>OZ012700.1:6483183-6605683 GCA_963942565.1 Maea johnstoni | reverse complement strand
AACTTTCCGCATGTTCTTGACGTCACGAATCCAAAACACGGATTCCAGTTTGCCCGATTGTCAGACGTGGCTACTTGGGGAAAAGAATTTGAGCAATATCTGAATTCTCTCCTCGACAAATACGGCGCAGTTCTCATCCGAGGACTTCCAATCGATGGCGGCCTGGAGTTCTCACACTTGGTGAGCAGTTTCAACGTAAAAAACATGCCGTATCTTGGAGGACTCGTAGCCAGAGAAAAGGTTCATAAAAGTGTAACCACTGCCAACAGTGACCCACCATCAGTTACAATTGATCTCCACAATGAGATGGCATATTCCACCGAATACCCAAATCAGGTAAGTACACTCGCACGAAAAAAGCTACATGCATGGAAAAATCGTGTATGAAAATGAAATTTCATTGCATGAAAATAAAATTTCCATGCATGAAAATGAAAATCTTGCCTAAATATTTTCATTGGTGAAAATTCCGTGCATGAAGTTGTGTACAGCACAACTACCCATGGACATTTCTGGGGCGAATAAATCATGCCAGGGGCGAAATTTTCATGCATGGAAATATCATTTTCATGCATTATAATATCATTTCTTATTGGGCATATTCAATAATATCCCTAAGGTAATTCTGAACCTGCAGTGACTTTATTACCTGTGAAAGTAAGGAGATTATGTCATTTGAGTGAAAAGTTGTAGATATTGAAAGGATATAGAATATGGTTTGACAAAAGAACGGTTGACTATGATATTCAATACCTGATAACACTCAAACATCTGGAGATACACCTTGCTATATGATTGTGCTGCTGTGAAATGGGGCTTTTAACTAGCTTGCAATGGTACAGAAATGATGTTTTCAAATCAGAATCCCGTCAAACAAGGCTGGACTCGGGCCACTATATTTTATAAATATGGACAAAAATCTGAAGAATAAATATAATAAGGGGTATCACTTTTTTAAATTTCGCCTCATTCAAATTCTATAATCATTCATTTTCGTATTTTTGTTGAAATTCCATAAAAGTGCATTTTCAAACCTCTACGAGAACAGTCAAGATTTTAAAATAATAAAATGACCAAATATCCACAAATTAACCTCTTTCGGTCAGCTTAATGATGCCTGCATCAGTTTTAGAATTTCGCCGGTAGACCCATGACTGAACCGTCGCTTTGATACGCAGTTATGTGGGCCATTGATATGCTTGACATATTTTTCGTGCATCAATATCCATGCACGTTAAACAACCAGTCGCCGAAAACTAAACGTCCGGTTGACTGTTGCAGGAATTAAATTACTTCCATGCATAAAATAAACATATTTTCATATTCGTTATTTCCAGGTCTTGTTTTTCTGTGATCAGCCGCCAGAGAAGGGGAGAGGGGGGGAGACGATCCTTGCAGATGTTCGTGAAATCTACCGGAACTTGGACAAGACCCTCATCCAGAAACTGTTAGATCTTGGAGTCCGCTATCGGTGGTATGCGCCAAGCAAACACGGCGTACATTACAAGAGCTGGCAGGATGTAAGTAATGAGGACAGTGAAACTTCTTTTATTTCAGAAACTTTCTATCAATATTTATTAGCATATGTACAAGAAAAAACAGTTATATTTGTGAAAGAAAAGTATATAACCTGCCCCCAGAATATAAATGGCCCGTCCCTTAGATTATTAAGGGCAAAAGAACCCCATGGTTAGCGGTTGAGGAAACTGGACTACCCGGCGAAAAACACCGCCTAACGCCAAGTCAGTGGCAACATTTTCGAATGCCTAAGCCAGGATTTGATTCCGGGCAGTGGTTAGAGACAGCAAACAGAAAAATCAGACAGGGGTACGGTACAGCTGGAAGTGAAGTCAGGATACATGGGCACTCATTGGTGGAATCGTAGTTGATTTCTAAGATCAGGTAAACAGACTTGAATCAATCAATTCTATGACTATAAGTGTTAGTGCATCTGTTACTGCTATAACGCATACAACTTATTTCTTGTGAAATATAGATGTCCTATTTATATTGCCGATATAACACTGCTTTCTGCTGTAGAGTAAAGTTAATGTCAAATGACGCACCACGGTAGCAGCACTAATTTGCCCTACCTCCATAAGAGGTCCTATTCTCCTGTTGAAAGGTACTCATTGGTCTCCTGAGCTATCAGAGCTAAAACGCCTAAAAGTCGCCGCGTTCAAAGACTGGTGCAACGCAGGTAGACCTAGAGATAATGACAATGTACTTTGGGCTCGCAACAAAGCTTGCAAAAAATCCTTCCTAAAACGTCTCAGACAGCTCTCGAAGGCTTATGATGACGAAAGAATCCTTGAGGCAGTTAGAACCTCTGAATTTGATAAAGATGTCTTCTGGAGAATTTTGAGAAAAGCTCGTCAAGGTCCGAAAGTTAAAGTCCCCTCGGTCAAAGATGAACAAGGGAACGTTAAACATGATCTTAAAGACATTTTAGAAGTTTGGCGGCAACATTTTAGCAAACTTGCTACACCTAGAGAGGATCCTGATTATGATGAACGTCATTATAACCATGTAACTGCTAGTGTGGGGGAGTGGTTAAATAGTAATGATGTAGATGATTTTTGCAGCCAATATTTTACGAGAGAAGAAGTTAGGAAGGGTATTGGCAAGCTGAATAGTGGGAAGACCCCAGGACATGATGGTATCACCAAGGAGCACCTTGTGAACGCTGGTCACTCACTCATTTCAGTTCTTTATAGAGTCTTTTGTTTAGTCCTGTACACAGAATACATCCCCCAGAACTTTCGCGAAGGAATCCAGATCCCTCTCTACAAGGGTAAAAACACCTGTACCCTAAATGTTAACAATATTAGAGGCATTACCTTGCTGAATACATTTAACAAGCTCTTCGAAGTAATTCTATGGGCTAGAATTAAACCTTGGTGGGAGGAAAGTGGTGCAATTACCCAGTTGCAGGGCGCATGCAAAAATGGGATCTCATGCCTACACACTGCTTTTCTCTTACAGGAGTCTATTTCTGAGCAGCTCGAGACAAATAGGAAGGTTTTTATAACCTACCTAGATGTCTCGAAAGCATTTGACGAGGTCTGGATAGATGGACTCTTTTTCTGCCTGAGGGACCTAGGTATCTTCGGAAAGACTTGGCGTTTATTGTATAAGTCCTATGTCGATTTTAGATGCAGAGTTAGAGTGAGTGACCAGTGTTCGGAGTGGTACCCCATGTCCTGCGGGATACATCAGGGGGGATATTTATCATTATTGAAATATGTGGCATTTATTAACTCTCTTCTTGTAAGCCTCTCTAATTCCGGTATCTGCTGCACGGTCCAAGGGTCTAAAGTCTCACCCCTTGGATATGCAGACGATATTGCGTCTTCTAGTACCTCAAAACAAAGAGTAGACAGGACATTAGAAATGGTGCTAGCACTTAGTTAGCTTTGGAGATATAAATTTAATGCAGACAAGAGTGCTGTGCTAGTTTTTGGTGAGAGTACTGCAGAAGCGAAAAGAAACAGTAAATACAGAGAATATCGTCTTGGCAAGGAGAGAGTTAAAGAAAAGACATCATATGATCACCTGGGCCTAAGGTCTATTACTACTGTGAACCAGTCCGATAGCATTTTAGAGAAAGTAAAGAAAGGAAGGAAAGTTTTTAATTCAGCGTCTGGTTTGGGCCTTAAACCCGGTGGGCTAACGATCAGGACATGCAGTCTCCTATTTTGGTCTCTAATTATTCCCATTGTGACATACGCTGCAGAGATGTGGTTGCTGGGAGATAATGACGTTGCCGTTTTAGATGCTTTCCAGAGATATGTGGGCAGACGTGTCCAAAGGTTTCCCTCCAAATCACCCAATGAAACCAACTTTTCCGGTTTGGGGTGGATCCGGATCGAACTTTATGTGTACATTAAGAAGCTGTTATTTGTGAGAACTGTTGCTATGCTAGACGACGATTCGATATACAAGAAGATTTTTATAGCCAGATCAGTACAATTTGATAATAACAGAGATATAGGCTTTGAAAATCCAAACAACAGTCCATGTTTTGATATCCTAAAAGTCGCATATCTTTTCCAAATGTATGATGCCGTAATGCGAATGATTACAGGTGTTGTCTATTATAGTAAACCAAAGTGGAGAAATCTGATCTGGTCAAGAGCGTGGGCACTTGAAAATAGAGACTGGGCTTTTAGATCAGAAATCTTTAGAGCATCACTAACTGTAAAGAATCTTGATAATAATGTGCATTATCTTATATGGTGGCAGTTATCTGATGACAATCCGGCCATTATTGGGCTATGTGAAACCATGGCTAAGCTTGTATGTAAAACTAGTTTACTTAAAGCAGATGACTATCGGCTTAAGAATGAAGTCCCGAGCGTCCGACGATGCTCTGAGTGTGATATGTATAGGCTAGAGGATGCAAGACATATAATTCTTGAGTGTCCATCATATTAGTGAAATTGAGAATAGACATGGTGTAAGGGTAACTAACAGAGAAGACATACTTTATTACCTACTGGGTAAACAGTGCCAAGATTTAACACCAGAGACTAACCTTGATTTCAACTTATGCTGTGCAAGACATATTAATAAAATGTATAGAACAGTACTTAACCGGAGGACTGGAATAGGATAGATCACCCTGTAAGGAGTCTAACTCCATAGCTAGGTTGGTGTGCGCTATGGAATCCTATTTCTAAGTGACATACACAACGTTGTGTAAATATCAAACTATAAGTTATAATTCCCTCCATCATCTTTATTTGTAAAATATTTGTATACACTTTGTAACTTCCGTTACAGTCAATAAATATATATTGAAAATTTGCATAGTTTCATTTTTCTTCGCTTTTTGATACCTGATCTACAACTAAAAAGTTAACTCTTATTTTCAGATGTACTTCACAGAGAGCAAAGAGGAGGCCGAGTCAGTTTTGAAAGGGCGAGGATATAGCTTTGAATGGAAGGGGGATGATCTAATTTTTTGGTGGAATCTTCCTGCACGAAGAAAGCACGATAATACAGGTAACTGGTGTATTGGAGTAGAGGTAGTTGGTTTTCAACATATTTATTGTATAGATATTATGATGATGGGGATGTCTTCCAAACCTGACAAGTTGATAAATCAGCACCCTGCTCCATGTGATTATCATATCGCACGGGGCCAGGCCAAGTTTCAATACACACACGTGCCACCTAGCAAAGAGGCCTAATAT
This sequence comes from Maea johnstoni, assembly GCA_963942565.1. Taxonomy (NCBI): domain Eukaryota; kingdom Metazoa; phylum Annelida; class Polychaeta; order Spionida; family Magelonidae; genus Maea; species Maea johnstoni. The sequence goes on along the minus strand of OZ012700.1, from coordinate 6,600,485 downwards.
CTCTGAACACAAAGGGCAACCTAGCGTAGAGTCCCAGTACCTCTAAACACAAGCACCACCTAGCGAAGAGGCCTAGTATCTCTAAACACAAGCGCCACCTAGTGAAGATGTCTAGTATCTCTAAAGACAAGCACCACCTAGCGAAGAGACATGGTATCTCTAAACACAAGCGCCACCTAGCGAATAGGCATCTATCTCTAAACACAAGCGCCACCTAGTGGAGAGGCCTAGCATCTCTAAACATAAGCGCCATCTAGCGAATAGGCATGGTATCTCTAAACACAAAAGCAACTAAGAAAAGCCAAGTATCCAAACACACAGACACTGTTCCATTATCATGTCTGCCACACAATGGCTATATAAGAAGTATCAAGGTAGCATCTAAAATGATGAAAATATTCATCATATTTAAAGATATTAATAAAATTTACATCACCTTTCAATAAGTTCACATTTTCTCCCTTTAATACTGGCTCTATGATGCTTTAGCTCATGCTTTAGCTGAGCTATTGCGAGCCTACTTCCTACTTCCTAATTCCTGCCATAGCTTACTGCTGTGTGGGATGGAACATTTAGCTACCTAGTGGGGGAAAATGGTACATTCTCTAAATGCCCCATTGAACTCAAAATATTTCGTTGCCTAGTTCAACTTGAGTTAAGCTGTCAAGAAAAACATTTTGTTTCCTTCAAGAATTTCAAAAGTATTTTTTATGTTTATGTTTGATTACAGGTGAGATGCTTTGGTTCAATTCCGCGGTCTTGCTTCATGCCTCCGTTGTAAGGTCCAATCCATACTGGAAAGAGATATTCAAAGAGTGGTCAGATGACAAACTTCCCGTCAGCACCTTCTACGGCGACGGCTCAACTATGGAACCGGAAGTGGTGCAGCACGTACGTGACGTCATCTGGAAAGCAGGCGTTGGATTTCAGATGAATAAAAACGAGGTCATTGCCCTAGATAATCAGTATGTTCAACATGGGAGACTCAGCTTTGAAGGGCAAAGACGTATGCTAGCATCTCTGCTGAAGTTTTGAGAATCTCATAGATTGGATTTTTTGTATTGTCTCATGTGGTTCCAGATAAATATCATTGTCTTTGGTTACTAACATGTGGGGTTTATAAAACCCATATGTCTCTGCAATGGCACTGCAATTGACAAGGGTTGACATTTATATATAGTCATGATAGTTATATGGTCTTAGTGAGTGGTCTTCAATGGGACCTCTGGTTCCCCCAAGCATTAGCGACTGGCGTATCATGATAGATACAATTGCGACCAAAACCTAAAAATATTGCCTTCTACAGGGTATTTGCAAGAATTTTAAGGACAATTTTTGACTTCTGGTATCCCCATTTTCTAATTTCTGCGGCTTCCCCTATTGTGCGCTCTCTTTAAACTTATTTTGAAAAGGTAGAAAGATTAGAGGTCACTATAGGATTCAACTAATGATGTCGCATCTAAATTGCTGGGATATTCAAATGATCAAACCTTTCCATTTTTGTCTATAAAGGGCAAATTCTCCATCAGAATGAATTGGGTTCAAAATGAGCTATAAAGTTACTCTTCAAATAAGACATACCCCTAACATGTCCTCAGCATTTCTCAGTTATGGCTTACAACGCACGTTGACACGTTACCTGATCATTTTAGTGGTGTGACCAAACGGTCGACCAGTCTATAGTTATAAGCTATCAAGGATGAAAATATGTAAGAATTCTTTCGTGATATTCATGTCACCATCTGGTGTACTATGAATCTGCACCTTGTAACTTGTGGTATGTATTCTTTCTTTGTAGTTTTAAAGGGCTTCTTGTACACATTACATTATTTGAGAAGAATAAAGATCTGTAGAACAAGATAACTATTGTCAGGTTATGATGTAAATTCCCCAAAACAGCTACCCAATACGTTTGATACTATATATATATATATATATATATATATATATATATATATATATATATATATATATATATATATATATATGTATATATATATATATCTTTATTCATATATTTTCAAGTTCCCCTAATGGTAAATATATCTTAGGAGACATGCTTCAGGGGACCTTCACGCGTATTTTGTCCATTATCACCATAGTTAAATCAGACCTTCAAACATAAGTCTGAGGTTCACCTGCGAATATACAACAGTTTACAGACATTTAAAGCCCCAAAATATATTATTATATTATTTTCCTAATGGTTGAATACTTAAGTTATTTTCCCTATTGATGGTATATCTATACATATAACTGGGTAATTTCACATAATGATATGAAACTACATTATGCTCGTCCAAGTCTATATAGAGGAAACTGATTTGCAAAGCAAAAGACACTGCCTGACAGCAAGTCACTGGAAACTTTCCCATTGCAAAGGTCAGGATACTAACCCAGTCAATGGTATGAGACAGAGAGCAGTCAGTGAGGACCCTTAAGCCAAACTGGCCATCAGAACAGGTCCAACCAAAAGGCAGTAAATGCTAGTTTGTTGATTTAGCGGATGATGCAGTCTTGTCCAGTACTTTTTCTACTTTTTCAGATACCAGCATGAAATCAACATACATCTTTTATCTTAGCCTAAACGATCATCTGCATATTATCTAGAAAAACAAACAACGGTCGATGGTGTGTAACAACTTTTTGTTTGGCATGCACCCATTGCAATGGAATGTAAAATTATGATTATATACCTGCTGTTTTAGAGGGATTTTATTGCACAAAATGACAATTACAGCCCGCATTGATAGATCCTACCACTTTCATTACACTAAGTATGTAATTGTGGAGATAAAAAGACAACGCACAATGTACCCTCATTTTCCCAAATATACCCATAAACATACTTCTTTTGGTGGTGTACACGTACTTGCTGGGAGACAAAAAGACAAATTAATTTTATTGTCGTTTAATGGCATTGGCATAAGCAGGGTTTTACATAGTATAGAGGGGCCACCCCAGTAGCCAAGTGGTCTTAGGTGATGTAACCACTTACTGCTTGTCTTATGATGAAAGTAAATGTTGAGATTAAGGCAATCTCTATGGTAGATTTGGAATAGTATCTCATCAGAGCAGGGAGGGGTTGCATTTCTACAGGGCTATTGTGGTTCATAGAATCCAAATAAAGCATACAGTGTGTGATTTTTTTATTAGAGGGTTTTCGATTGGGTATCCGTTTACTATACTTTTTGTTGTACTATACTGTTGAGTAATATGTGTACAATTGTAAAAGGTACATGCATATTGTCGACTTTACTCATAGTAGACGAGTATGTGGAATACATCATTGTTTTGAGAATAGTAGGGCTAAGAATGGCCACTACATTTCTGGCTGAAAGAATTAAATACTTCTTCTAAAGTTATAACGAACAGATGTAAGCAACACAAATTAAAAGGGTTAATCATTCTTTTAGACTTTCAAGCATAATTCATCCCATTGCGCAGATGACACAACCCTTTTCCTTAAATTTGATGAACAAAGTAGTATAAGCTGCATGAGGACGGTTTGGGAGTAGAAGGGGGTGGAAATATCACTCCACTAGGTCAAATTACTTTTATAAAAAGTTGTTTGATTTCAAAAATCATACTGTTGTCCCTATCCGCTCCAAACGAAGAAACTGTGGAAATTTTAGACAAATGTTTTTAAGATTTTCAAATCGAACGACAAGCCACCGAAATTCAGGAAATATATATTGGAGCTTATAAAAAAATGGGGATGTGTGGATCTGTCTATGGATACCATGCATATAAAAGATCCCTTGGTCCTCTTTCGATTTGAAGGCTCTGTTCTATAATATAATATCTCTTCCTGTTTTTCTTCTTTCACATGCTTTGTCATTGTTCTTCAACAATAGCAGAGGACCACTTTATGGAAAAAATATGGCTAAATGTGCCGATGTGCCTTTAAGCCCTCATTCATTCATTCATTGGTTCCAATGGGCCACGCATATTGCCATACCTTTTTGAACCATTTTTGTTTGCTAATGATAGGGGTCTCTCCGGGATCCATATGGCTAATTATAAAATGTTAGGATTGTTTAAGAGATTCTTAGCTCGAAAATACATATCTCCTTGGTAATGGCATTGGCTCTCAATATGAAAATATCACGTACAATGTTATTCGCGTCCATTCTTGGAATGGTCAGGATAAAAATATCTTTTTAACTAGGATACATGTTGTCATCCTTATCCAACCTAAGCCAAAGAAACTGGTCATAGTTGGTGATATATGGGGAAACAAGATTAGTATTGGTACAATGACGGCCCCAAAAATCAAGTTACATGAAAACATGTTTAAACCACTTTTCCGAATACCAATGTTGGTAGAAGCAATTAACACATGTCGGCTTTTACCAATTTAGAACTTTCTCATTATACAAAGTTGCTTTTATACCAGCATGATCGTTTTCTCTTTTTTCACATACACGATCAGGCCCCAAATCAAACATCTGTATATTGCATATTTCTGTTTTCTATTGGGCTTTCACCATAAACTAAAATGGCTTATTTGTCCGTGTTGAAATGAAACCTCCATTTATTTCCAAGCTGATAAACAATTTCATTATCTCTGTCGGTTCTGTGTTTTGATACTGACGCAGTTGCAAGATCACCAGCGTAAGGATGTTTTGAGCAAGTTCAACTACTAGGGAGTTAATAGAGGCTGTATATTTCATAAGAGATAGGAAGCCCCCTTGATAGATACCACATAGCATGAGATACTGTATAACTGGTTAATTTGGCGTGTACTTAAGTTGGCGTTTATTTTTCAAAAAAGTATTTTCCTTGTATTTATTTTGGCGTCTGGAGCAATCATAACAACGCCATCTTTATGTAGACATATTTGTATGTGATCTTTAATTTGGCGTTGACGGGCATTCGCCAAAAACGCCAAATTAAAAACCACGCCATATTAACCAGTTATACAGTACCAAGCGGAGAACTTCCCATCAATTCTGACCCAACAGTCAAAACTCAGGTAAGTAGGGTACATCAGCTTGGTGGTTGTAGCTTTGCGATGACTCTGTGCTTGGTCACGTGTGACCAGTGTATTGTTATTCGCTCAGTGGTGCTCGCACCGCCTCTTGTCAGCATCAACAACCTATCATCTTCAGCCGTCCCCGAGTAAGTCCACCTCGCTATCCACATTGGACAAGGAGCACTGGATGAGGTCGACTGACAGGCCCCGCCAAACGATTCTGCTCAACATCGATATATGGGTACAACTCGTCTAAGTAAATGCAATCATTTTGCAAGAAGATTGTCGGTTTAGTCTTGCTCAGGAATTATACATTAAACCGTACGGACTCATACTGTTCCACGAGGATATGGTATATAGTGAGCACATGCCAGTGAATCTAGTGCCCGCTCTCACCAGTGGCACTACCTCGGCCTGCTAGAGTTATCAATATATACCCACACCGCGTCGGTGGTTCAGACCCGGGTACTGCAGCTGTCAATCTCACACTAGCACGAGCAAGGGACCTCGTATCCACATCGTCGCACGACTCTACCTCACTGTAACGAGAAGAGAATTTTGCATCGTAGTTATACAGGTAAGTTATGACAATTAGCACAATACACTTGTTAGATTTACTTCTCCGTTTATCATTTCTAATATAAATACTACGGCACCTCGGCCATTTAGGCCCACTAAGCATGACGTCATGGCGGTAAGTGTAAGTAACCCTTCCAATGCTGAAGTGAATCTAATCCAAAGCACAAGAAAGCAAAGATTTTCGAAAACCATCTAAACCCTGTCATGTTGGTCTTTACTGGATAGCTCTCGCTTATTAGGCAGCATAGGGGATGAAAGGCACGGACATACCGAGAGAAAACAGTTACGATCGGCACCATCAACCCTTATGCTGCTGGTGGCTAATTTGCCAATACAAAATGATGTAAAAAACAAGAATTACTGAAACCCTGGCACACAGGTAGTCATCTGAGAGCGGTCAGCCAGAGCTTCCCCATGAAAACGAATATGACAGGGTTCAAATAGTTTTCAAAAATCTTTGCATCTTCGTGCTTTGGACGAAAGTAGCCCCAGCATTAGCAGGATTGATAAGAGGTAGAGCCCGGCAGACCACTACGAGGTTATGTTGCCTATTACCTGTCATGAAAATATAGAAAAGCACCATCAATCAAATCATCGGGTGAATAGATCAGTATACATTTGTGCTCAGTGAAAGAGACCCCAAATCTGACACTCACTGGATCGGACCTACATGACTACCACGAGCTGTAAGGAACAGCAGCAGGTACCTGAGCCGCATCGGAAGTTGTGACCCGGGTACCTTGGTCGCTAGTCCAGCACTTATCAGAGCTGGCGTCCTTGTAACCACTTTATTGCCATATTGTGTACAGAGCCGACATTTAATTCCTGCATTAAATGCATAATACACGACCACACGCCCGAGTGCCACCAAGTTTCCTGAACATGGATACATGGATGTCTACACAACTGAACATAGCGCCGTTTCGTAAACTACGTTGGCCATTGATGTCCTTGGCGTATGTTTGACATCTTATCCATGGATGTGTGTACAACCAGGCAGTTGCAGACGTCCAGTCGACTGGTGCAGGTATTAAATGTCTGTACTGTATGACTGAAACAACAACAGAACATTTGAAAGAATACATCGTCTGTGCTCAGCTCGCGTGTTGAAGGGTAGCACACAATAGTAATAACTTTAAAATATGGTATAGTATACTTCTTAGAGTAAATACTAGTGCATGTATTTGTCAAGTAGACTGTTGGCTCACACGACGATTAAACAAGGTAAAGACGCCGTTCACACCCAAGGAGCCAGGGATACAATATTTTACTGACAGATGATAATAATGGACCGTTTTAAGTGTGAAACAGACGAATTGAAAGGTTATTGATGCGGTTGCCTCGCCGTTTCCCCTGAAATCCCTAACACCTGCGTACATTGAACAATTTTTCATGTCCCGGCACACTCCCATTGGAAATCAATAGGAGGCTACCTGGATACATTGAACACCTGTCTACCTTGAACATTGAACACCAAATTTGTTCCCGCAAGCCACATTTAACCTGTCTTCTTTGAACATTCTTCACTGATTTGAAACTTTTCACCCAAAATGAGGTCAAATGAGATATGTAAGATTAACTGTTTTGTTAAGTGATCTTTTTCAAATGCTGAACATGTGGAGTTTTTAACTATATGAAGAAAGTGAGGTAAAGACAAAGTAGATTTTGCAATGAAATGATCATGTTTCTGTAATTACCCTTGATTTCGTTTATATTTCCCCTGACCTCCAAATTATCAGAACCTGGATATATTGAACACCTGCGTACATTGAACACTTTTTCATTTCCCGTGAGTGTTCAATGTAGACAGGTTCCACTGTAGTTTAATCCCCTATTACGGATGCGCTACACCTTAGCATGGAAATGCGAGCAAGCTCGTGAGATATACAAAGAATTGGCGCTAAAACGCCCAGGATGCTTGCAACTATAGATAAACAACCCAAAGCGAAATTGTATGAGCATTTGTCAATATTCCTAAAAGAATGAATGCATATCCGTTATCCATTCAGGTATATTCGTGAACAATTACGAATATTTCTCGTTCATTTGTTTAAGAAAACCATGATTTATTTGGAATTGTTCTTAATAGCCTCTATTTCTGAATATTTCTAAATGAATAAGGATGAATATAATTGACTCACGAATATTTCTGGATTATTTAGGTGTATTTGATTAAAGATATTCATGATTGGTATAAGATAATTTCCCCAGTAGTCAAGGTTATGAATATTTTGCAATTCATTTACAAATATTCAAAAATATATCAGAAAATTTCATTTATCTATATTCAGTAATGAATTTTGAATGCTTAAAGATTGATCACGGATATTCCGAAAATTGGTGTAGTTAGTATATTTTGAGATGAAGAACAAATATTCATATACTAGTAATTGAATATCTTAAATAGAATTGCATATGTCAAAAAGAAGATGAATCGACAAAACGGTGGATAGATTGGTGGGCTGTCGAGACAGTTGTAGCTCAACCGTCCTGTTACACTGTTGGGTCGTAATTTGTGCTTTCGGATCACATTGGGTGCCTCGTTTCAATCCTGCATCACACGAAAACAATACGTTCAGCAGCAGCATGACACTTACGTTAAGACCACAGGTAGGTGTGTCAAGTGTGAGCCATTTTTGTACACGCATGCGCAGCAGTGTGGGGAATGCACATTATCAACAATCCGTACCATGCGCAGTGCGCATTCTCATGTGACGTAGCAGACTCGGTAGCTGCCGTCCAATTTACTAAACTAAAATGGTAGTAGAATTTTACTGGAAACGTATTTCTGAAGATTCGGTTCATAAAAATATACAATTTCACCTTGATATTGTATCTTTGAATACTTATAAATGTTTACAAATAAAAAAAAGTTAAATAAAAAACGATTCATTCACTTCCTTTTTCACTTTTAAAAGAATTGTTTTTTGGTAACATTTCCCTTCTTTAAGTCATTTAAAGGATAGGAAAATGCCTTGAAACACTGATTTCAACCCCTTTGTGACAAATATATAAAGGTGGCACCAAGCGATTTCACCCGGAACGTGAAAGTAGATTTCTTTGGCTGTATGATTCAATAGAAATTAAGGTCATTACTGAAAGTCGGCCCGCTTCCATTTTTCACTTGAAAATCGATTGTTTTAGTGTATTGCTAGATTACCAAAGACGGTTGTTTCATCGTGTTTGTGCGATTGTTAGCTCACATTTCCGACAGTTTACCAGTTTGTCGGTAACTACAGACGTACAGCATTCACAATTGAATTAGCACGTTCACATGCACTTTGAAAATATACCCCACCATGAATTACGAATAATCATAATTACATGTAATTAAGGAATATTCCAAAATGAATCATGATTATTCATTATTCAGCCTTAGGCGAATATTTTGATTCGTTAAGAAATATTAATCTGTCATGATATATGTCGCGGAGAGGCATGTGTTATGCATATAGTATTATTTGTGCCTATCTATGTTCACATAGTCCAGAATTTGAAATATTAATTGGTCTTACACAGATGGATTTCAATCCAAGTAGAGTGTGTCTATCCGCCTGAGTGATCGGTGACGTAATTCACGCGCGTTTTAGTTGTCCCGCATTGGCTAACGAGGTGTTAGTAGGCGTGGCCTCGCTTACTACAGCGCGCTCCTAGCGGTGGGTCCATCATTACTATGACCGGGAAAGTTGCTAATGATGACGTATTCTTTTTAAATAAATGCATCTAATTAGTTAATTTATTGGTGTCCTCGACTGATATTTATATCTTGCCAAAGTGATACATTTGAGCATTTATGAAGATGTTTTATCATTGCTTCAGAGAGTATCAAATACTGTATAAATGGTTAATTTGGCGTGTACTTAAGTTGGCGTTTTTTTCAAAAAAGTATTTTACCTGTATTTATTTTGGCGTCTGGATCAGTCAGAACAACGCTATCTTTATGTAGACATTTTTATGCAATCTTTAATTTGGCGTTGATGGGCATTCGCCAAAAAAACGCCAAATTAAAAACCACGCCAAATTATTCAGTTATACAGTAACAGACTACCCCCTCACCCGCACGATTGGAGTAACCCAACCATTCCATTATAATCATCATGCACTCGTATACAGTATTTCAGGCAATTGTGTCGATGGACTGGATGTCAAGAAGAGGATTGGCTAGGATGTATCCTATGTGCAGACTTTACAAACTTCTAGCACTTGTGTTCGTACTATGCCTCCTTAGAGTCCTTTGGCACATGAGTACTGTAAAACAAGGTAAGCATATTCCCATACATACACACATATACTGTAAAGTTCGAAATATTAGCGTGGAACTATTATTGGCGACTTTAGCGAGTGGGTAAGATTCGCTAATATTAGGATCCGCTCATATTTGTTCCATTTTCCAAGATTTTTTGTCAATATATGGCGACACGCGTGTGACGATTTTGACCCATTCAACATCGTTTTTTCTCAGTAAATAACTGATTCCGAGAATGAAAATGATATTCAGAAGTAAGCGTTATCATATTTAAATGTAGTTCAATAATATTGAACCCGACGTCTTTTTCATGCATGTAAGGTTCAATCAAAAGTGGTAGATTCCCTATAGCACTGTATGTAGCATTCAACTTTTACTGAAATCTCGTCTCTATAACAATTTTGGACCCTCTTAAGTTTATAAATATGTAATATACACCACTCGCTAACGAAACACATACATGTCAGTATGTCAATAAGTGGAAAAGTGGTGGAAAGACGTATTTATTTACCTACAAGCCCTGCGGGGAGTCTGCTGGCAGTTACATTGCTCTCAGAGAAAATATTTATATAAATTATTGAATGGAAAATATGAAATATTAATATCACTGATTCTTCAGTGGCAGGACAACCCTAGAAAAACGATGCGAAACCTTTAATCATTGGTAAATGCGGGTTAACAATCAACCATGACGCTAAAAATTTACATATTTATTCGTGATTTCCTAATGCTACGAGTATACTTGGGGTTGGGGTAGTGAAGGTATTGCATGCGTGTAGCATGCGATATTGCAGTTGGTAGACCCTGCTCAAGAACACGTTGAGACCAAGATTTGGGATTTTCATTTATTTGTCAGTTTTTCTGCCATGTTGCTGCCAGGGTGCATATAGGCAGGCAGGCGTGGCTGATAGGGCAACCAATCCGCCGCTTGATCCCACATCAGTGGCATCATTATATTCTCTCATACCTCAGCAGGGTTTCAAACCCAGACATTGATAAGAGACAGCTAGCAGTCATTGGCATTGCCTCAGACCACACTTCAGGGCAGGCCACATAGGACGCGGTCGACATCAGTAAGGGGTGCCGGACCCAACCACCGACATACCCTCACCAGTCGTTATAATTCCCTCACGCCCTGATGACAATAAAGAGGGAGGTGGTCAAAGTGCAACAATCGGATATTGATGTTGATTGAGGTGCTTCAGTACAGGGGGGGGGGGGGGGGGGGGGGGGGGGCACGATCTCGTTTTAATCAGCCGCAGACAGGTGGCATGCGGTCTCGACCGCAGTGTATATATTGTATATATGTATATATTTGTATACATGTGTATATATATATATATATATATATATATATATATATATATATATATATATATATATATATATATATATATATATATATATATATATATATATATATATGAATATATATATATATATATATATATATATATATATATATATATATATATATTAATATATATATATATATATATATATATATATATATATATATATATATATATATATATATATATATATATATATATATATATATATATATATATATATATATATATATATATATATATATATATATATATATATATATATATATATATATATATATATATATATATATATATATCTATATATATATCTATATTATAAGAGAGGAGGCCCAATCCTTTGCAACGCATGATCTCCGTTGCCGCGCCTGTTTGCCTAATTCTGAGTTGGCAGTTTGGTGGACGAGTGTATCTAGATGGTTCTTAGCGTAAACAGATTTCAAAATGTTTAACAAAAAGGTGCTTTTGATGCTGATTTCTCAATCTCGAGCGCGGCCGGGTTTGGTATGACCACCCGGCGTAGATGGTACTACCGATATCAAACTTCTGCTTCCACAGTGGAGTTACACTGCACGAACTTTGTCGTTTGTACGGTGGCAGAAGTGCGCTGACTGTAGTAGCGTTAAGCCTACCCGGGTGATTAAATCAAGAGCATGTACAGAACGGGTTGAGGCGCCATGGAGGACCTGGACATTGCCTGCATGGGCGCTTAGGGACAAATCCCATGGGGCAAAACACAAACAAGGGCAGAGTGCTTCGACAGAGATTCGTCGAACAAACCCAGATAGTGCAGCTTACTACGGTGGCGCATGAGTAACAAGCATATTTGAGCTTAAGAAAAATCTGGACTTTTCTATAGTTCAAAAAATGTTTTTCAGACAACCAGTATATAGGCTACGCGGGCTCAAATAGTAACCATTTGAAAATGATCATTATGAAAAGAACTTGAAAATTGTGACGAAATTTAATGTCTTTATAAACTTAGAACTACCTCAAAGCCGTTACCACACTTTTCTGAAAATGAAAGGTCAGTTTGAAAAAAGTTCTTAAATACAGCCACTAAAATGTTATGAACCCTTTTTATATAGCAACGTCGATAAACATTTATATAAAAATTGATGGATCAAATACAAGTGTCTATTCATATATACATATATATATATATATATAATATATATATATATATATATATATATATATATATATATATATTATATATATATATATATATATATATATATATACATATATATATATATATATATATATATATATATATAGTATATATATATATATATATATATATATATATATATATATATATATATATATGTGGTCTTACGGATATCCGAGTGTGTCTACATGGTTTTTTAACGTAAACAAATTTCAAAAAGTTAAACAAAAAGGTGCTCTTGATGATGATTTTTAGAACTGCATATCTCCCGGGGGGTCCGGTGAGGAGAACATGTGCACCTGATCAGGTTGAAACGAAGTTAATAGGCAAGCCACCCCAAAATAGCTGCGAACAATGAGGCCCTAACCACAAAACCCACTGGTGTGCCTGCTGTTTTATTTGCGAGGGGTCGAGCCCGACGCAACGAGAACATAAGGCTTAAGTGGAACAAACAGGACAGGGTTTGAATGACGTCTAGGGCATACAGACGGCAGTTTAACTTCGACTGTTCTCTTCGCCATTGATAAGGAAGAGGAGAATCTTAGGAGAATGAGATAAAAACAGGATATTCGGGGATAGATGGATAACTTGGATTTCATTGAAGATGGTGAAATGATAAGGTGATATTGCCTCAATATATGGTGGGTTTACATGTAATTTAAAACAGTATTTTGTATTAACCATTGCACTTTCCCAGTTTAAAGAAAATGAAAGGTCAGTTTGATATAAACAGTTTAAATTGCAGCTGTTAAAAAGTTAAAAAAACACTTTTTATGTAGGTATTTCAATAAAAAAAAATAGCAAACTCGATAGATCAAAACAAGTATCAATGTAAAATAGATGATAATTTGTAACCATCTCTCAGCCCTTCTGCTGTAAAGACGATGTGTGCCACTCCGCGTGGTGGCCCCTGAAACTCAAAATAGCAAGCGCTCAGTGCAGATACTGTAGAAGGGACTAAGGAACATGTGTTCAGGTGTGACGAGGGAGAGACAGAGAGACATATAGCGATACAGAGAACGAGAGAGAGGGGAGGGAGAGACAGAGAGCGAGACAGAGAACGAGAGAGAAGGGAGGGAGAGAGAGATACAAAGAGAGAGCGGGGGAGGGAGAGAGATACAGAGAGAGAGAGATACAATGAGAGCGCGAGAGAGAGATACAACGAGAGAGAGAGAGAGAGATACGAGCGAGAGTGAGGGGAAGGGAGATCGATACAGAGAGAGAGATACAACGAGGGAGAGCAACGAGCGAGAGAGGGGGAGAGAGATACAATGAGAGAGAGATACAGCGAGAGAGATATGGGGGGGGGGAGAGATACAGAGAGAGAGATACAATGAGAGAGAGAGAGAGAGAGAGAGAGAGAGAGAGAGAGAGAGAGAGATACAATGAGAGCGAGAGGGGGAGAGGGACATTCGGACAGACAGACAGACAGACAGACAGATAGATGTACAAATGACATATGTTACGCCATACTTTCACTTTGAAAATAGTTTTGAGTGGAAATGATTATAATTAGATATATCAGTGATATCATGAACATAAACAGCACTATATTCTTTATTACAGCTGGTATGATAAACCTTGATCTTATTTGTCGATGGTATATCTGTTTCTTCTTGAATTATTGATACATAGGTTAGGTGACCCTAGATGTGTGGTGTCAGAGATATCTGGGTGCTCTGATATGTCTGTCGTTATAAGATGTTTCATGGTTTCCGTCCGCAGGACGGGTACTTTCTAGTATATAGTATATGTATAAATATATGTATATATGTATATTTATATATATGTGTATATGAATATATTTATCTATCTATGGATATATATATATATATATATATATATACTATATATATATATATATATACTATATATATATATATATATATATATATATATATAAATAGGTTACTTAATGGTTGTGGGTGTGATATGGTTTTTATCGCGAGTGGCTGTATGATATCATGAACGAGTGAGCGGTAGCGAACGAGTGAGTGATATCATACAGCCACAAGCGATAAAACCATATCACACCCACAACCATTATGTAACCTGTTTATTACATGCTTATTTATACTCAAAGAAACAAACTAAGGAAGAAATTATGTAACCTGTTTATTACCCGTGGGTCGCGCGTGTATGAGCGCTCTGTCAAACATTGAAGAGCATCTGTAACAGCATATGTATGCACAAATGACGTGACAGCAGTTTTGCCTGCTCATCCCCTCATCCTGAATCCTCAGCAGTAGGGAATCTTGTGAAATTACGATGCATTACAACTTTAATCACGCCTCTTCTGGGCGAAGCGGGGCTTCCAACAGAGCTGCCGCCATCTTGAATAGGTCAGGCGTCTTGAAACAGGTCATATACGTCATGGACCGGCCAACAAAGGACTGACGTCATGAGAAGGACACTCAACACAGTTCTTCAACAATAGACAAACAATAGGCCAACAATAAAAGGTGTGATATGGTTTGATATGGGGTTTTTTCACTTAATATGGGTTTTTTTCACTTGATATGGGTTTTTTTCACTCCGGAACATGTTATATCAATTTTACCACATGGCCACAACAATGGGAATATAGGGCAAGCATGTGATATATATATATATATATATATATATATATATATATATATATATATATATATATATATATATATATATATATATATATATATATAGTTATATATATATATATATATATAGAATATATGTATGATGTATATATATATATATATATATATATATATATACATATATATATATATATATATATATATATATATATATATATATATATATATATATATATATATATATATATGCTTATATTTGTATATATGAGTGTGTGTATATATATATACATATATATATATATATATATATATATATATATATATATATATATATATATATATATATATATATATATATATATATATATATAAATATGTATATATATATATATATATATATATATATATATATATATATATATATATATATATATATATATATATATATGTATATGTATATATATGTATATATATATATATATGTATATATATATATATATATATATATATATATATATATATATATATATATATATATGTATATATATATATATATATATATATATATATATATATATATATATATATATATATATATATATGTATATATATATATATATATATATATATATATATATATATATATATATATATATATATATATATATATATATATGTGCGTGTGTGTGTGTTATTATTTTACAAAGATACACAATTTTAACCTGTTACTAATATGTGGTCTCTCTAATGACAGTTAAACAGTGTATCCCATTTTGATGTGTGTGTATGTATGGATTTCTTCATTTACATCAATAAAAAATTGTAAAATCTTTTGGGTCAGATATGGACAGACAAAAATGTCTTATTTTTTCTCTCTCAAAAGAAAAGAGGAGTCATGATCTGTCATCTTCCCCTCAGGGGGAATCGATCCCGCCTCGTCCGCACCAAAAGTCGTGGTGCGAACGTCTATCCACTAAGCCACGAACCTAGGCCGCAATGTACATCTGAAATTAACACACTAAATTCACATGCTAACGGAACACATCGTTCTTTTGCTCATGATTTATGAATTTCTTTGCTAATCTCGCAAAGAAACACCTTTATAAATAGGTGAGATGCATATCTCACCTATTCTGTGTGAATTGCACATTTACACGCTGCAATTATGGATTGTGCTCAACCGGAAGTTGAGAGCAGCTCCGACCCCCGCAAGCCTGTAGAAATAGCTGGCCGTTCATTACACTAGAAATGGCGTGCTTTACTATAATTTTCATCTAACTTCAACGGCATTATTAAAATAACCGTTGAATATGCTGCCAATTCGAAGCTTGGACCTCGTTGATAGTAATATTACGCAGACTTTGACGGGCTTGACTTATTTTTTGCACTTCCCCGTAACTGGCAGAGTAGCTCGGGCTTTTTCAGGTGTCTTTTATATAGGTAGTAACAACCGAGATTGCAATACGTGAGCCGCCATTTTGAAAATGAACTCATAATGTATAAAGCCTCGTTTTCGGTTTTGAGTTCTTAAATCTCGCGAACTCGTACATGTAAGTATAAAGTCGTATTTATTGATCAAATAAACATGTGATTCTTCAATTTTATTCGCGACATGATTGAAATAGAATGTCTCTCTACCAAATAGAGAGACGAAACGTGTACGAGTCGTGTTTAAATGGTAACATTTTATGAATATGCTTCCGCCGAATTTCTCTGCGGAACGGTGCAAACGTAATTTATAAGGGTTCACATTAAACGCTACAGTCAAAGTGAAATCAGAAACGGGAAAATAGGTAGCGTTTATGTCTGAACTAATTTAAATGTATATGTGGCCAGAAACTGAATAAAAACGCAGTTTTGACGACTTAAGAGTGCACAACTCGATGTGCACATTTTTTTTGAGATGGTTCAGACGCTAATATTACGATTCGCTAACATGGAAAAATGGATCAATTCGCTTAATTTAAGCACGCTAATATTTCGAACTTTACAGTATTTGAATATATCTATATTATAAGAGAGGAAGCCCTATCCTTTGCAACGGGTAAACTCCGTTGCCACACCTATGTCCCTATTTCTGAGTGGAGAGATTACTTTGAGGAGTTTCATATTCATTTCGCATCATCATCGTGCATGTTATCTATGTCGTCTGCATAATTATTCTGAAAAAGCTCTCCTATTTATAGGTCGGCGAACCCTTTAAAACTAGACTGCGTGTGTATTCTGTGTCTTTCTTAGATATTGGTTTGTCGCAGTTCAGTAAGCCCTTACACACAATGGATTTCTCATATAATAATAATAATAATAATAATAATAATAATAATAATAATAATAATAATAAAATTGTCACTTATAAAGCGCTATTTCCATTAAAATGTTCAAAAGCGCTGAACAAGTTAAAAACAATCATTAACATCATTCATTTTTACTTGACCCTGATGGTTAATTGTTCTGTTCTTTTTTATTAAAGAAACTTTGCAAGGAGTCTTTGAGGATGCTCGGGACAAACACAAAACATACACCTCTTCTGACATCCAGCGATTACGCCAAAAACGAATTGGTAACGTGTGCAACAAGTACAAACTGGGTCAATCCTACGAGGATATCGTAAATGATGACGTCACCATGAAACACATGTATTACAGTGACGAGCACAAGCTCCTCTACTGTCTCATACCAAAGACGGGCTGTACGAACTGGATGCGCATTTTCATGGTGCTCAACAGACGTCTCAATGCGAGCTATGCGATGAAACTCAATCGAGTCCAGTTGCAGCATTTGGCAGTATTTGAAGGCCAATCCAACATAACCATTCCAAAAATGTCATTTCTTCGGGTAAGTGACACACAACACATCACGTCACATGCGATATCATTAAAACCTTAACTCATCTAAGGTGACACACAACACATGCGATATCATTAAAACCTTAACTCATCTAAGGTGACACACAACACATGCGATATCATTAAAACCTTAATTAACATTAGAAATATATTTACTTACTGTTGTTAATGACTTTTAACTCTGTACTGAGTTTGTTTTGAGGTCAATAAAATCAATCAATCAATCAATCAATCAATCAATCGTTAATAAGTAGTCTACTGTCCAGTCCAGATCATGGCATTCACTACATACAATGCCAACATTTAATTTCTGCACTCAATGTCAGGGCAGGCCGGGTGTAGTGGCATATTTTGGATATTTTTTGGTGTCCTGATTTTTTGTGCATGTTTGATGTGTGTGTGAGTGTGTAGTTGTGTTGGTATAGTGAGTGAGTGAGTGCTGCATGTGTATGCAGTGGTGTGTGCGGCCATGCATACCTGTGGTGTTAGGTGCTTGTCTAGCTGTCTATTGTTGCTTGTAGCATGTGTATTGTTTTATGTGGAGTGAGGTGTTGTGTTGTTTGTCTGTCTGTGTGTCCTCATTTACATATGTGGTTTCTAGGGTTTGTAAGCTAGGGTTTTCAGCCATATTGGTCTCAGCACTTGGAAGGGATAGATGGGTGGTGATTATACAGTCAGTAAGTGTTTACTTTGGTATATTTTGCTTTGTGTATGCTATTAGATAGTAGTTGATAGATGTTTAGTATATGGTTAACATGATTAGGATAGATTAAATGAAGATTAAATGAGATTGTTTATGAGTTTTTTAAGGTAAATTGAGAACAATGGATTTGCTATTTGTTGTCTATCACTGTAGTAGTTTACTTGTCTTGTCATTTCATGTAATATGTTACTTAGTCTTGTGTTTCTCTATATTTGTAGCAAACGAGTATCTATCTTCTACGGTCGTCCAGAAAGAATAAATGGTGACAGAAGTATATGTTGTTCAGTCTTTTGTCTGCCATAACACCGGGTATAATGCACGACTGCATGCATGACTGCCACCCAGTTTTCTGGGCATGGATGCATGGATGACCCCAAAACTAAACGCAGCTTTGATTCGCAAGCTACTTGGGTTATGTATGCCATGTTTTCCATGGGTGTATGTACATCCAGGCACTGGCAGATGTCCGATCGACTGGTACAGGAATTAAATGTTTATACTGTACAATCGACACATACACAACTAGAAGCCATCAGACGCTGAAGCAAGCATGGCTATATCATACGGGGCGCCGTTTGTAACATCCATGATTTTGTTGATAAAGGCAATTTTGTCCAGACAGATGTCACTTTTGTTAAGAAAAACCTCTTACTTCTGTCCAACATTAGTTACTTTTTGTTGTATAAAATTAGCTGTTGTTTACAAAAGCAAGGCAGAAGTACAGTTTGTCAACAAGAGTTACGTTTGTAGACAAGAGAAAGTTTTGTTTTGACAAAAGTAAGTTCTTTCTTGACA
This sequence comes from Maea johnstoni, assembly GCA_963942565.1. Lineage (NCBI taxonomy): Eukaryota > Metazoa > Annelida > Polychaeta > Spionida > Magelonidae > Maea > Maea johnstoni. Next base: position 6,581,233 of record OZ012700.1, on the reverse strand, counting down.
AAAGTTACTTTTGTTTCCACCCAGTATAGCTATAGGATGTGCCTCACTGCCCAGTTTTCCAACCTGACATCCGTTTCCACCCATTATAGCTATATGCCGTGATGAACTTCCCTGTTTCCTACCGACATCCGTTTCCACCCATTGTAGCTATATGCCATGATGAACTTCCCTGTTTCCTACCGACATCCGTTTCCACCTATTGTAGCTATATGCCATGATGAACTTCCCTGTTTCCTACCGACATCCGTTTCCACCCATTATAGCTATATGCCATGATGAACTTCCCTGTTTCCTACCGACATCCGTTTCCACCCATTATAGCTATATGCCATGATGAACTTCCCTGTTTCCTACCGACATCCGTTTCCACCCATTATAGCGATATGCCATGATGAACTTCCCTGTTTCCTACCGACATCCGTTTCCACCTATTATAGCCATATGCCATGATGAACTTCCCTGTTTCCTACCAACATCCGTTTCCACCCATTGTAGCGATATGCCATGATGAACTTCCCTGTTTCCTACCGACATCCGTTTCCACCTATTATAGCTATATGCCATGATGAACTTCCCTGTTTCCTACCGACATCTGTTTCCACCTATTATAGCTATATGCCATGATGAACTTCCCTGTTTCCTACCACGTCCGTTTCCACCCCTTGTAGCGATATGCCATGATGAACTTCCCTGTTTCCTACCAACATCCGTTTCCACCCATTGTAGCGATATGCCATGATGAACTTCCCTGTTTCCTACCGACATCCGTTTCCACCTATTATAGCTATATGCCATGATGAACTTCCCTGTTTCCTACCGACATCTGTTTCCACCTATTATAGCTATATGCCATGATGAACTTCCCTGTTTCCTACCAACATCCGTTTCCACCCCTTGTAGCGATATGCCATGATGAACTTCCCTGTTTCCTACCGACATCCGTTTCCACCCATTGTAGCTATATGCCATAATGAACTTCCCTGTTTCCAACCTGACATCCGTTTCCACCCATTATAGCGATATGCCATGATGAACTTCCCTGTTTCCTACCGACATCCGTTTCCACCCATTGTAGCGATATGCCATGATGAACTTCCCTGTTTCCTACCGACATCCGTTTCCACCCATTATAGCTATATGCCATGATGAACTTCCCTGTTTCCTACCGACATCCATTTCCACTCATTGTAGCGATATGCCATGATGAACTTCCCTGTTTACTACCGACATCCATTTCCACCCATTATAGCTATATGCCATGATGAACTTCCCTGTTTTCCTACCGACATCCGTTTCCACCCATTGTAGCTATATGCCATGATGAACTTCCCTGTTTCCTACCGACATCCGTTTCCACCCATTATAGCGATATGCCATGATTCACTTCCCAGTCTTCCTACCGATATCCGTTTCCACCCATTGTAGCGATATGCCATGATTCACTTCCCAGTCTTCCTACCGACATCCGTTTCCACCCATTGTAGCCATATGCCAAGATTGACTGCCCAGTCTTCCTACCGACATCCGTTTCCACCCATTGTACCGATATGCCATGATGAACTTCCCTGTTTCCTACCGACATCTGTTTCCACCCATTGTAGCTATATGCCATGATGAACTTCCCTGTTTCCTACCGACATCTGTTTCCACCCATTGTAGCTATATGCCATGAGTCACTGCCCAGTTTTCCTACCGACATCCGTTTCCACCCATTATAGCGATATGCCATGATGAACTTCCCAGTTTCCTACCGACATCTGTTTCCACCCATTGTAGCGATATGCCATGATGAACTTCCCTGTTTCCTACTGACATCCGTTTCCAACCATTGTAGCTATATGCCATGATGAACTTCCCTGTTTCCTACTGACATCCGTTTCCACCCATTATAGCTATATGCCATGATTCACTGCCCAGTCTTCCTACCGACATCCGTTTCCAACCATTGTAGCTATATGCCATGATGAACTTCCCTGTTTCCTACTGACATCCGTTTCCACTCATTGTAGCTATATGCCATGATGAACTTCCCTGTTTCCTACCGACATCCGTTTCCACCCATTATAGCCATATGCCATGATTCACTTCCCAGTCTTCCTACCGACATCCGTTTCCACCCATTGTAGCTATATGCCATGATGAACTTCCCTGTTTCCAACCTGACATCCCTTTCCACCCATTGTAGCTATATGCCATGATGAACTTATCTGTTTCCTACCGACATCCGTTTCCACCCAGTATAGCTATATGCCATGATTCACTGCCCAGTCTTCCTACCGACATCCGTTTCCACCCATTGTAGCGATATGCCATGATGAACTTCCCTGTTTCCTACTGACATCCGTTTCCAACCATTGTAGCTATATGCCATGATGAACTTCCCTGTTTCCTACCGACATCCGTTTCCACCCCTTGTAGCGATATGCCATGATGAACTTCCCTGTTTCCTACCGACATCCGTTTCCACCTATTATAGCTATATGCCATGATGAACTTCCCTGTTTCCTACCGACATCCGTTTCCACCTATTATAGCTATATGCCATGATGAACTTCCCTGTTTCCTACCGACATCCGTTTCCACCCATTGTAGCTATATGCCATGATGAACTTCCCTGTTTCCTACCGACATCCGTTTCCACCTATTGTAGCTATATGCCATGATGAACTTCCCTGTTTCCTACCGACATCCGTTTCCACCCATTATAGCTATATGCCATGATGAACTTCCCTGTTTCCTACCGACATCCGTTTCCACCCATTATAGCTATATGCCATGATGAACTTCCCTGTTTCCTACCGACATCCGTTTCCACCCATTATAGCGATATGCCATGATGAACTTCCCTGTTTCCTACCGACATCCGTTTCCACCTATTATAGCCATATGCCATGATGAACTTCCCTGTTTCCTACCAACATCCGTTTCCACCCATTGTAGCGATATGCCATGATGAACTTCCCTGTTTCCTACCGACATCCGTTTCCACCTATTATAGCCATATGCCATGATGAACTTCCCTGTTTCCTACCGACATCCGTTTCCACCCATTGTAGCTATATGCCATGATGAACATCCCTGTTTCCAACCTGACATCCGTTTCCACCCATTATAGCGATATGCCATGATGAACTTCCCTGTTTCCTACCGACATCCGTTTCCACCCATTGTAGCGATATGCCATGATGAACTTCCCTGTTTCCTACCGACATCCGTTTCCACCCATTATAGCTATATGCCATGATGAACTTCCCTGTTTCCTACCGACATCCATTTCCACTCATTGTAGCGATATGCCATGATGAACTTCCCTGTTTCCTACCGACATCCATTTCCACCCATTATAGCTATATGCCATGATGAACTTCCCTGTTTTCCTACCGACATCCGTTTCCACCCATTGTAGCTATATGCCATGATGAACTTCCCTGTTTCCTACCGACATCCGTTTCCACCCATTATAGCGATATGCCATGATTCACTTCCCAGTCTTCCTACCGACATCCGTTTCCACCCATTGTAGCGATATGCCATGATTCACTTCCCAGTCTTCCTACCGACATCCGTTTCCACCCATTGTAGCGATATGCCAAGATTCACTGCCCAGTCTTCCTACCGACATCCGTTTCCACCCATTGTACCGATATGCCATGATGAACTTCCCTGTTTCCTACCGACATCCGTTTCCACCCATTGTAGCGATATGCCATGATGAACTTCCCTGTTTCCTACCGACATCCGTTTCCACCCATTGTAGCTATATGCCATGATGAACTTCCCTGTTTCCTACCGACATCCGTTTCCACCCATTATAGCTATATGCCATGATTCACTGCCCAGTCTTCCTACCGACATCCGTTTCCACCCATTGTAGCGATATGCCAAGATTCACTGCCCAGTCTTCCTACCGACATCTGTTTCCACCCATTGTAGCTATATGCCATGATGAACTTCCCAGTTTCCTACCGACATCTGTTTCCACCCATTGTAGCTATATGCCATGATGAACTTCCCTGTTTCCTACCGACATCTGTTTCCACCCATTGTAGCGATATGCCATGATGAACTTCCCTGTTTCCTACCGACATCTGTTTCCACCCATTGTAGCTATATGCCATGATGAACTTCCCTGTTTCCTACCGACATCTGTTTCCACCCATTGTAGCTATATGCCATGAGTCACTGCCCAGTTTTCCTACCGACATCCGTTTCCACCCTTTATAGCGATATGCCATGATGAACTTCCCAGTTTCCTACCGACATCTGTTTCCACCCATTGTAGCGATATGCCATGATGAACTTCCCTGTTTCCTACTGACATCCGTTTCCATCCATTGTAGCTATATGCCATGATGAACTTCCCTGTTTCCTACTGACATCCGTTTCCACCCATTATAGCTATATGCCATGATTCACTGCCCAGTCTTCCTACCGACATCCGTTTCCAACCATTGTAGCTATATGCCATGATGAACTTCCCTGTTTCCTACTGACATCCGTTTCCACCCATTGTAGCTATATGCCATGATGAACTTCCCTGTTTCCTACCGACATCCGTTTCCACCCATTATAGCCATATGCCATGATTCACTTCCCAGTCTTCCTACCGACATCCGTTTCCACCCATTGTAGCTATATGCCATGATGAACTTCCCTGTTTCCAACCTGACATCCCTTTCCACCCATTGTAGCTATATGCCATGATGAACTTATCTGTTTCCTACCGACATCCGTTTCCACCCAGTATAGCTATATGCCATGATTCACTGCCCAGTCTTCCTACCGACATCCGTTTCCACCCATTGTAGCGATATGCCATGATGAACTTCCCTGTTTCCTACTGACATCCGTTTCCAACCATTGTAGCTATATGCCATGATGAACTTCCCTGTTTCCTACCGACATCCGTTTCCACCCATTGTAGCTATATGCCATGATGAACTTCCCTGTTTCCTACCGACATCCGTTTCCACCCATTGTAGCTATATGCCATGATGAACTTCCCTGTTTCCTACCGACATCTGTTTCCACCTATTATAGCTATATGCCATGATGAACTTCCCTGTTTCCTACCGACATCCGTTTCCACCCCTTGTAGCGATATGCCATGATGAACTTCCCTGTTTCCTACCAACATCCGTTTCCACCTATTATAGCCATATGCCATGATGAACTTCCCTGTTTCCTACCAACATCCGTTTCCACCCATTGTAGCTATATGCCATGATGAACTTCCCTGTTTCCTACCGACATCCGTTTCCACCCCTTGTAGCGATATGCCATGATTCACTGCCCAGTCTTCCTACCGACATCCGTTTCCACCTATTATAGCCATATGCCATGATGAACTTCCCTGTTTCCTACCGACATCCGTTTCCACCCATTATAGCTATATGCCATGATGAACTTCCCTGTTTCCTACCGACATCCGTTTCCACCCATTATAGCCATATGCCATGATGAACTTCCCTGTTTCCTACCGACATCCGTTTCCACCTATTATAGCCATATGCCATGATGAACTTCCCTGTTTCCTACCGACATCCGTTTCCACCCATTATAGCCATATGCCATGATGAACTTCCCTGTTTCCTACCAACATCCGTTTCCACCTATTATAGCCATATGCCATGATGAACTTCCCTGTTTCCTACCAACATCCGTTTCCACCTATTATAGCCATATGCCATGATGAACTTCCCTGTTTCCTACCAACATCCGTTTCCACCTATTATAGCCATATGCCATGATGAACTTCCCTGTTTCCTACCAACATCCGTTTCCACCCATTGTAGCTATATGCCATGATGAACTTCCCTGTTTCCTACCGACATCCGTTTCCACCCATTATAGCCATATGCCATGATTCACTTCCCAGTCTTCCTACCGACATCCGTTTCCACCCATTGTAGCTATATGCCATGATGAACTTTCCTGTTTCCAACCTGACATCCCTTTCCACCCATTGTAGCTATATGCCATGATGAACTTATCTGTTTACTACCGACATCCGTTTCCACCCAGTATAGCTATATGCCATGATTCACTGCCCAGTCTTCCTACCGACATCCGTTTCCACCCATTGTAGCGATATGCCATGATGAACTTCCCTGTTTCCTACCGACATCCGTTTCCACCCATTGTAGCGATATGCCATGATGAACTTCCCTGTTTCCTACCGACATCCGTTTCCACCCATTATAGCTATATGCCATGATGAACTTCCCTGTTTCCTACTGATATCCCTTTCCACCCATTGTAGCGATATGCCATGATGAACTTCCCTGTTTCCTACCGACATCCGTTTCCACCCATTGTAGCTATATGCCATGATGAACTTCCCTGTTTCCTACCGACATCCGTTTCCAACCATTGTAGCTATATGCCATGATGAACTTCCCTGTTTCCTACCGACATCCGTTTCCAACCATTGTAGCTATATGCCATGATGAACTTCCCTGTTTCCTACCGACATCCGTTTCCACCCAGTATAGCTATATGCCATGATTCACTGCCCAGTCTTCCTACCGACATCCCTTTCCACCCATTGTAGCTATATGCCATGATGAACTTCCCTGTTTCCTACCTGACATCCCTTTCCACCCATTGTAGCTATATGCCATGATGAACTTATCTGTTTCCTACCGACATCCGTTTCCACCTATTATAGCTATATGCCATGATGAACTTCCTTGTTTCCTACCGACATCCGTTTCCACCCATTGTAGCTATATGCCATGATGAACTTCCCTGTTTCCTACCGACATCCGTTTCCACCTATTATAGCTATATGCCATGATGAACTTCCCTGTTTCCTACCGACATCTGTTTCCACCTATTATAGCTATATGCCATGATGAACTTCCCTGTTTCCTATCGACATCCGTTTCCACCTATTATAGCTATATGCCATGATGAACTTCCCTGTTTCCTACCGACATCCGTTTCCACCTATTATAGCTATATGCCATGATGAACTTCCCTGTTTCCTACCGACATCCGTTTCCACCTATTATAGCTATATGCCATGATGAACTTCCCTGTTTCCTACCGACATCCGTTTCCACCCATTGTAGCTATATGCAATGATGAACTTCCCTGTTTCCTACCGACATCCGTTTCCACCCATTGTAGCGATATGCCATGATGAACTTCCCTGTTTCCTACCGACATCTGTTTCCACCCATTGTAGCGATATGCCATGATGAACTTCCCTGTTTCCTACCGACATCCGTTTCCACCCATTGTAGCGATATGCCATGATGAACTTCCCTGTTTCCTACCGACATCCGTTTCCACCCATTGTAGCGATATGCCATGATGAACTTCCCTGTTTCCTACCGACATCTGTTTCCAACCATTGTAGCTATATGCAATGATGAACTTCCCTGTTTCCTACCGACATCCGTTTCCACCCATTGTAGCTGTATGCCATGATTCACTGCCCAGTCTTTTACAATTAAAGCACCATGGCCAGAAATGACCTTTAAACAGTCCCTGCACAATGAACAATAAGTTGTGTTCTTAAAAAAACAATTAGCTCTTAATTAACCAGTTGCCAAACAAACTAGTCTGGCAGTCATTTTGGAAGTCCTGGAGTGCTCATTAGCTGGGGCATGACATAATATCCCTTGGGTTATTCAAAGGATTGAACGTTATGTTCCTACTGTATAATTATTTGATACATGTAAAGATGGTCTCCTACTAGTGGCCACTACTAGGTGGCCATGTGCCCCTGGTCAAGCCGGCCACCTTCAAATTAACAGCGCCTGCCCAAATAACAGTGATTACTTACCACTTTCATAGGTTGAATCCTGCTGAAGGCATACTAGTATGTGAAACTTGCCATTGCCATGGGATTCGCTGGTATTTTTTTCGTGGGTGTTCCAGAATCTACCATCATTCAAGTTCTAAAATAAATTGAAATACCCAAATATACGTACAATCATCTTTTCAGGACAAGAATGAGAGACTGAAACGCCTAAAGGAGTATTTCAAGTTCACTTTTGTACGAGAGCCAATCGCGAGGCTACGGGCTTCCTACAAGATATATAAACAGATAACAAAAAACAAGGACAAGTCCTTTTCTGGCTTGGTGGATCAACTCGTATATAAAGAGCATAACGGTATAACTCTTGATCATCATTACGAACACTTTCACAGACTCTGCCGACCATGCTCTATCCCATATGATTACATTGGAAAGTTTGAGAATCTGCCTGGCGAGGCCAATACATTACTTAAGTTAAGGAACATTGATGATCTTGTGTCATACAGAAGTCCGTGGCGTAAACCTAAACAAGCAGAAAAGCTCACCAGTAGGGATGCCTACTTGCTACCTAAGATGATTCGTTTAGATAGAGAATTGTTTGGATACGAAGAAGGGCAATTTGCAAAGACTATAAGTTAAGTGATAGATAGACCCTAAGGAAGCTGTGGTATATGTGATATACCCGAGGTGTTACGAGGCGGAGCCGAGTAACCCCAAGGGTATCACATACACCACAACTTCCGAGGGTGGTCAAATGACAGAGTCCGCCATTATTTGGAATTGTGTTAATAAGCAGCTCTGAATGGAAGAACCCAACGAAATGTAATGTAATATAATGTGATGTTATTGACCATATTCGTAGATATGAAATTACAAAATATCTTAGATTTTTTTCACATTTTTAGTGATATTTCACATTACATACAAAATATGATTTTTTTTCAATAATCTAAGTTTTGCGAATGTTACAGTATGAATAATGTTTTTAAAGATTTGCAGATCAAATTTGCAACTAGAAATTGGAATTTAAATCTCCAAAAGGTTTAGGATGAACAAAAATACGAGCAGACACCCACCTTGGTCTAAAGGCCCCATCCTGTTAATATATATATATATATATATATATATATATATATATATATATATATATATATATATATATATATATATATATATATATATATATATATATATATATATATATATATATATATAGTAGTTAATCAGAGAATTTATTGCTGAATGATGTACATCGGGAGAAATATGTAGTTATAACCTACAGTTGTATTACAATTGTAATGACTGAGATAATCATCAAAATAGTTACAATCTACATTTGCATGTATCTTTATTGACTATGATTCAATCATACAAATACTGGATCCATCATTACCGGGATGTTATCTATTATTAAATAGGTCGGACAGGTGATCCACTGCCCAGCTGGCACCTCATCATGCACATGACAACTGTCCAGTCAAACAAGGTGCTCTGTGGTGATAATGCGCAGTGTTTCTATCTGTTAGTAGTCATCCAAGTCTGTGTTTTCTTCATGTATGGGTTTATTTGTTCATTTTTTCAACATTATAAAATTCTGTGCATTTCATTCTTTTAATATGTATGGTGTCGCAGGTGTGAAATACAATATCAACTGGTATGGTGTCGCAGGTGTTACATTATACAAATATGACATCTCTGTGGGGTTGCCAACATGATTGTCTACCCCGAGTGAGCATTGTAGTATGGTTTCAATCAGCATGTTTTGGGAGGTTCTATTTTCTCATTTCATACATACACACATATATTTGAATATATCTATATTATAAGAGAGGAAGCCCTATCCTTTGCAACGGGTAAACTCCGTTGCCACACCTATGTCCCTATTTCTGAGTGGAACGTTTGGTGGACGAATGTATCTACATGGTTCTTAGCGTAAACAAATTTCAAAATGATTTACAAAAAGATGCTTTTGATGCTGATTTCTCAACCTCTAGCGCGGCCGGTTTGGTATGACTACCCGGCGATAGATGGTACTACCAATATCAAACCTCTGCTTCCACAGCACGAACTTTGCTGGTTGTACGGTGGCAGAAGTGCGCTGACTGTAGTAGCGTAAAGCCTACCCGGGTGATCAAACGGAAATCAAGAACATGTATAGAAAGGGTTGAGGCGGCATGGAGACCCTTTACATTGCCTGCATGGGCGCTTTAGCGTCCGGACAGATCCCATGGGGGAAAACACAATCAAGAGCAGAGTGCTTGGCTAGAGAGTAGTGGAACAAACCCAGACAGTTCAGCATACCACGGTGGCGCATGGGTAATAACATGCATATTTGAGCTTAAGAAAAATCCGGACTTTTCTATAGTTCAAAAAATGTTTTTCATGCAACCAGTATATAGGCTACGCGGACTGAAATAGACACCATTTGAAAATTATCATTATCAAAAAAACTTGAAAATTGTGACGAAATTTAATGTCTATATACACTTAGAACTACCTCATGCCGTTACCGCACTTTTCAGAAAATGAAAGGTTAGTTTGAAAAGTTCTAAAATACAGCCACTAAAACGTTATAAAACCCTTTTTATATAGCAACTTCGATAATCATTTTTATAAAAATCGATGGATCAAATACAAGTATCTATTTATATATACACACACACACACATATATATATATATATATATATATATATATATATATATATATATATATATATATATATATATATATATATATATATAAATATATATATATATATAGGAGTAAGAACTGAAAAAATATGCTGAGTGCCTCTACCGCCAATCATGAACCATGGACCTTCACATTTAACAGAAGGTAAAATACATAGTACATTTGCAATTAAAAAGGCGTCTTACATGCAAGTTTTGAAAATAAAATATAAACTTAATGCATGTTACATTTTATAAGCTAGCGCATATACCCATTTTATATTAGCTTTGTTGATTATTTAAAAAATGAACTTGTGCTAACAACAAATGTAGTGGCGTAGATGATACCTATTGTCGTAAAGAAATAATATCGCCCAGAGAGAGCTCGAGAGGTTTTGTATGTTAGAACACATATTCATTATCATATATGATCATAATAAATAAAGTACTTTTTCTCTTACAGATATCAAATTGAGTTTTTTTTATTTATTTTATTTCATGTCAAGATTGATTATATCACTCACTAACATCTGTCATTCTTTCAGGAACAAACAGCGATGACTCAATCATTATGAAACCATTCGGTGTCAAAACAAAGGTACCCTTTCCAACTTCTCTGTCAATTAATGACCTAGATTGTTAATATTCTGTCACCATGCTCCAAAACAAAATGGTGCAGCCTCTATTGAGTAACAGTGTTATCAAGTTGAAATGCAAGAAGTGCAGCCAGCATATAATATTATGTAAACTGTAGCATTAAAGGTACTGCATCAAGACATTTATAGTAGCCGTATTGAAAATTGTGCACATTCCTGTTATTCAGAATAAAGTTTTTTTTTAAATGTGTATGGGGGTTGGACGTGTCCAAACATTCACAATTTTATAACACGACCAAATTGGTTTATATATGTAAGAAAGTGACAGATAGCTGACATTTCTTTGATATTACTGAACCTTATCCGAAATTGCAGCGAACCTATAGCTCAAGTGATTACGAGTACTTAACTTGTGTTGCATTGTGATGCACATATATTTTGGCATGCCAGCGTGAGGCAATTGATAAGAAAGCTTAAATTGGTGTTTGTTATAACGTTCATGGTAAAATGTTTTTGTCTGTGAGTTAAGAAACTTGCACCGCAACTATGTTTTGGGTCGGTACGTATAGTAATGAGGTAAATATACAGCATACAGACATGGATAGAGGTACTACATTTATCATGCACATTATTTCTTATGTATTTATATATAATCCATGAAAATAGAATATATAAAGGATAAGTTACACCTTTGTTGAAAGTGAGGTGCAGCCTAATATCATGGCCAACTGAAGTTAGTGCTGATACGAGATACAGAGGTAGATGGTTTAGCATGACTAGGGGTAGATATCAGGCTTTATCCTCAGCTCCACTCTGATACTAGCAGCTGATTGGTCAATAGCTGTGGTGTACTGGACTTTATTGGGATCCTAGCATTGCTTTCATTAATTGTCAATGTTAGTATCCCAATAAGTGTGTTATCCCCATTCTAAATGTTTTATCAAAAAAAAAAAAATAATAATAATAATAATAATAATTAAAAAAAAAAAAAATGAATACCAATGAATACCAACATAACAGGATGTAGATGATCTTCAAAATGTTTTGACTTCTAGTGCCTTAGGCGAAAATAGTCTCTGTATTGAAGGGGTTAAGGAACAGCTCTAACCATCCCCAAACATAAGTTAAACTTCTTTACAAACATTAACCCTTTGAGTCCTAGAATAAAATATTTATATGATAAGTATGGTTAATTTCTCATTCACTATTTTACCGTCAAATATTCTCGGTGGCGTTTGATAAAGAAATAGATTAAAACTGGAATCTGAAAATCGACCATGTCATACCCTGAGAGAAGTAGGGGATGTATTTCTCTGGTCATACACAGTCATTGGCACCTGTTTTCACAAGTGTGTTCATGAAAGGGGGGTTTTGCCTCTAACAGGGTCTTACACGGAGCTTAAGATTCCAATTGCTATTTCCAGGTGTTTTGTCTATTTTTGCTTGACTGTGTTCAATATATACCCATGCAAAGTAAACTGTTGCGTCTTATCCAAAGTGCCCTCTTCTATAATTGTCCAATCATGTCTAACTGTTTATGCTAAAAGCATGAACCATAGGTTGCAGCTACTTACACCTAAAGGTGAAAAAAAAATGTTAATAAAAACAGAAATAAATCAGTTTAAAACCAAAACTACGTCTCTTGTCTATACTATAGTGCCTTCATACATTGGAAATGGTCACTAGATGGTGTTTCTATATCTTATCGAATCGACTAGAAGCCATTACAGGATATGGCCACACTACCAACCGTCTTGGCCACCACGGTACCGTGGTGGCCCGGACGGTTGGGAGTGTGGCCACACTGTGATACTTACCTTACCACTTGTAGATACACACTATGATGTAGTGTAACCGCCTCCATTAGGCGTATGGGTAGCATCGGTGTTCTTATTCCTCAATCTCTTTGTCGTCGTTTTGTCGTCTTTAGGGAGGAGCGCACTTCTGGCCGAGTGCAAGGAATAGTACAAGTTTCTACTAACTATCTCTACAGCTAAGGTGGCCTCGGGGTTACCGCCCAGTATAAAGGAAGAGTCCACTATGACCTGGATGAGTTTTCCTGGGTTGCTAATGATTTCCTCAGCATGAGCCTCGCCTACCAGATCACACAGCTTAGCATTGAGTTTTTGCATATATCCTTCTCTGTTTGATTGCAGTCTTGGGCAGTACAGTAGAAAGTGTTCCAGGTCCTCGGATGCATCTCTGCATATTTTACATACTGGATCCTCCTTCTTGTATCTAGCTTTATCGGCCTGCAGACAATAACGCCCAACCAGAATTCTCGCCTTAACTTGAGCCTTCTTGATGTCTAGGTGGTTTATGTCAACGGAGGACCACACATGATGAAGTTGGCCTGGACTATAGCATCGCGAGTTCAGATACTTCAATGTTGACTTCTCCGCAGCCTCTTCCACCAGACGTCGGTACCAGTAGCATTGCACAGCCCTCCTGACTTGTTTACTCCATTGACCTTTCAGTGGCGTATTCTCTAACAGATCGTATGGGCTTGGAAGGCTGTACTTATACAGAATAGCACGGACCTTTTGCGTCCAGCTGGCAGACTGCATATCTTTGAGCGCAAGCTGACGAGCGACGATCTCCTTCTCTCTGGACGAGTGTAGATGCAGCACTCTGACGTAGAGACATATCACCAAGGTATCCAGGATAGCTTCCGTCGGCATGGTTCCGAGGAGGATATGCACGGCACACGTAGCAGTTTCTCTTGGTAGAAACTGTAAACGCTTGAGTAACGTGCGCATATACGTCTCTAGTTTCTGCAGGGCTGTATCGTTCATGGCGGTCACCTCAAATCCATAGGTCAGCACTGGAGTGATCCTTCTGGATATGATGTTTAACGATGTAGCTGGGTGCAGTCCGTTGATGCCTTCGAAGTTACGACCTAGAAGTATAGACTTCCTAGCCTTTTGTATCCTCTCTTCTGCTGCCACTATGCACTTAGCATCTGGTGTACGGATTATTCCGAGGTGGGTTTCTTCGGTTGAGTATTCAATTTCTGCCTCATTCATGATGATTGGTTGCATGTTGGCTTGCTTTCGTGGGTTCTTCTGGAAAATCATAGCTTTGGATTTGGTTGCACTGTATTGGAATCTCTCTTGTGTTGATTCGATCCACGCTAGCTCGGCCATCGTCTGCAGGTCTGTTACATTGTCTGCAAGCAAGGCGACATCGTCCGCGCAGGTTGGTGCTCGTCTATGATCATTTCATCCGGGAGGTTATCTTTTCGGCCCATCTGCTTTCTGATGAGTTTATGGAACACCTTGTGGTCGTCGTGATGAGCTTTCATGATGGCCTCCTGTTCCTGTAGCCGCTGCCTTGCTGCAGTTTGTCTCTGCTCTTGCTTTAGTTGTTTCTTTATGCTTTTGAGTAAGATGAGCGAAGAGTTTCCTTCATCTCTTGGGCGTCCCTCTCGTTTCCACTCCCAGTAGCATTTTTTGAGGTCTTTGAGTATCCTGGTCATCTTAGGCGTCCAGGGCTTCTTCCTCTTTTTGTTCTGTTTTCCACTTTGGGGAGTGGATTCTCTTTCTGCTTCTATAAGAATTTTGCCCAGAGACTCTATGAGGTCATCCAGCGATTTTTCAGCAGATGTCTCGAGGAGTTTGCCCAGGGAATCATGGGTGAGCTGTTGATACATCTCCAGGTCTAGCTTCTCCCACCGTGGTCTAGGTTTGACTGTAGATAGCGCCTTAGTTGATACTTCTCCCAGAGGTTTGACAGCCAATCTGATTTGTATTGGATCATGGGACGATACATTCGTTGCTTCGCGCATCCTCACACCATATCCGCTACAATACTCCAGCATTCCCTGGCTAACCAGTATATAGTCTATTTGAGATGTTGAGTTGTTGTTGAAATGGTGATATGTGACATCGCTGCAGTTTCCACCAGGGGACAGCTCCATCTCTCTAGCAAACTTCTGCAGCATTCTGTCTTGCTTGTACTTGGTTCTCTGTAGGGAGGCATTTAGGTCACCCATCCACATGGCATGATTGTTGGGGCTTTTGTTGATGATGTCGCTGACTTCGTCTAGTAGTTCTTGGTATTTGTTGATATGATCGTCAGAACCACTTGATGGCATGTACGTGTTTATGATGGTGGTGGTTGTACATCCTGGTTGGGTGAGTTCTACAACTTGTAGTCTGCTTGAACTTCCTTCGTGGATTCTATGTGTCTATCCAGGCGTTTCTTCCATATAAGCGCTGTACCACCTTTCCTTCTCATAGGCTCTAGGCAATGGCGCCCTCGATCTTGATCAGCATGCGCCGAGTGGACAGTATGCTCTGGGAAGTATTCCTGCAGTACACCACTTTCACACCCATACATCCAATGTTCTTGTATAGCGAGTAGATCAACTTTTTGTGCCAGCTCCTGAGCATAAGACAGATTCTGCTGCAGGCCTTCGACGTTGAAAGAAGCTATTGTTAGGTTGACATGGTCCTCCGGCGACTTTGCCCTAAAAAATGCTGGTTGTGCTTGTTCTGCTGTTCTTTGTTCATTACATAGTTGTCTACGGGTTGGTTTCCTCCGGGTACTGGAGTTACTTCCTGTACTTCGCAGCTGTTTTCAGTATTATCTAGGTTTTTCCCTTCGCCTGCGTTAAAACGTCTCCCATCATGGGTACCAGTTGACTGCTTACAGTTTTCAGAGTTGTCTGATGTTATGTCGATGGTTTCTCCGTGTTGTAGGGGGACAGCTTGTGGGCTTGGTCGATCGGCATACCTTTTATCTTGGCAGGGATAGGGAGGCAGATCTTTAAGGCTATTGGGGTGCCTGTAGGGTTGGAATTGTACATCTCCCACCCTCTTTTCCATTCTGACCCAGTTTTCCTCAGCATACGCACCGTTACCTCTTGAGATGTTGGACCATTGGGCATCGTTGGCTCTATTCGGTTCAGCTGTTGTTCCTTCCATACTCGAGGGGTGCCTAAAACCTGCAGCCTGGTTGCTTCTTGGAGCAGCATCATACCATCTTCCGCCATCTCTTGGTTGCTGGTGCCTTTGAGGTGGATTCACGTTATGTTTGTAGTTCGCGCTCTGTTTCTGGGGTACAGGATGTTTCTTGGTTGACGAGAGTTTTTCCAGTTTCTGGAGAACAAGTAGCATGATGTGGGATTGCTTGGATACATACTCTTGGAGCTGTGCTTGTTTGTTACTCTGCTCTAGTCGCATCTGTAGAATTTGATTCTCTAGTCTGCAGAAGTTGAGGCTTTCTCCGTTGTTGGTAGACGATGTCGCAGGTTGCGGAGGAGGGTTTGGAGGACTAGGATTTCCTGACAGTGAAGAAAGGCGCAACATCAGAAAACGATTTTCCTCTTTAACCGCTTTCACCTCGTCCTCGAGCTTTAGAGTGTACGCTCTTGTGCAAGCCAGCTTCCTTGAGAGATCCGTTGCTTCCTTCTCTTGTTCTTTCAACAGTTTTTCTCTGGATTGCAGGTTCCTCTCTTTGACTCGCAGTAGTTTCTCCTTCTCTGCCACTTCATCCATCTTTCGGGTGTATTCTTCATTATCATACTCTTCTGGATCATTTGATGCACTCTGATGGCTTCCAGTGGGATCTCTCCGCTGAGCTGAGGTTCTTTTGTCACTTGCTTTTCTTTTGTTGAGGTTCCTCTGAACCGGTTTGAGTGTGCGGCGGTTTCCACTCGCACCTTCTACAGGCTGTTGCGCGGGTGGTTGTACAAGGGGTCCGATCGCCAGTCTGTTGACACTGTCTACAGGTTGTTGAACAGTGGGCTGTACATCGAGTTCAACCGCAGTGTTTCTGCCAGGAGATTTACCAACCAGCGGAGGATCATGTGCAAATGATAATATGAGAGAACCGACCGCACTGCTTCTGCCTGGGGTTTTGTCAGCTAGTGGAGTTCCACGTACACTTCTACAGTCCTCTGTGTTTTTCTCAGTGATGATTATACCAGCGTCTTCGTCTTGATCAGGCTGGGAGGCGTCAGCATGAGTGAGATTGTCTAGAATTGACGTACACGCAGGGCATTCGTAGTTGACATCTTGGTTTTCTGGTTTCTCCAATAATTCAATTTCATCCTCGGTTAGATGAGCACACTTGTAATGGACCCAGTGTTGGCCTAGGTTGCATAGGATGGTATCATTTTCACATTCTGTTCCACATACTATGCAGGGGTGTGTACCAGATTGAGTGATAGAGTCTCTTTCAGATTCGTTCAAGATTCTAAGCTCATCACCCAAAGCGACCAACTCATCAGCATCGTGCTGTTCCTCTTCACTTGAGACATAGGGTTGGACAGATTTTGCACGGAGCATTTCCTGCGTAGAAGCCATCATACGGTCATTCGTTGCTGCCTGTTTTTCGGGACTTGCTTGGCCGTTCTGAGTTCACTGCATCCTAATCGTCTGAGCTTACTGGCACCAGGGGCGCCTACATCTGCTCTTTGTGTTGCTTTTGTCTTGTTGCTTGAGTTCGGCCTAGGCTGTTTGCCGTAAATACTACCGTCAGGATGAAACTTCAAACCCCCTGATACAGCAATGCTTCCTGTCATTCGCACTCCCTAGAGAACGCTACCCACCTGGCCGGCACTGGCGTGCAGGTCCTTATCTATATGGGTCAAATGCAGCCAGCTAGTAGCAGTGTAGGATGGAGTGTTGACGCTAGATGTGACAGCCATACAGATTTCCACTTGCAGCAGAAAATTGAGTATAAAAGCGGTTTTCATGGAAATGGCTACAAGAAAGTGGTATATTTAGTTTAGGAAGTATACGATACTCTGGCGTGCAGCTTAATATAGGGGTTTTAGCATGCTCTTGAGGGTTGAAAGTTGTAACAAGTGACTTTAAAAAGTTCTGTGTGACCAAATCCTGTCATGAGTGAAAAAAAAAATGAAGAAATGCACAAATAAACAGTTTAAAACTATAAAAGATGTCTCTTGTCGTCTCTATTATAGGTGAATACTATAGACAAGAGACGTAGTTATGGTTTTAAACTGATTTATTTATGTTTTTATTAACATTTTTTTTCACCTTTAGGTGCCCTACATGATATACTGTTTTACTGAAAGGGGCCGTAGTCACAGTTGACTGACTACAAGGACCCAACTTGTGGCTGTAACATTTCGAGCTTGGACAGTTGCGCGCCAGTTGCGCGTATTTTGCATCCCCGCGACTTTGCCCTTTTCGCCTACATCACAGACTGGTGGCGACCTCTATAACATCCTCACTCTTGCCGAAAATGACGACCATCTCTGACAGATTATTGTTGGCACAAGCCACTGAAGCCAGTACCAGTTGATTACGTTATATTTCACTCAAAGCTACAGACGAAATGGTTTACCACGAAATGCTGATGCCGATTGTTGTTAGGATGTATATCTGATGTTCGTAGTGAGTATAAGCGCTAGTCATCTGAATTGACTGAAATGTTTGTTTGTGGTGTTGTTTTTGTGAGCGATAATAGGGATCGTATTTGTACATGTATGTCTGGTTCTGTCAAGTTCGCAGCAATGTCAAATAGCATTGATCTCTAACCGGTAAGGAAGTCTGCGTAAGCTACAAGTGTTTCCTACTGTTTATAATAGCAGGTAGGATATATTCGGCTGGGGGTATGGGCCTACAGACCTGACCAGTGCAGGATGCATGACAAATTGTTTTGGGGGAGGGGGGTGGAGCATGTAGGAAGTCAAAGGCGGTAGTGGTGGAGCTCTCTATAGGTACCCCCTGCACAGTCGACCCTGCATTACAGGATATGGCCACAGTACCAACCGTACTGGCCACCACGGTACCGTGGTGGCCAGTACGGTTGGGGGTGTGGCCACACTGTGATACAGCAATGCTTCCTGTCATCCGCACTCCCTAGAGAACGCTACCCACCTGGCCGGCACTGGCATGCAGGCCCTTATCTATATGGGTCAAATGCAGCCAGCGAGTAGCAGTGTAGGATGGAGTGTTGACGCTAGATGTGACAGCCAAACAGATTTCCACTTGCAGCAGAAAATTGAGTATAAAAGCGGTTTTCATGGAAATGGCTACAAGAAAGTGGTATATTTAGTTTAGGAAGTATACGATACTCTGGCGTGCAGCTTAATATAGGAGTTTTAGCATGCTCTTGAGGGTTGAAAGTTGTAACAAGTGACTTTAAAAAGTTCTCTGTGACCATATCCTGTCATGTGTGGGATAAATATCATTACAGATCCAAAACAAACAAACATGCAATTCAAAATAAGGTTCTTAGGTTGGAATCTGAAGAGTGGTATATCTATTCTAACCTTAGATGAATAAAAGAATGGATATGTAGTGATCAGAGAAATACATCCCCTTGATCCGCAACCCCATAGGCACAGCATTCTAGTACCTAGGGTATGTGCGCCTCGGGTTACGCGGTGTAGCCTGGGGAAGTATTGGTCATGTGATTCAGAAAGAGGCTGGCAGGATGTCTGGCAGGATGTTGGCTGGCAGGCAGCCAATCCTGGGGTACACAGGTTATCTATGACTCATATAGTGGGAGGCAGCGAAATTTGATGACGCATGCACAGTGCCCACTCCCTGTCTACTACTCCCAGGTAGTGATAGACCAATTACTACACAAACATGCACTATAGTGAAGACCTGGCTATCCCAGGGGTCTTTGAACCTCCTCTTAGTGTGACGTTACTAGGAGACGAAGACCAATGAGGGCTCTCGTATCGTTTACATTACAGAGAAATGTGCACGCCAACATGCGCTGAAAGCAACTTTTGGGCTATTCGCCACAGCCAGCCTGTACAGTTTGACTGCCTGCTTTCATATCCTCTTGTTGTTTTTTTCATCTAAGATCGAATTAGTCTAAATACAAGAGACTTAGGCGACGGTTATTTGATTTATTGATTCCCGGATCCTTCCCAGACCAATTCTATGGGGTTGGGAGGGAGGTAATTAAAAATAAAGTTGATTTTGACAGCCTCACAGATTTCCCCTTGTAGAAGAAAGCAGTGTAAAAGCAGTTGTAATGGAAATGACTACATAAAAGTGGGATATTTAGGTAAGGAAGTATATGGTACACTGGCTTACAGCTTATTCTGAGAGTATGAAGACAGGGAGTGGGCACTCAAATTTTGCTGCCTCCCACTATGAGTCAATCACTCTTAGATAACCTGTGTACCCCAGGCTGACTGCCTGCTGACCTCATCTCCTTGGCAACCTATCTGACCTAGATAGAGGCAGCGAAAAGAGATAAGGCTCTGGATTGCTAACTCCCTGTCTACTACTCTCAGCCTCTTTCTGAAAAAAATCACGTGACCAATACTTTCCCAGGCTACACCACGTAACCCGAGGCGCAGATGCCCTAGGTGCTAGCATGCAGTGCCTATGGGGTTGCGGATCAAGGTTATGTATTTCTCTGAGCTTAATACAGGATTTTAGCGGGCTCCTGAGGGTTGAAAGTTGTATCTAGCGACATTCAAAAGTTCTATGTGACCATTTCCTATCATGACTAGCCAGTTGTAAGTGGTTGTGGAAACTGGTATACCACGTAAAACTACAGCTTTACCTGAAGTCACTAGCAACTTTTCCACATGCCCAAATCCTGATTCAAACCAGTGCAGATTATCAGTACTTCTTTCCCTCAATATCATACCCATGATATTTAATAAAGATTATAGGCCTTATTTCAATAAGTCAATGCATGTTTATGGTTGAAATATTGTGGTCGCCCTTGAAAAAGAGAAAACCTCAAAATTTTACAATCGCCAAATTTGGGCACCCAGTTTTCAAATCGTAGCTAAGACCCTGTACTAGTCTACCCGTGTTGTCACGTTTATACACCTGATAAAATGTTTATAGGTAATTTACTTAAATTACTACAAATTCATTACATGGATTCTGTATCTGATTTTCGTTTCATAGGTCAGAAGAGCTTTTCAAAATGGCCGCTTACCATGCGCCCATTCCTATGAAGAACTTCGACGAAGACAACCAATGTGTTTCGCTGAAGACCCACAATGGAGACGAGACTGATGAGATCATTCCGAAAAACACCATGGTGATACACCGCAAAAACGATGTACCAGGCGGAATCCAAAATGGCGGCTTTGTGAAACTTTGTGTGGTAGAGAGTGACTTTGATGTTGGCGGGATTGAAAGTTTTGACAGGGCGGAGGGAGAGGAGGATTTGCGGTGTGGATGTAGAAGCTATCGGCCATCTTGGCTGCAGAGGTGCAATAACCCCAAGGCATTCCTGGCTGCTCTAAGTTTTTTCTCTTTTGTCCAGAGTAAGTATATGTGTGTGTGTGTGTTAAGTTGTTAACCCTTTTACCTTTTTCTTTAACCCATACATGCCTGGAGATATGTTATCTGGTTTGACACCTTTGAAAAATACTAAGGAAGCGAGATAGAATTGAAGGAGAGAAGTTGTCTTCTAATATTTTCCAAATGCCCTAGTTACCTGTTATGATACAAATCTTTTGGATAAAAAAATAAAGTTCTGCACTTTCTCTGCATTTATAGACAAAACCCTAACAAATAAACAGATATAAACGGTTGTTAAAACCAAAGTAAATGTAGTAGACAAAAGTAACTGGTTTTGTCTCTTACCGTAAAGCATGAGTTACCACCCCCCCCCCCCCCCTCATCTCAATAAAATTGCCTCGCAGTACGCTTTATTATTTTTCATTTGCTTTTGCCATGTCTTTCAAACATATATAATTATATAACTTGTCAAATGATATAGTTATAGATAGCACGTCAATTTCTACCTGTGTTATAGATACCTAACTAGGGATAGAAAACGTTTTGAAAATGGGGTACCAGAAAATTTCATATTGTATATAGATATTGCTTTCAGGCCAAGTGCTGCACACAAGAGTGAAGCTTAATTCTTATTGTAATGCCTCCATTATAAGGAGAGACATATTGTTTTTGGCACAGTTCCTGTCAGTGTTGGTGTCAGGACTTATCCGCAAGACATCCCATGAAATCTTTTGAAATTTTCAGGAATCCTTATAATTGGCATTCCTATGAAGCACTTCGATTTTGGTGATATTTTGTATTATAGGTAGTTTATTCTTACACATTTTTGGTCGAAATCCCTATGCTGGCCGACCTTAGATTGTAGCACAACTGCAATAAATTCATTCATTTAGGAAGATCACCTTTTTGCAAAAATTGTATCACTTCGGATGAATCAACTTGTTTGGTACAAAGTGCTCTATTGGGTATACTAATATTTTGCATCATCCATGTTTCCAGGTATTTCATAATTTTGTCATAATCCCAAACTGTACAGTTCATGTCATATAGCATAGAAATAGTTCAGGGATTCATCTATTTGATTGGCATTGCAGGGCTCGATGCTAACAGTGGTCCTATGGCCCCAGGCCAGTAAAAATTTCCAAAAATGGCTTAGGACCAGTAAAAAAGACCTCAACTGGTTCTACAGGGCTAGTAAACAGTTTGGGACATTCTTGTTAACAAGTTTCCCCTCAAGAATGAGCCAAATGTTTTTGAAATAAATGAACATGAAATTAATAAAAATAAATGTTGGCTGTGGGTTTTATGCAATGTTTTTTCTTTTTATATTTAAGAAAAATTTGTAGGACCGGTAAACATTTTGCAGGACCAGTAGATCCTAGGTGTTACTGGTCCTACGGGGCCAGTAACAGTTTAAGTAAGCATTTCGGAGTCCATTGTATGCATCTTACATTTAAGGTTTTGCTGTCCATGGAGTCAACTATTCAAATGTGAGCACGTTGGAAAAGCGTTTCGGTCTCTCCAGTTCTCAGACGGGCTTGATTCAGTCCATATACGACGTAGCCGTTGGAGTAACGGGTTTCATCATCTCCTACGTGTTTGCCAAGTCCAACAAGGCTCGACTGCTGGCCATCGCGCCGCTCATCATGGCGCTGGGTTCCTTCACCATGTTCCTGCCTTACGTCACTGAGGCACCCATGAAACCTGAAGAGACTTCACTCACAAACCTCTGCTCTGGGCAGGCTCAAGGTAATAATGATAATAATAATAATAATGATTAATAATAATGATAATAATGATATTAATAATAATAATAATAATAATAATAATAATAATGATAATGATAAAGTTATTAATTATAATGATAATGATAATAATAAAAATGATAATAATAATAATAATAATAATAATGACAATAATATTAGTATTAATAAGAATTATAATAATAATAATGAAAATAATAATAATAATAATAATAATAATGAAAATAATAATAATGATTATGATAATAAAAATGATAATAATATAATAATAGTAATAAATATTATAATGATGATAATAACAATAATAATAATAATGATAATAATAATAATAATAAAAATAATAACAATAGGGATAATAATAATGATAATAATAATAATGATAATGATGATAATAATAATAACAATAATAATAATTGATATTTGATATAGCGCCCTCTGACCTATAATGTTCAAAAGCGCTTCAAAAGGTAAGAATATGAATAAAAGAATGGATATGTAGTGAGAGACCAATTACTATATGCGCTATAGTGAAGGCCTAGCTATGCCAGGGATCTCAAATCTTGCCTAAGTGTGACATCACTAGGAGACAAAGACCAATGAGGGCTCTTGTATTGTTTACATAACAGAGAAAGCTGTGCACCAACATGCACAGAAGGGCTATTCTGGGCTTCTGGCTATTTGTCGCAGCCTGGTTGTTTTAAAATAGGTTGAACGGCTGGTTTCTTATCCACTTGTTTTTATTCATCTATGGTAAGAGCAAAAGAATCAGATCAATGTTAATTGCTACAGATTCTGGTAGGGTTCATCATGTTGTTTATGATACCTCTTATGGGTTAATATTGCTGAGACATCCTTAATAGATTTTAGTTGGATCTTTACTAAAATACTACTACTATTATTACTACTGCTACTACTACTACTATTTCTACTACTACTACTACTACTACTACTACTACTACTACTACTACTACTACTACTACTACTACTACTACTATTACTACTAATACTATGACTATGACTACTACTACTACTTCTACTGCGATTACTACTACTACTGCTGCTGCTGCTGCTGCTGCTACTACTACTTCTACTGCTGCTGCTACTACTACAGCTGCTACTGCTGCTGCTACTACTACTACTACTACTACTACTACTACTACTACTACTACTGCTACTGCTACTACTACTACTACTACTACTATTACAACTACTACTACTTCTACTACTTATGCTATTGCAAAAACAGTTGATATTCTTACCCGTTTTTGATGTATTGCAGATAATTCCACCGGTTGCTCTGAGAGTGATGGCTACTCCAACTACCTGTACATGTATGTGTTCCTGGGAGGCCAGATCCTCCATGGCATCGGCGCCGCTTTCATCTACACCTCAGGGGTGCTCTACCTGGATGAGAACGTCCCTGCCGATACAGTAGCACTTTATATAGGTAAATTCCCACCATATTGTACTGATGTATTGACCCTAATGCTGCTGATGGCTAATTCGGACAACATTGATATGATGCAGAAAACTAAAGAATGACTGAAACCCTGGCAAATGGGTACTCATCTGAGAGTACTCAGCGAGAGCAATCCAATGAATACCAATATGACAGGGTTTAGATGATTTTCAAAAATCTTTGCATCCTGGTATTTTGGACGAAAATAACTTAGAAATAAAAAAAAATAAACAGGGGTCAGGCTACGGCAAGAAACTGAGGAAGACCGCCGGGCTATAGGTTCCCAAAACTTCATGGCCCGATAGAAAATGTTATAGTCCCATTAAAAAAAAAAACAATAACGAGCTGCCTCGGTTATCCTAAATTACACACACACACACACACACAGATATATATATATATATATATATATATATATATATATATATATATATATATATATATATATATATATATATATATATATATATATATATATATATATATATATATATATATATATATATATATACACACACACTGCTTATAGTATTGTTATTCCTCTGAGCATGACCTAAAAGTGTCAATCTTTTCTTATAGCCAGCCGGGCTACAAAGGCAAATATTCTTATAGCCCGAAACAATTTTCTGTAGCCTCGGGCTATCGGGCTAGTGTCTAACTGGACCCCTGATAAAGTAGCACTTTATATAGGTATCTCACCTTATTGTATTGATATATTGATGTACCCTCAGATACAGTATAACTTTATGTAGGTTTTACAAATTCTCTTTAATTCCTCTTCATTTATAACTCAATATGATAGGTTATTTGTATAATAAGTTATATGGTTAGGGTGTTCAGCAACTTGTAGTAGAGTGCTCAATACCTAAGCAGAGCAAGATATACATAGAAGCAGGTCTATGATAAGTTATATGTTATATGTTAAGTTACTCCAAATGAGTTCAGAATTCCGTCTCTTTTGCCATTTTCAGCCATTACATTTGCCATAGCCAATGCTGGTGCAGCTGCTGGCTTCCTCTTCGCTGGACAGCTCCTGGATATCTATGTGGATGTCCTACGTGTGGATATGAGCAGGTAAGATAATCTACAGTACAGACAGTTAACCCTTATCGTGCTGGTGGCTAAGTTGGCCAAAACAAAATAATGCAAAAATCCTGGAAAATTGTCGAAACCCTGGCATATGGGTACTCATCTGAGAGTACTTAGTGAGGGCTTTCAAATGAGTACCAACATGACAGGGTTTACATGGACAGCTCCTGGATATCTATGTGGATGTCCTACGTGTGGATATGAGCAGGTAAGATAATCTACAGTACATACAGTTAACCCTCATTCTGCTGGTGGCTAAGTTGGCCAATACAAAATAATGCAAAAATCCTGAAAAATCACCGAAACCCTGCATATGGGTACTCATCTGAGAGTACTCCGTGAGGGCTTTCAAATGAGTACCAACATGACAGAGTTTAGATGCTTTTCAAAAATCTTTGCGTTCTTGAGCATTGGACGAAAATAGCCTTAACATTGGGGAAAGGTTAATTCCTGGACCGAATGCGCACTGAATGTCTGTCAGTGCCTAGAGAACATCAAAAAAGTAAGCCAAGCACATCACATCAATGACCCACCAGGGTTTGAGTTTCCCCTAGAATTTGCTGTGGACCCCTATATCTTTTCAGGCACCTAGCCTGAAATCTAAGTGTCAGACCCTGCCCACGTAGCCAGCGAATCAAAGCTACATTCAGTTGTGCGGTCATCCATGCATAGAGGGCTGTGGTGTAATATGCCTAGCATTTAGTGCAGAAATTAAATGTCTGCACTGTACTGCTATTGAATGCTATACCAGTACCTAATACCAAATATTGATATCAAATAGGGTTGTATCATTTAAGATCTGTTATACTGATACTGCTTAAAGATATGAAATTTACTGAATTGCTACATGGACAAATCCACACAAAGGCGTTTCAATATTTATAAGTGAAATTTGTGAAGTTGGCTGTGCTAAATTTTATGAATTCAAGTTGCTGAGAGGCGGGAAATATTGTTTAAAATTTCGTTAAGATATTGTATCATTAAGGAAATATTGATATTGGATCGTATTATGAAGACTTTTAAAGGTGCCAATCCCCATCTGCTACTTATAAAAGTGTAAAATTGCTCATTGAAAAGTCAACTAACAGAAATCATTTTTTGTCCTCTCCCTGGGATTTAGACATGATTTTGAAACTGGGAAACCAAATTTGGCATTATAAATCCTTTTAGGTATTTTTTTGTGCCGTCCTGTGTACTAAGAACAGAAATCACAGCACTCGGGCACTTTCGCACCCAATCAAATTACCCTATTACCATTATCCGCACTAAAATAAACTTTCAACATAATTAATCCTTACCGTATTCAAGATATGATACATATATGTTTTGAAGATAGATAAGCCTTATTGTTGTAATATCTTCCATAGCTTTCATTCTTCTTGGTTTCAGCATATCGGTGGTTCCCGGAGACCCTAATTTTATTGGCGCGTGGTGGATAGGGTACATAATGTCTGCAGCAATGTTCCTCATCTCTATTCCCTTTCTAGTAGGCTTCCAACATGAGCTGCCAGGTAAGATATCTTAGTGTATACATATTTATATATATATATATATATATATATATATATATATATATATATATATATATATATATATATATATATATATATATATATATATATATATATATATATATATATATATATATATATTGTAATCGTAATTTCCTAGAACAGGGCAGATTTTACGCGCTAAACTAAAATCACCATGCGGCTGTTTATCGAACTCACGTGTCATCCAAGGTCTGCCCTGATTGGTATATTGAAATTAAGGAATTCGGATCCACGGCGATTACGCGCATCATTAAAATTTGGTCATCCAACGTGAGACATGTCTACATCACAGCACGCACTTACGTGTGTCTGTGTATATGTACGTATGGTTATCAACTGTCCATGTGTAATTGTGACTAGATACACATTTTGAATACGAAATAGAACAAATATTAATAGTCTTATATCTTATATCATTTTTCAGGGGCTGCCAAAATCAGGAGGGAGAGAATCTCACAGGCCCATGCTAGTGGCACTACTGCTAACAGGGACCCATCTGTGATAGGCTTGGGTGACGTTTCATTCTCAGACTTCATCAAATCATCCAAGACTCTGCTGAAGAATCCGGTGTTTGTCTGCATGGCAGTGCTGGGTATACCAGAAACAGTACTCGGTGGAGGCTTCGTAGCTTTCGCTGCGAAGATTATCCAAGTCCAACATCATCAGACAGCTAGGTGGTCTTCACTGCTATCAGGTGAGTACTGGATAGGGTTGTAATTATATGAGAAGAATTGATCAATCGAAATATTTTTTTCAATTAATAGGAAAAAAGATTTTTACGATACAAAAAAATACAACACAATTTTTATGTCACTTAATCGATAAAGAATCACCACAGTCTTTTCGGCTTTGTCGTCATTTTTTGGCACCTTTGGATCATAGCAACAAACATATAGTGTGATACATATGAAAATGATAAATATTTCTTGCTTTGTGCAGTTCTCCAACATTTAAGCATACTTATTGGGATCGAATGAAACTATATCAATATTAAAATTTAAAAAAATGGATGTCAACAACAGTCCTAGTAGTGGAGAGTATCAGTTGAAATCATATTGGTTATTTGAACATTTTAACCCATTCATCATTTATGACTTCTGGGTCATAGCATTTTCACATCACTATTATATTACTATTTGTATCTATTCTAGGTTTCATTGCTATTCCATCTGCCATCATAGGGCAGGTCATAGCTGGAGTTATAAGCAGGAAATGGAAGCTCGAGATCAAGGGCCAACTTCTCGTGTGTATAGCATCCTTTGTGCTAGCCATGGCCTCTAGTCTGGCCTACCTCATACACTGTCCCTCTAACCCTGTAGTGGGTATTAATACATCCTATATCACAAGGTAAGATTAGCTTTTCCACTGCTTATGAGGCATAACTACTGTAAAACAAGACCACTGCCTTAGATCTCCCAAATTTATGAATCTGAATTATTACCTGATTTTTTTATTTCCTGTACTGAAAGTGTCAAAAGATTACTTATCTCCTATTTGCTGTCCTCTTTCAAATATTGAGCTAACAGTACTGAAATAAAGCCAAATCATGTCCCAGGTTGGCAAACAAACAAATAGTCCCACAATTAGCGTTTGATACAAATAACTTTGAGTACTGCTAGTACTTTTCAGCATAACATTCATTTACTATTATTAGAGATTGGCACCTTTGAAATTATCATGGTACGATACAATATTGATATTATTTTGACAATCCGATACCTTAACAATATCTTTTAGCAATATTGCCTGCCTACAGGGACCTATGTTTGTTAAATTTAGCACTGACATCTTCTAAAATTTTACTATTATAGAGCGAACTGCATTTGTGTGCAGACATCCGTGTAGCAGTTATGTCAATTTTTGGTATATTTTAAATCTTAACTGCAGAGGTATTAAATGAATTTACTAGTACATGATAACCCTGTCTACTAAATTTCCCAAGTTTACATAAAATATAGTATTCATACATATGGCAAAAACTTAATATAGGCCTAAAAAGTTGTTTGTTTCCTGTAACCCTACCCTAACAAGTCTTTATTCAAAAGAATCCATACCCTAAAGTTTTTTTTCCGCTCTCCCATGCCCTAATCAACGTAAAACATGCATAAAACTCACATTTTTGACAAAAAAATAATGCAAAAAAAATCTTTTTACCGACCTACCTACCCTTTTTTTTCTTGGACCATTACAGGAAACAAACATTATTTTCCTAGGCCTAGTATTCATACATATGTCAAAAACTTAATATTTAACTATGTCTATTAACCCCTGTATTGAGGCTAAAAAAATGATTTCCTTTTGTCTTACAGTTATAATTCTGACGCGATCAATGCACTAAACAGAGCAATAGACGTGCGGTCTACCTGCAACATGGACTGTGGCTGCAGCTTGAGCAGCTACGACCCTCTGTGCGGGGAGGACGGGGAACAGTATATATCACCATGTCATGCTGGCTGCATGACTAAACAATTCATCGACAACACACATGTAAGCATTGATGTCCTTTCTGCTTAATAGACCTTATCTACCATGACAGGATATGGTCACACAGAACTTTTTAAAGTCACTTGTTACAACTTTCAACCCTCAAGAGCATGTTAAACTCCTATATTAAGCTGCACGCCAGAGTATCGTATACTAAATATACCACTTTCTTGTAGTCATTTCCATGAAAACCGCTTTTATACTCAATTTTCTGCTGCAAGTGGAAATCTGTATGGCTGTCACATCTAGCGTCAACACTCCATCGTATACTGCTACTAGCTGGCTGCATTTGACCCATATAGATAAGGACCTGCACGCCAGTGCTGGCCAGGTGGGTAGCGTTCTCTAGGGAGTGAGAATGACAGGAAGCATTGCTCCCAACCGTCCGGGCCACCACGGTACCGTGGTGGCCAGGACGGTTGGTACTGTGGCCATATCCTGTAATGACCCTTATGCTGTTGGTGGCTAATTTGGCCAAATACAAAATTATGCAAAAAACTTGAAAAATGACTGAAACCCAGGCAAATGGTAAAAATTCCCAATAATGGCTTCGGGCCAACTTGTCCTAAAGGTCCAATAAACATTAGAGGACATTCTTGTTAACAAGTTGTCTCCAAAATCAGAAACATCAAATAGCTGAAAATGTTATGAGAAAAAATTCTAGGATCAGTAAGAATTTTGCAGGACCAGTAGCTCCTTGGTCCTACTGTTCCTAAGGGGCCAGTAACTTTTCAAGTTAGCATTGATGCCTGGAGCCCTTTCAATTTGACAAGAATATAATTAATTCCACAAAGTGAACTCATGTGATAGATTTCCTATGCCTTTATACTGTTTCAACATCTTATCATTTGTAGAATTACCACAACTGTCCATGTATAGGGAGCATTTCCAATTGGACACAGAGTATCAAAATTGAATACTGTAGAATAGGAAATTAATATGAGGTGCAAATTAACCAAAGTTGTAATTTTGGATTTTTCCAAGATTCTTTATTACGAAAAGCCAATATTGAAAGTTAATATTCTAATGACAGGAATAATACATCATTTCATTTTACTGAACTGACCACACTCAGAAAAGTTTGGCAGAATTAACCACTCTTAATTTCCTATTCTGCAGTACTTTGATAGACTTTCCATGTTATAATCATTATTTTCAACATTTCACCATTTGTACTGGGATGGTGACGACGCCGTTCACATATCCTTTGGACGCATAGTCAAGTGGTATGGACGCATAGGTGTGAAGTGTGTGGGTCCAGAGAGGTCGCATAAAATTCCCATTAAGAACCCATTAATTTCCTGTTCACAACAATTCTTTGAGCTGTAAGCAGTAGCACAGTCAACTCAACTTCACAAGCTGGATAAAGAAATCTACCCATTTAACCCCTTACCCCCCTAAGTGACCACATTTGTTAGCAAAGGTAGTCAACACTGATTTGTGGCCCTTGATGGTCAGGACGCTGGGTTTTCTGGACCTTGACATTAGCGTTGATGCAACTTTTTTTGACCCTATCGCTATTGTTTGTAGATATACCACAACTGCTCATGCATAGGGACCTATCCAAAAATTGAATACTTTTGTAGGCTTCCAATGTTTTTACCATTATTTTCCACATTTTGCCATTTGTAGATATACCACAACTGCTCATGCATAGGGACCAATTCCAATTCGTCGACAAGCGGGGGCGCCATAGGTGGATCTTGTGATAATTCCTGCAGCATGTTGACCTACTTCATCCCACCCCTCATAATGTTCGTGTGCTGGACACTGTTCCCCTCACCCCTCTTCAGCTCAATTACAATGAGGTAAGTGGAATTTTGGAATTTCGTTTTTGTTTTGTGTCACTTTTTCTGAAATATTGCGGCTAAGCCCTGACTGGTTAGTGGTGGAGGATACAAGAGTACCTGGCAAAAACCACCGCCTAACCCCAAGTCACTGGCAACTAGCCAGTTGAAACTGGTGGGGGAAACCGGAGTACCTGGCAAAAACCACTGCCTAACCCCAAGTCACTGGCAACTAGCCAGTTGTAACTGGTGGAGGAAACCGGAGTACACGGCGAAAACCACCGCCTAACCCCAAGTCACTGACAACTTTCTAGCTTGCCCCGGAAGGGATTCGAATCTGGACAGTGGTGAGAGACAGTTGGCAGTCAGTGGCAACGCCTTAGACCACAAGGCCATCTGGGCAGGCCTGAGGTAATAAGGGAATGACCTTTGATCTTATAATGCTTACTGTAGATTCTCAGTTATTTGGTACACTTCTTAATAGTGACGATTTTAATGGGTTCAGGTGGTTCTGAAAATACCTTGAATTTGTATCAGCAAAATTTACAGCTAGGTCCATATTTTAGGATATGGCAACTTGTGATAGATCGAGGGTTGCACAGATTTCCCATTGATCATTTTGCATAAAACTTACAGTGGCCCAAATTCTTAGGGTGGTCTAAATTTCTGAGAATTTATGGCAAGAGTTTCTTAAGAAAGTTTAGTATGGATCTCTGACACTTCCTACAATAATTTTGCAATTGAGAAAGATGTTACAAAATATTTATAGGAGAGGTGTGGGTTTTGTCCTGATTAACATTCCATCGAGTATTGGCTACTCGTGCTTTTGCCTGCGAAATTCCATCAAAATTGTTAAACGCTTTTGGCTTTTGCTAATTTTGGCCAACTAATAAGAATTTGAATAGAATAGTTCACTGAAAAAATGATAAGAAAACGTTGTATTTTAGGAATTTTAGAATCATAGCAACAAAAATATATTATGATATTATGATACATGTGAAAATGATAAATAGTTCATGCTTTTGTGCAGTTCTCCAAAATTCAATCAAAACAATAGGAGTTGAAAAAAATAATGTGAATAATCCAATTGAAAAAATGGAAGTAAACGTCAGCCCTACTAAATGGGCTGCAGTCAGAAAGGGTGCTATATAAAACCATGTATTGTTTGGTCTTTGGGATTTGCTTTTTCATACGCGTTAAAGTTCTATAATAAATGATACCTGTTATTATGTCTTACCTATTCCAGATGTGTGCCTGCAGATCTGAAGTCATTTGCCTATGGCTTTGTGCAAACCTTTCCTCGTCTAATTGGTAAGTCATTATTTCCAATTTGTAGTAAAATTTTTGGGAATTTGGAATTTAGCTTATTATCCTTTTTTCTGCCCTGTCAAGGCCAAGTTATGACTAAACAGAAGCTAATGGTGGAGGAAACTTGAGAACTTAAGGAAAATTTGGTCAACGCCTAACCTTAAGTTACTGGATAATTAATTACATATCATTAGTCATTATTTGATTCAGGCCCTGGCAGTGGTAATAATTAGCAATTAGTAAGTATGTTTATATCATTAGTTATCCTTATTGTGAAAATGGTGTACGGTAAGATGTCTGTGAGAAGCTGGCTGGTCTCAGACTCAGACTAAGCCTGTGGCCTCGTCCAATACCAGCCAGCTGAAAGCAGACATCTTGCCGTACACCATTTTCACAACAAAGTTTACAAATTTATTATCAGACAAATAAAGGTATACAAATATGTATATACATATACGCATAAATTTATAATTCCCTATTCTATTACAGGTTTACCCCTTGGACCAGTAATCGTTGGCGCCATTATTGATGACACGTGCACCATATGGCAAGAACAGTGTGGAGAAAGAGGCAGCTGCTGGACTTATGACAATGGAAGGCTGGCTAGGAATCTGACAATCACAGCGGTATCACTGAAGGTGGTATCGCTGTTTTTCTGCTGCCTCGGTCTATTTTTATATAAGGCACCATCTAAGTCACTCAGAAGCAAAGAAGAAGATCCGCTCTCTGAACAGGAAATCAGCAGTAGCAGCAAAGTTCATATATGAACAGGACAAACTAATTATGTTAACTAGAAAGATATAGATATATATGTATATATATATTTATATGTACATGTGAACTAGAACGTTATAAATATGTATGTTTATAAGTATGTACATATATATATATATATATATATATATATATATATATATATATATATATATATATATATATATATATATATATATATATATATATATATATATATATATATATGTATATATATATATATATATATATATGTATATATATGTATATATATACAAATATACAGATGTATTTATTTTTATTTATTGGCACACATATATTAAGTAAGATAAATGTAATGCATAGGGTTGTAGTTACATTATTCGGGTATTTATTATTTTTATTATTTCTTTTATTATGAGGTCAGTTATTATTATCATTTTATAAATTATTATTATAAGTGTCAAGGTACTTAAATAGAATAACTTTGCAGCTATATTAGTGGTAAATGCTGATCTCAATTATCGTTTTGATATTCTTGCAACACAATGCATACTTTGTATATTTTCTTTGAGATAGAAATACTTATTGGTTAAATATGAAATTGCGATTTACCTTAATGTAACACAAGTATTGATAGTGCGCCCCAACAAATGTGTTGTGGCCATTTATATTTGAATAAGAAATGTAGTGTACGATGGCTGAATAGTTCACCAGTATTAAATCTAGTCATTACTTTAGTCATTACTTGTCCATCAGAGAATTCCTTCTTATTATTCTTTTTAGCATCTATCACATTTGGACAGGAATTGCCATATTAATTTACACATACTTTACAGTACTCTTTACATGTATTGTTAGGAAATTCCATGACCTTTTGCTTAATCATACAAATTTTACATTCAAAGATTTTTTTGTCTTACGCAATTTTACAGGATGTCAGTCATCTTGATTTCTGTTCTGTCTTAACATCATGGTAGTATGGAACTGGTTCCAGGATTTAGAAGTGGATGCCCAGATTTGCCAATGTTAAGGTTTTGGGGCATCCTATTTTTCAAAGAAGGCCACAATGTACTTAGATTATTAACCACAAACATTTATTTATT
Source organism: Maea johnstoni (assembly GCA_963942565.1). NCBI lineage: Eukaryota > Metazoa > Annelida > Polychaeta > Spionida > Magelonidae > Maea > Maea johnstoni. The sequence goes on along the minus strand of OZ012700.1, from coordinate 6,546,708 downwards.
AAGATAAGGCATGTTATTCTCATACAATGTCATGGGGGTTGTATTGAGGTGGGAAAATTCAATTCCATGCTTGATACATGTTTTCTTGCTTCAATGAAACACTATGTCTTTGATTGATATGTCACTACAAAACAGGGGGCGGAGGTTCCTTCATTTGCCATTGCGTTGCACAAAGTAATTAATCCTTTCACATCTGGAGGTACACATGGTCTGACAATACAGAAATATCTGGGTCACAAATCTATATCTAAAGAATATATTTGACTGAAACCTGTTCTTGTTAATTGGTATAGCAATCACTTTTCGAATATTTTACAAATGGTTTCCTTACTGATTTATTTGCAACATTGTTTGACCATGCACTTGCCTCAGCTGCAAATGGGTTGACTGTCAAGAGAGGTGTTTGCTTGGGTTATAGAGAAAAAACACAGGAACTGTTGATTAACCCTTATGCTGCTGGTGGCTAATTTCGCCAAGACAATATCATGCAAAGTTAACTGAAACCCTGGCACATGGGTACTCATCTGAGAGTACTCAGTGATAGCTTTGCAATGAATACCAACATGTCAGGGTTTAGATGGTTATCAAGAATCTTTGCATTCTTGTGCCTTGGATGAAAGTAGCCTCAGCAGTGGAAGGGTTAATGTTGATTAACTGATTAACCTCAGCAAGTACTGCAAGTTACTTGTTGTGGCATCTATAGGGTAATTGTATGTTATGTGGACAACAAGTCTAAGGTATAGATTGTGTATCAGTAGAATGGACAATGTACATCGAATGTAGACATTTGATGAGGATAAATAAAGGATAAAACACTGATTTTACTCCATCTCTTTCATTTTTCATCTATTTTAAACATTTTCCTGTAGTGTCTCCCCTCTGTGCTATTTTTGACCAAGAAATGGAAAATCCTCAGAGAAGCATTTTGCCCAATACATTGTATATATCATACTCCTCGGAATTAGCGCACAGAACCAAATAACTGATTCAATAAAATCAACACAATTAAATGAAATATGTTTTAAGTGTAACTCTACCTGCAAAATTGAAAAAAGATTCGCGTTAGTGCTTAATGTCACCTTTCTTAGGACACTTTGATTACAATTGTACTCCACAGATTGACTGAGATATCTAAATTTGTATCTTGCAAAATTCAGCAAAATATGGTACTTTTCTCAAGGTACGGTACTAGCCAATAGAGGCATTTTAGCACCTTAAGAAGAAGAGGATGTGACCAGTACCTGCCCAAAATGGCCTGAAAGGCAGACGTTGAGTCAGAGAATATTACAAACCTCTTTTCATCATAATCAAATATCTCAACCAAATCAAAGGCTAGATATGCATGTTACTCTGCCAAAAATAAAGAACATTTATCATGTGTTAGGCGAAGGTCATTTGATTAATAGGTTCCCGGATCTTTCCCAGACCAATTTTATAGAGTCGGGAGGTAACAAATATAAATAAAGTTGATTTTTTACTTCTTTTCTTTACACATGAAAATGTTGAGTAGGCTGTAAACAGTCGGGAGGGAGGTAAAAAGATAAAGCGATTTTGGCCAGTATTAGAAAACATTTAAACAAGATTTTTGAATATTAAAAGAATGAATTTCAGTAAGATAGTGCATCCCCACAACGTTGTATTAAATTGCTATTATAAAGTTATACTATTCAGGTTTTAATATTCTTGTATATTTGTAGTTTTATTACCATATATGGTAGATTTATTGTAGGCTCTGTGAACTTACTTCTGACTCGGCAACAGAGCACAAAATAAAGTGGGGCGATTACATTTATTTTACCGTCGGGACCATTCCACTTAGATCGGCGGACCCGGGAACCAATACATCAAGTAACCGTCGCCTTAGGCATTCAATAGAAGAATCAATCACTGCGACTGCAGCAGCCTTCCCATTTAAACTAGAATCAATGCAAATAAAATCAGTCTCCACAGACAGTTTTCACTTGATTATATGAACTTGTATATGATATGGAAGGCTCCGTTTGATCCTTCTCTGCATGTGAATGGATGAATGAATGATTGCTTATAGGCACATCGCAACACAAAGGCTATTTAGTGCCATAAAATAATGGTCCTTTGTTATTGTAGGAAACAAATACAAAGCTGTAAATACAAAATGTTCACAAAACAATGAACAGTTTTCGCATTATAAGTAGTGCATACAAGGTTGTTTCAAAAGAAACTAAATTCTCAATAAAATTCATCTGTAAAACAGACCAATCTCATGTAAATAAGATAAAATACTGTCTGAAGCAACCTTTTCAAAGTGTTCCTTAAAGGTATTTACATTAAAATGTCCATTCTGGGTTTAATAAAATCCACACAATCAAATAAAATATGTTTGACAGTCATTTGACAATCACAGGCTACACATTGTGGAGGATCTTCCTTTTTCAAAAGGAAGCAGCGAGTCAAGTGATTGTGACCAATTCAAATTCTTGCTAAAACACTCTCCTCACGCCTAATGATTCTAGAACCTCCAGGCCAAAGACCCAGCCGTGGATGGATCTCATGTAGTTTATTGTTTGCTGCCTCATCCCACTGAGACTGCCATTTGCATTTTAAAAGGACATTGATGTGTTTGTTTAAAGCACCATAAGGAATGGGAACATTTGTGACTCTTTTCGAAATACCAGCTTTGGCAGCAGTGTCTGCCTTTTCATTACCTATGATGCCAACATGACTGGGAATCCAGTAGAATAATATTCTTTTCTCTTGGTACTGTACTAGCCAATTGAGGCGTTCCAGTATGTAGAGGACAAAAGGATGTGTCCAGTCTTGGCCCGATATGGCCTGAAGTGCAGACTTTGAATCTGAAAAAATGATAAAATTCCTTTCATCATCGTCTGCCGTCTCCATCCTATCAAGAGCTAGATAGAGAGCACGCAACTCGGCAGAAAATATAGAGGACTTATCTGGAAGACGTTCAATGGAAGAATAATTATCAATGACTGCCGCCGCTGCAGCTTTATCATCTGAAACAGAGCCGTCAGTGTAGATGAAATCAGTCTTGAAAGACATCCTTCACCTCATTATGTAGGCTCAAGTACTTTGAAGGATCCGTTTGATCCTTCTTGGCATAGGAAAGAGTGAGGTTGACCATAGCAGTTGGGTATGTCCATGGAGGAGTTTCAGGAAATTCAAACTTTGCAATGATGTCAGGATCAAAATCCAATTCTTCCAATGTCTCCTTAATACGAATACCAAAAGTTGGAATGACTCTTGGTTTTCTACCAAAAAGATCCACATACCGAGGGTTAAAAATAGTATCATAAACAGGGTTATTTGGGTTGGCAGCTATTGTAGTTGCAAATTGAAGAGCAAGCTTTTCTCTCCTGAGGTGAAGAGGGAGCTCATTCGCCTCAATACAAAGACTCTGTGCATGAGAGGTTCTAAAGGCTCCAAGAGAAAGCCTCAAACCCTGGTTTTGAATAGGAATGAATGAATGAATGAATGATTTCTTAAATGAATGAATGAATGATTTCTTAAAGGCACATCGGCGCACAAAGGCCATTTAGTGCCATAAGGTTTTGAATAGGCTCCAGCAAAGAGATATAAGATTTACATGCTGCTCCATAAATAAAACATCCATAGTCTAGCTTTGAACGTACGAGGGCTCCATACAGTCGTAAAAGAACTCTACGATCCCCACCCCAAGTCAGTGTTGGAAACTACTCTCAACAAATTCAAAGCCTTGACACACTTGTTCTTCAGGCCCTTGATATGAGGGACAAATGTCAGTTTTGAGTTAAGTAAAATGCCAAGGAACTTTGTTTCCTTCTTTACAGGAATGGGGTTATCATAAAGTACCAAGTAGGGGTCTGGATGAAGACCCCTTCTCCAACAAAATGGACACAGACAGTCTTTGATTGAGAAAATTTAAAACCATTATTATCAGCCCAATCTTCTTTTCTATTTAGATGAAGTTGGAGCTGCCTTTCTATAGCGTGCATGTGTTTTGATCGATATGAGACACCAAAGTCATCCACAAATAGAGACTTGTCAACACCATTTCTTATACAGCTGGTGATGCTGTTGATTTTGACAATAAAAAGGGTGACAGATAAAATGCTACCCTGAGGAACTCCCATTTCTTGATCATAAAAGTCAGAGAGGGATGTCCCTACCCTTATGAAAACAGGTTTCTGACAATACACTTACAACAGACTGACATCACACTGACAATACACTGACATCAGACTGATTGGAAATATCGGCATCTGACAACACAGTGAACACACTGGTAATACACAGACATGAAATTCTCATATCTGACATTAGACTGGCACTATTACCAGTGTATTGCCAGTTGTCTGACAACAAACTGACAACAGACAAATTATACACTGGTAAGAAATTGACCTTATCGCAAGTCTATTGTCAGATGACACTTGAGGGTAACTTTAATGCCAGTGTAATGTCAGATGACTGACATCACACTGGCAAGAAAATGACCGTTATTGCAATGCATTATGGGAGAAATTATGGGATGGCCTCTCCCTGGTGATGTTTGAAAAGGTGCAAAAAAAAAAAGCTCAACTCTTGCTCAACGTAAGTAATTGTGACCTTCATCTAAATAAGAAAGAAAGATGATGTCAAAAGCGTTCCTATGTGTTCATAATAACACATAGAACCCTTAGGAATAGTTATCTGGAGTACCTAAGGCAGAAAATATTGATTTTAATAACCAGAAACGTCAGAAATATGAAAAGGGTACATGATATTGCAATGTCAATGGGTCAATTGATGAAATCTACCCTACTTTGATGCTCTGTTACTAGCCCTGTGAGGCATTTTATGCTACATGTTGCATATGCATGGAGAGGGCAGGGTGTGTAGGTCATTAATGTCGCTGGCTAGGCGTATTTCTATGCAGGTGTCTCGTAATTACAGGTGCAAAACACACATTATTTTAGTCAGAGCTGACAATAAACTGACAGCACACTGACAATACACTGACAACACACTGGTAACGTCAGTGTGTTGCCAGTGCACTTTCATGCCAGTCTATTGTCAGATCTGACATTACACTGACAACACACTGACATTACACTGAAAACTACCAAATGGCTCCTAATGTCAGTGTATTGTCAGTGTGTTGTCAGCTAATTCTTCTTGTCAGTCTGATGTCAGTCTAATGTCAGTTCATCCATCTCTTCATTTCAAATTACCTGGATCATACTATGTCATCTCATTCACTGAGAATAAATTCAACATTTCACCAGAACTTTGGCAAAATAGTTTTTTTTATAATTTTATTCTCCATAGACAAGTCAATAACAAGGTTTCACAAATAGGTTCATTTCAAGTCATGAATTGCAGTATCACTGTATGTTACGCAGGTTATTCAACAGTGGAGACCATTTACCTAAGGTCTTCTCTTCTTTTCCAATTATTTTCGCATTATAGAGTTCAATATTCATATAATTTTTTAATGATCTTTTCAGGAAAATTAACCTGTATTGTATTTTCTTCCACTTAAACTTGTATATCTCGTGCTTTAAAACAATAAAGATATAGTTTACTAATAATGTGTTTCTTGTATTGCCCAATAGGATGGAATTTTTGTCATAATGAATATCCTCTCTTATCAATGGCGATAACCAATTAATTGTTGAATTCCAAATTTGTTTTATATAATTACAGTTATAAAGTAGATGAGAAATAGTTTCTGTTTCTCCACATTGGTCGCATTCTTCGTTATCTCTTAGATTAAATTGGTATAGTTTTCTATTCGTCATAATGGACCTGTGGAGAATTTGAAACTGAAAATACTTACTTCTCACATTAATTTTGCATCTATCTGCCATTTGATATAGAGAGCTCCATGTTGCATTGTCTATTTCTCCCAATTCCTCATTCCATCTTATTTGCCCAATGTTTGTACTTTCTTTATCTTCAATATGCCAGACTTTTCTAAGGTTTTGACCACCTTTTTTATCTTTGGTAAGCCAGTCTATAATCGTTGGTCTTTCCATATTTTGGGTTTTTTGATAGTGTCTCATAAATTCTCTCCATTCTTTTGGAATTGCTTTTCTTAATCCAAAGTATTGGGTGAAGGGAATTTTCACCCCTATTCGATCTTCCAAATTTTTCTGGCTAATCATTGTTCCGTCTTCATTAAAAAAGTCTGGCAAAAATATCATGTTATTGTTGAACATTGTTGAATTAAAAGGGACGTTGAACAAAGCATTTCCCCATATGGGTGTATACTCAATTGGAATTTTCGTAGATTTCTTTAGTGCTTTGTACCAACTTACGTATGCTAATGCCACGCTTTTCCAAAATTTGTTTTTGATTGTACATAATATAGTAGTATGTATTTTGCTATCTGTAAACATTAGTCTGTCAATCTTATATTTCTTTGGAAATTCTATCCAGTCGGGTTCAGTTGTTAATATTTTCCTTAGCCATGTTAATTTAAGACTATGATCAAATTCAACAATGTTCATCATTTTTAAACCACCATCCTTTGTATCTTTATAGGCAGTTTCTTTCTTTACTTCGTGCCGTTTCTTACCCCAAATAAATTCAAAACATAAGTGTTCAATCGTAGTTAGTAGTTGTTTAGGGGGGGTGGGAAGTGCTTGGAGTATGTGCGTTATTTTTGATAGTACTAAACTTTTCAGTATGGTCACTCTCTCTAGCGGGGTGATATTTCTAAAACCCCAAGATTTTAAGGTTCCTTCCATCTTTTCGATTTTTGGCAGTATATTTTGTTCAGTGATATTTTCTAAACTCCTCATATTATAATCTATTCCCAGGGCAGTAAATTCGTATACCCAGTCAAGATCATTTTCCCTGCAAAACCTGCGGTCTGTCTCCCTGATGTTACCTATGCGAATAACTTTTGTTTTTGTGATATTCACCTGCAATCCTGACTTAAAATGGAACCAATTTAATATTTTAAGGCTATTCCTAAGGTTTTTCTCAGAGGCTTCTAAAAATATGGACGTGTCGTCCGCGTATTGGCAGAGTTTGTGTTCTTTTTCGCCTAGTCTTATGCCTTTAACATTTTTGTCCTTTTTGAAGGCTTGTGTGAGATATTCCGAGCATAGTATGAAGATATATGGTGAAATTGGGTCACCTTGTCTACATCCCCTTTCCAGGGGAAAGGGTTCTGACAGGTGCCCGTTTAAAATTATTCGGGAGTTAGAATTTATTTGGAACATTTTTATCCATTTTTTCAGATTTTGACCAAAGTTAAAATTATCTAGTACTTCATCGATAAATTCCCAAGACAGACTATCAAAAGCCTTCTGGAAATCTACTAAAAGGATTAAACCACTTTTATCCATGAGTTCTGTTTCTGAAATTATATCATAGATTAATCGGGAACAGTCCGCAATAGATCTGTTCTCCAAAAAACCTTTCTGTTCCTGACTTATGATATTGTTAAGTAAGGGTCTAATTCTGTTTGTAATACATAGCGATATAAGTTTATATGATGTATTAAGCAAGGAGATCGGTCTCCAATTTTTTAACTGATTCCTTAATTTACCTGTTTTTGGGAGGCAAGTTATTACTCCTTGGGATTGGGTACATGTTAATTTTCCTTTATTAAAGTTATTGTTTATACAATCCAGAAAAAAATCTCCTATTTGTGGCCAAAAGAATTTGTAAAATTCAGGGCTGTATCCGTCTAATCCTGGGGATTTATTATTTTTAGATTTTCCTAGCGCTATATCTAGTTCTTCCTTTGTTATGGGGCCTTCTAGTTTTTCCTTCTCTTGTTCACTAATTTTTTGAGGTACTATATTTGGATAGTATTCTGGTTGTTTAGTGAATGTTTCTTTTTTATAAAGGTTTTCATAAAAGTTTTTGACTGCGTCTAATATTTCTTTTTGATTTGTTATCTTCCCTGACTCCGTTTCTAATTCTTTCATATTTTTATTAATGGTATTTTTACTCTCCATATTCAAGAAAAATTTACTTGGCTTTTCGCCATATTCTAGCCAGTTTGCCCTAGACCTTATTTGCATGCCATTTAGTTCTTTTTTCCTTATTTCAATCATCTCCTCATTCTTTTGTATTAAGTTGTTATAAAGTTGCTTTGAGTATTGACCTGTATTTATAATATTATTAAGTTCTGTTATTTCCCTTTCTAGTTTTTTCTCTTTGATATTTAACTCTCTTTTTAGTTTTTTGGAAAATCTAATGATTTCTCCCCTTAATGTGACAAGTAGGGTTTCCCAGTATAGAGATGGATCTATCATGATTTCAAACCCATGAGCGATCGATTCTATATACTCTGGTTTATAAGGGGTTGCTGCATATGTTGTTTTGTGGTAGTTGATTTCTGTTTTTATCATTTTGATAAAGTCTTTATTTTTTAACAAATCATTATTAAACTTCCATATCCCGGGGCCTCGTTTATCATTTGATGTTATTATGTTAAATGAGATAATACTATGGTCTGACCGGTATTTATTCCCGATCTTAAAATTGTTCGAAATTGTCAACATCTCTTCACTTAACAGGAAGTAATCCAAACGGGCTTGTTTTCCTGATATTCCCTGACTCCATGTAAATTTTGAAAAGTCTTGGTTCGCTATTCTCCAGCCATCTACTAGATTTAAATTTTTAGAGAGTTTTTTTATAGCCTTCACTGTTCTGGGGTTGTTGTGGTTTACGTAATTTATATTGTCCTTCGAGAAATCTAATGTTGCATTCCAGTCACCTCCCATTATGACAATTGGGTTATTAAAGGAAAGGATCTTTTCCTCAATTGTTTGGTAAAATGCTGGGTTGTCTATGTTAGGTCCATAGATGCAACATAGTACTATTGATAGTTTATTAGGTAGTGTTATTTCTACAATAGAATAGTTTCCACTTTTATCTATAATTTTGTTCTTAGTTTCGAATTCGAAAGTATTATTGAAAAGTATAGCTGTGCCTCTAGCCAGCGTTGTGTTTGGAGAGCTTATCATTGTGTAGTTCCATTCCTGTCTAGCTTTATTTTCTGTATTTATATCCCAGTGGATATCTTGCAAAAAGATAATATCGTATTTCTCTTTTTTAAATTTTTCAAAGAAATCAACTCTTTTTTCCCTTTTTGATAGGCCTCTGCAGTTTACTGATCCTATTTTAAGATTATCGCCTTTTGAGTTTTTGGGGTAGTATTATGTAGACAATGTATTCTAGACTTGACTCTGGAGAATTTTTACAAACTTTATAAACAGCGTTAATTATGTGGATTAGTATTAAACCCCTTCTCCCCCCTTTTTTATGACCATTATATATCACGTCATGTCAAATGCTGGGCCCCGCATTTGTGAATTGCTTTAAGTTTTCCCGTCCCAAGTCTTCCAATCATCATTGTCTGTTTTCCTAATCTCCAACCACACTTTGTCGTAAGTGTCTCTCATTCTGGTTTTAAGGTAATGGGGGCTTTCCTGTAACCTCTTTGATTCGATGTAGAGTTTACTTCTTTCGACCAGCAACCATGGTGCCAGGTCGTTGCGCATTGAGAAGCCTTTGTCTTTTAATTTGAAGGCTGCTTTGTACATCTCTTCCTTGTACTTCACTTTCTCTAGTCTAACAAATAGTGGCCAAGATGTCTCATCTGTCTTTTTAGCCGGGAATCGATAGAGTTCTTCTACCTCCACATTTTTTAGCCACTCGGTGCCTAGCTCTAGGCCATCTATAATGAAGGTTCTGAAGGCTTTCTTCGCATCCTGCTTATTCTTTGAAGTGCCCGGAATGCCATTGATTATCATGTTATTCCTTCTTACCCTACATGCTTCTTTGTTCATCTCCTTGATATGGTCAGCATGGTACTTCTTAAGAGTTTCGACCTCACTTCTTAGGTCTTCCATCTTATCTACTCTGTCTTCAACTTGACTAACTCTGCTTTGCACTTCCTCAATAGTACCATTATATTTCTCCATCTGTACTTTGATATGAGAAACATCTGATTTTATATCACCTATTGCCTGATTAGTATTCTCATTGATGCTATCTTTCATTGTTACTACTAGTTCCTTAATTCTTTGCCATGTGACAGTATTATCTACTAGTTCTGTGTCTTCCTGGTTTGTTATCTCGGTATCGCTACTTTCTGACATATCTTCACTCCTGTCTGAACTCATTGGGCCGGTTTTGTCTCCCCCTCTCATGCGTGTAGGATAGGGTGAGGGTGCAGAGGATTGTTTTCTCTTACTCATATTTCGATGTTATTGTATACCTATGTTCAGGAGTTTTGGTTAGGGGGTTGTAAGTTGGGTGGTAATCACAAGAATATCAAATATGTATTGGAATATTTAATTCCGTACTGAAGGTTTTACAGGAAGTTATGGTGCTGTGGATAAGGAATATTGGTAGACAGTGTTTCTCAGGCAGATAGTAACTAGTCTGGTAAAGTTTTCTCAACTGGTATATACCCGAAGTGTGCACCTATTGTTTCAGAAGTAGAGATTATACACCCTCAGATTACACCTATACAGTATCAGGAATGTTTCATAAGTAAAGGTTACCTTGTTGTTCTTGACTCCTGCCTGAAAAAAGCACTGTGTTCCCTATATCCAAAAGTGTCAGTATACAAAGTTTATAACCTATGTGGAATATTGTGGTATTGGTTGGGTAGGGTATGTTTCTCCCCTATAATGTGCCCAGTGTCTGAATTATTTCGGCAATGTAAGGAGAAACTAAGAAAGTATATTTTTATTCTGTGATCTAAGTAAAGATATTACTATAAAATTTAGATTTCAGCCAACTGTCAAGAAAGACAGGAAGGAGTTAATTGAGTTTTCCTTAATACTTTTTAGGATAATACACTTCTATTCCACTCAGGTTATATATTCATGGAGTTCCACACTTTCAAACACTCCAATACCAGTAATGAAACACAGTATATGCACTTAGTCGAAGACTCTATGCACTGACTCTATCTCTTCGTGTATAACAATACTATTAATGTAACACAGTATATGCACTAATCAAAAAGGGGATTCGCCCCTTTCAGCCTCTGTCTCTTCGTGTATAACAACGGTGTCACACAATGTAGGTAATAGTGCAGACCTGATAAAGTTCACCACGTACAGGCTTAACTGCAATATATACAGTATCAATATAGTAGACTCACTGAGTGGCTAGGTCAGAGTATGAACTCTCGAGTGCCTAGGGTATATGCATTGACCGTTGAAAAAAAAAGTTTTTTATATGTGTAATATTTAACAATCAATCAGGTAAGTATTCCAAAGGGCTACGAGCCAAAGGAAAAAAAATAAAAACACTATGTACCAAGATATTTATAATAGGTTCCGCTGTGAATGTACAATACTCACTCTTTATTGGCAAGTATTAGGTAAATAGCTCTAGCCAGAACCTGGCACGATATTTTTTAGGAGAAAAAATATTTTTTACAAATTTTTACAAAGTTTCTCGGTATGTATGATGTCTACCCTGTACAGCCACAGTGGCCAGGTGAGTATTGAGCTCTGCTGTGAGTATTTTAGTCCTCACTATAGGTGAATAACTCAGACCAGACCTAAGTAGAGTTCTTTTTTTCAAACACTGTTTCGAAAAAAATACAAAGTGAGAAAAAAATTATTTTTTTTTTAAAAAAATGTTTATCAAATTCCTCTGTGAATATATTTACTCTCTATTGGTGAATAACTCAGACCAGACCTAAGTAGAGTTCCTTTTTTCAACCACTGTTTCGAAAAACTACAGAGTGAGAAAGAGAAAAAAAATTTTTTTAAAAATGTTTATCAAGTTCCTCTGTGAATATATTTACCCTCTATTTGGTTCAGAGATTAGATAGTTATCACAGACCAACTATAGCAAGAACACAAAAAGTTTGGCAAAATAGTTTACAAACAGTCTGTTTTCTACATAAAACAGAAATCCCAGACATTAAAAATTTGAAATTTCAGGTCAGATACCTGATAACTCAGGTGTCAGCTGAGCGTGTTCTTGACATTTCAAGTTGTTTTAAAGTGTCAGTGTTTGAATCAAAATTTAATACTGCTGTCAGGACTCACTGAAATTTGATAATTTGAAAATCACAATATTTATACACTTAGTTGCCCGATGCTGCTGTCATATCTGACATTAAACTGACACTAACCTGGTTTAAGTGGCATATCATTGTTGTCAGTGTGATGTCAGACCTGACATCACACTGACTCTAAGCTGGTATTACACTGGTTTCTAAATGACAATAGGCTGGCACTAAACTGTCAGGTCTGGTAACAGACGATCAACACACTGACAGCACACTGGATGCACGATGACGATACAATGACAATAAACTGGCAACACACTGACAATACATTCTTTTTTCGTAAGGGTACTTTGACTCGAAATTTCCTTTCAGATGAAAAAAAATTAATAAAAAGGGGCAAACGTCCCCTGAGGTTCATATCATGTAAATCTTTCATAATGCCATATTTCCAAGTGGTGTCATATGCCTTTTCCAGGTCGAAAAAGACAGACACCACATGTTCCCCATTTTAAAATGCCTCTCTTATAAAAGTCTCAAATCGCACAAGATGATCCATTGTGCTGCATGTTTTCCGGAAGCCACTTTGGGCTTCCATGATGAGTGAAGAAGATTCAAGATACCAAGGAAGACGATCGTTTAGCATTTGTTCCATGGTCTTACAGACACAACTGGTCGAAGCTATTGGGCGGTAATTATTTGGATCTTTGGAGTCTTTTCCTGGCTTGGCAATGGGTATGATGGTGGCTTCTCTCCAGGAACTGGGAAACTCTCCAGTTTCCCAAATATCATTACAAACCTTTAAAAAGCACTGGAGAGAAGCTTCAGGAAGATGCTTTAAAATCTGGTAATGTATTTGATCCGGACCAGGGGCTGTGTCATTGGCTTTACCAAGCGCAGTCCTGAGCTTGTCTATTGAAAAAGGTTGATTGTATGGTTCAGAATTATCCGAAAGGAATCTATGTGGTTGTCTCTCTCTTGTCTAATTTTGATCCGTTGGAATTTAGGAGAATAATGTGCAGAGGAGGAACTGAAGGATATTACCTCCCCAATGGTGTTGGCAATATCCCTTGGTTGTGCTATTTTTCGCCATTCTTCTGAATATGTTTTACCGATATACAGCCCCCCTTACCCTTGATTTTACGAACCATGTCCCAGCACATTTTCATTGAAGTTCTAGCATTCATACTACTACTACTACTCCTCCTCCTACTACTACTACTACTGATACTGCTACTATTGCTCCTACTTCTACTGCTGCTGCTTCTACTACTACTACGACTACTGATACCTCTACTGTTACTCCTACTACTAATGCTGCTGCTGCTACTACTACTACTACTACCACCAATTAGATGATCATAATTAACTGATTGAACTACTGATCACTGGATGAGGAGTCTAATGGAGAAAGAGATGTGTCTGCTTTTAACAACCCCTCTTACAATTGACCATCTTCATGCTCAAAAGGAGGAAAGAGAAAACACCACCACCCTGAAATTTCGATTTCTCATGGTAGGAGACCAAATTACAATACACTAAGCTGGAAACAAGATGGCGTGTGTGTCCCACAGGGTTCCCATGAGTGATGTTATGTACTGAAGATAATAAATGCAAATGAGGCAGGATCACACAACAGCCAGAGGATGTGGGACAACCGGTGGTTCCCATCAACCTCCAGATGACTGAGGCCCCATACCTGCATGATGTGCAGCAGCCCATAGCCATATAAGCCATATTAGCTTCAGCTGTTGAGGGTGCATCATCTAACTTTCTCCTGCATATAATCAATATAGTCCTAGTAAGATTTTACATGAACAGATATTTTGATAAGAAATTGCACTAAGCATTATCAACATCAAAACAATGAATCAGGAGTGGACACTTAACTTCGTAGACAACCTGGAATCGGTCATCATTTCTGCCCAACCAAAAGGAATTTTGAGGAGAATACAGCCTTGTTTGGAAAAACCAGGTTCAGTCACTGTATTGTATTGTTTTAAGAACTACTATCATTGAACTGTTAAACATGAAAGGGTTAATGGCAAAAGTCACAGTACATATACACATAGATTATATATATATATATGTATATATATATATGATTTAGGTTTATTCTCTATTTTTGTTGTCTTTTCCTTCTTTGTCACCACTAATAATATACATTTATTTACAGGTTCATTTGTAAAGGTTCATGTACAGAACCTGTATGAGCCAAGTGCTGGTATTCTGTATCGAAATGCAGATAAAGCACATGTCGCAAAACTAAAGAAGGAAATAAAGGAGAGACCTGATTCAAGGTTTACAATTATGGTTGGATGTACATCAGAAACAGACGTTACAACATTGGCAGTGGCTGGAGGTAGGCGTGTGGAAGTACTTGGTGGTAACCACACTAGAATTGATCCTTACAAGAACTTGCCGCAGATCCTGCATTAGAATCCTGAAACCCTTGCCTTGAAGGTGTCCTACGATCATAATAGATAATGCCATATTGTATTCATGTTTTTGCCATTGACAAAAGAATCTATTAAGTAGTCTTAAACAAAGTAGAAAAGTTTCACCAATGGATGCCAAAATGTTGGAAGTCCATAACATATCATAACAGGAAGGGATGGTCAATTGTTTGATTTAACACTTGCTTTCTTGGTAACAATCCGTCACCTTTCTTTCCTCATTTACTTAACTCCATTGTCTTAAATTGTCATTCGAAATACAAAAAATTTACTATAAGTTACCGCAGCAAAACTATACACACTAAAATACATTATTTTGTTGTAACAGTAAAAAATAATTATTTTTACCATTTTTCAGATAAGAAGAGATCTGCAAATCAACTAGCTACGAGGATTATGTCAGGCTATTCAGGGCTCAGCTAGTGAAGGTGATGAGGGAAGGAAAAGGGAATGAAAACTTCCACTGTACTGCACCAATGAAGAAATGGAAGAAAGAAATGAAGGAGATATTGGGATTTTCAAAAGAGGTAAAGCAAAATCATAAGTTAGAATTATATCTAAATGAGGATATCATCTTGGCACTATGATGTTAGACTCCTAATATAGTTAATAGTAGGATAGTCAAAGGTATCACTAAATATGAAAGTTTTCACTGTATATGTAGGCATTTTTAAAACCTGTATTAAGGACAATTACCTAAATGTAAAAAAAAAATCTACAGCCAGGCACTGACAAGAAAGATGAAAAAAGGTTGATTGGTTCCTTTGGCTACCACATGCAGGTAGCACAGGTTCAACCCTGCGTGTGGAATGCTATTGAGGATCTATATGTTGCTTGGAAAGAGAAGAAAGTGCCTGGACAAGGCTAGGGTGCCCTTATGAAGCACCATATCAGGAACTTGACCAAAGGAGACCCAAACCCTAAGGAACAAGTGAAACTGATAAGGGATCTATTGGATGGCCATATAACTCTTGAGGAATTCAGGAAAGGAATACCAACGATTAAGTAAGGAATCTTAAAATGAATTGATCTTGGGAAATGTGAGTCTATTAACATTGAATAACTTACGTTTTTTTAACACATTTATGATTGCAACTGAAAAACCTCTTAAGTAGGTGTCTAAGAGGTCATTCATAAGTAAGTTAGCTTGATGGTTATTCTTGTGCACCACCTTTTTATCATTGAAGAGAATTCATAGATTTAGGCAATGTAGCAAATACTGTCGAATAGGTATATATTGCGCTAGAATTTTTTTGACAAAAGCTGATTTTTGGGTTTTTCGCGTGTACTTTATCTCGGAAGCGAGCTACTTCTACAGCACCATCTATTGAACTGAACATGAATCAAACAATGTAAAGATTCGTCAGCCATCTTGTGGCTATAACTTGGCACAAGTTTCCCCAGTGTTGGACATGTAAATATGAGAATTATTTTATGATACCTTGCTGATTTTGTAAAGTTGTTGCATGTATTCCTCTTTGTTTTAGTCTCGGACCAGCCAGGGGTGATTTCACACTATAGCCGTATATACTCGCAAACTGCAAATTGAATTCTTGCCGTAAATAGACAAATTCACGGCACAAACAATTTCATTATTTTAAAGATTTATACTTATTCATAAGTTACCAATGTATCATATTATAATGGTTTTGTGAAGTTATTGGACGTATCTCTCTCGTTTCAGCCTCGACCGTCTAGGGGTGAGATTCACTGACTGATGCACCATCACCTCCAGTGGTGGATAGAGTAACTACGCACCCAATAGATTGCGTGTGGTAAGTTCGCGAGGGTGATTCTAGTTCGCGTAATCGCAAATTAATCGCACTGCCTGTTTTACAGTACTATCAATAAAATGTTTTTAGGACAGCTGAGAAGGCATTGTCTGGGACCCAAGGCCAACAAGAAGTCAACAGCGAAGGGAAAACAGAATAGGAAAAAGAGAAAGAGAGGTGTTTAAGAAGAGGTAGAGCGAACTTGAGTGTGAAGTTGAGGAAGAGAAGAAAAAAAGGAAAGTTGCAGATGATGCTCGCATGAAGCAAGTGCAGGAGGTAAGAACAGAGATTAAGGTTCTAATTATTCTCGTCAAGGAGAAATCTAGAAGGTGAATGAATGAATGAATGAATGATTGCTTAAAGGCACATCGGCACACAAAGGCCATTTAGTGCCATAAAAACTGTGTAAAACAATGGTCCTTTGTTATTGTTAAAAACAATAACAAAGCAATAAATAAGTAAAAATATTCACAAAACAATGAACAGTTTTAGACTATAAGTGGTGTATACAAAGGTGATTCAAAAGAAACTAAATTCTTAAAATATTTTATTTGAAGAATTTAAGGTAAATAACATTATTTTGGTGCAATGAGAACCAAAACAAATTTACGTACTGTCGAAATATAATAGAATGTGTACTAGAAGTGGGGAATCTGCATCTAACATCCAGAAGATTCATGTTTAAATGTTGAATTTGTATGATGCATCAACATTCTTTAGACACTGCCTCTACACACTGCCGTATTTTCTTTCTTCAGACTAACATGCATGTAAAGGAGTTGAAGGAAGAGCTGAAAAAGGCTCATGCAAGCTTGGCTCTCCTTGGAGAGCAAAGCAAAAATTCGCTCAAGAGTCTAAAACTAAAACTTGCTGGGGTGGAGTCCGAACTAAGCAGTGAAAGGAATAGAAGAAAAGTTGCCGAAAAAAGAGTCGAAGCAACGCGAACTGAAGAGGTAATTTGAAACTGGAATTCATCTTAAAATAATGAACAAGAACTAGAGATATTTCTATATCTTTGATTAAAATATTCCATCTGCAGTGATAATACTGACAATGTTTTTTCATTTTATCTTCATACCAAGTGTTTTGTACTCTTTACTGACTGAGAACGACCGGAGTGGATACATCACTAGAATAAATTGCATGAATTAAAACCTGATGTCAGATATTATAATGTATGATCATTTCCACTATAACTGAGAATATGTTTCTGATCATTTTGTTATCATTCTTTCCAGATTAAAAAGGGATCGTGGGTGTGTGCGAAGTGGATGCCAACTGGACAGTGGTATGAGGGCGTAGTCTTGGCTGTTGTGGAGGAAGGTGGGTTGAATTTATGTATCAGCTGACCAATCACTCAAAGAAAATTTAAAGCAATACTTAAAGTAGTACTATCCTTGTTTGGAAATTCTGAAATAAAATAGTGTCCAATAGTTATATTCAAAAACATTTTAAAAGTGAAAACAAGTTAAAATGAAACCATATTAAACGTATAAGAATTCTGCGGTCACTTGAGTAGTCAGCAGCAAAATCTAGTTTACCTGTTCTAAACATTCCTAATATATTTCATGATCATGTATTTCAATGGGGAATATTTGTAGTTTATGGCCCGGGATGTTTACAAGTGTATTGTTTGTTTTTTCAGGAAAATACACAGTGAAGTTTGTGGAGGACAATGCAAGACAAGATACTTTCCTTAAAGATGTCATTCCCCTGCCACAATAGACATCTATATGTGTATGGACCATAAACATCTGACCACTGCCCATTCTTTAAAGCGCTTTTGAACATAAAGCTGGAAAGGGCGCTAAATCAAAGAATCAATTATTATTATTTTTATTATTATTAGTCTGAGATATGGTCATTGTATGTAGTTACATATGTATGTTTCTTGGAATTTTATGTAAATAGTTTTTTATAAATAGAGTGATAAGTCAGCTTAATCTGCACTCCATTTATAAGAACCAATTACATTTTCATGAAATTTCAACAGAAGCATACATGTGTAGCTAGATACAATGACCAACTTTTAGACAGCAATGGTTAGAAATGAATCTATCAAATGAATGAATGAATGAATGAATGATTTCTTAAAGGCACATCGGCGCACAAAGGCCATTTAGTGCCATAAAAATTGTGTAAAACAATGGTCCTTTGTTATTGTTGAAAACAATAACAAAGCAATAGATGAATAAAAATGATCACAAAACAATGAACAACTTCAAAATATAATTTCTGCATAACAGGTTGTTTCAAAAGAAACTACAAAATCTTAAAAGGTTTTACAATCGGTAAAACAGACCAATCTCATGTAAATAAGATAAAATGCTGTCTGGGGGAACCTTTTCAAAGAGTTCCCTAAAGCTATTTACACTAAAATGTCTATTTCTAGATTCAATAAAATCAACACACTCAAATAAAATATGCTTGACAGTCAATTGACAATCACACGCTGTACATTGTGGAGGATCTTCCCCTTTTAAGAGGAAGCAGTGAGTCAAATGAGTGTGACCAATTCGGATTCTTGCTAATACACTCTCCTCACGTCTAATGATTCGAGAACCTCCAGGCCAAAGACCCAACTGTGGATGAATTTCATGTAGTTTGTTGTTTACAGCCTCATCCCACTGAGACTGCCATTTGCATTTTAAAAGGACATTGATGTGCTTTTTAAAATCACCATAAGGAATTGGAACATTTGCGACTCTTCTCGAAAGACCAGCCTTGGCAGCAGCATCTGCCTTTTCATTACCCCTAATGCCAACATGACTGGGGATCCAGTAAAATAATATTCTTTTCTCTTGGTAGTGTACTAACCAATTGAGGCGTTCAAGTATGTAGAGGACAAGAGGATGTGTCCAGTCTTGGCCCGAAATGGCTTGAAGAGCAGACTTTGAATCAGAGAAAATAATAAAATTCCTTTCATCATCATCTGCCGTCTCCACCCTATCAAGAGCTAGATAGAGAGCATGCAACTCGGCAGAAAATATAGAGGACTTATCTGGAAGACGTTCAATGGAAGAATAATTATCAATGACTGCTGCTGCTGCAGCCTTGTCATCTGCAACAGAGCCATCAGTGTAGATGAAGTCATAGTCTCGGAAGACATCCTTCACCTCATTGTGCAAACTTATGTACTGAGAAGGATCCGTTTGATCCTTCTTGGCATACGAAAGAGTGAGGTCGACCATAGCAGTTGGATATGTCCATGGAGGAGTTTCAGGAAATTCAAATTTTGCGATGATGTCAGGATTAAAATCTAACTCTTCCAATGATTCCTTAATACGAATACCAAAAGTTGGAATGACTTTATATCGAGGGTTAAAAATAGTTTCGTAAACAGGGTTATTTGGGTTGGCAGCTATTTTAGTTGCAAATTGTAGAGCAAGCTTTTCTCTTCTAAGGCGAAGAGGGAGCTCATTCGCCTCAACACAAAGACTATCTGCAGGAGAGGTTCTAAAGGCTCCAAGACAAAGCCTCAAACCTTGATTTTGAATAGGATCTAGCAAAGAGATATAAGATTTACATGCTGCTCCATAGATAAAACATCCATAGTCTAGCTTTGAACGAACAAGGGCCCTATATAGTCGTAAAAGAACTATACGATCCCCACCCCAGTCGGTACTGGAAACAACACGCAACAAATTCAAAGCCTTGATACACTTTTTCTTCAGGCCTTTGATATGAGGGACAAATGTCAATTTTGAATCGAGTAAAATGCCAAGGAACTTTGTTTCCTTCTTTACAGGAATGGGGTTATCATAAAGTACCAAGTAGGGATCTGGATGAAGACCCCTCCTTCGACAAAAATGGACACAAACAGTCTTTGATTGGGAGAATCTAAAACCATTATTGTCAGCCCAATCTTCTATTCTATTTAGATGAAGTTGGAGCTGTCTTTCTATAGCGTGCATATGTTTTGATCGATATGAGACACCAAAGTCATCCACAAATAAGGACTTGTCAACACCATTTCTTATACAGCTGGTGATGCTGTTGATTTTGACTATAAAAAGGGTGACAGATAAAATGCTCCCCTGGGGAACTCCCATTTCTTGATCATAAAAGTCAGAGAGGGATGTGCCCACTCTGACTCGAAATTTCCTCTCAGATAAAAAGTTTTGTATAAAAAGGGGTAAACGTCCCCTGAGGTCCATATCATGTAAATTTTTCATAATGCCATATTTCCAAGTGGTGTCATATGCCTTTTCAAGGTCAAAAAAGATAGACACCACATGTTCTCCATTTAAAAATCCCTCTCTTACAAATGTCTCAAATCGCACAAGATGATCCATTGTGCTTCGCGTTTTCTGGAAGCCACTTTGCGCTTCCGTGATAAGTGAAGAAGATTCAAGATACCAAACAAGACGATCGTTTATCATTCGTTCCATGGTCTTACAGACACAACTGGTCAAAGCTATTGGGCGGTAATTATTAGGATCTTTGGAGTCTTTTCCCGGTTTGGCAATGGGTATGATAGTGGCTTCTCTCCAGGAAGGTGGAAACTCTCCAGTTTCCCAAATATTATTAAAAACTTTTAAAAGGCACTGGAGAGAAGCTTGAGGAAGATGCTTCAAAATCTGATAATGTATTTGGTCAGGGCCAGGAGCTGTGTCATGGGCTTTACCAAGCGCAGTCCTGAGCTCATCCATTGAAAAGGGTTGATTATATGGTTCGGTATTGTCAGATTGGAATATAAGGGGATGTCTCTCTTGTCTATTTTTGATGCGTTGGAACTTAGAAGAATAATGTGCAGAGGAGGAATTGAAGGATATTGCCTCCCCAATGGTATTGGCAATATCCCTTGGTTGCGTTATTTTTTTGCCATTCTTCTCAATATGTTTTACAGACGGACTGCCCCCCTTACCCTTGATTTTACGGACCATGTCCCAGCATTTCTTCATAGACGTTCTGGCATTTAATTTCGATACATATTCGTGCCAACTTTTCTTTTTGTTGGCACGAATGACCTGTCTTGCTTTAGCACTCTTTATACGATATAGTTGTAAATTTGCATTTGTTGGAGATCTCTTAAAAACTCTAAGAGATCTCTTTCGTTCTAAAATAGCTTCCTTACACTCATCAGAAAACCATGGCTTCTGTGGCTTCGTCGGGTTGGGATTTGATTTTGGGATTGTTTCATTGGCAATTTCACAAAGCTGGTCAATAAATGTTTCGAGCTGGAGACCTCCATCGAGATCATCTCGAGGAAAGGCCTCCAAACACAGGTCTTTGAAAAGATTCCAATCAGCTTTGTGAAACTGCCACTTTGGTGGTCTGTCGTCTGGAGGATGATAATGACTCTTTAAGATGATAGGAAAATGGTCACTACCATGAAGATCTTCCTCCACCCTCCATGTAAAATCCATGAAAAGTGAAGGAGAGCACATAGTGAGATCTATTGATGTAAAAGAACCAGTTGCTGGATGCAGATAAGTCGGGGTGTCATCATTAAAGAGGCAGATATTACTTCTAGTCATGAATGTCTCCATGACCTTACCCTTTGCGTCAGATTTATTCCCTCCCCACAAATAATTGTGAGAATTAAAATCCCCAACAATCATAAATGGCTTAGGTAATTGGCTTTCTAAGTGTGTAAGGTCACGGAGATGAAGTGCAGTGCTAGGAGGAATATAAAGATTGCAGAAGGTAATTGTAGTGTGGAGAGTCACCTTTACAACAATCGCTTGCAAAGGTGAGGTCACATCTACAATACTCTGAGGTAGATTGCTTTTGATAAATATTGAGACACCACCATGCGCTCTATCCATATCATCTATTCTTCCAGATTTATGGTGAGCAACATAACCTTTTAAAGTCATTTGATCATCTTTGAGGTTTGTCTCTTGGAGACAAATGACAGGAGCATTATATTTTTGAGCTAATAGTTCAAGTTCCTGCCGGTTTGCTGCAAGTCCTCGACAGTTCCACTGAATAATAAAGCCACTAGCCATGGTGAGAAAAAGGAGAAAGGAAAGAGATATGTTGGATAAAATCAATAAAAGTGTCATTTTGATGGTATGAGGTGTACTCTCGCCTTTGGTTGGTGTGGCTTTGGTACATCCTCACAGTCCATTGTTTCAAATGACCTCTCTCTGCGGATTTGAGAGAGAGGATCAGATGAACCTTTGGATGGTCTGGAGCCTAAGGAATTTCTCCTAGGCTCCTGACTGCCACCCTGAGGGGCAGTGATGGGTTTGCGTGTATACGATTTATTATTTTGTGATGGCTTTGGAGGGATTTTTGCTTTTGCAGTGGTAGGTTCAATGATATTTATAGGTTGTTGTGATGGTTCATTTACTGTTTGTGTAGACATTGTTGCATGAGATGGAGTTGGAGTGATGTGTTTTTCAGGTGTAGGAAGAAGTGTGAAGTCTGTTGCATTGATTGGCCAGGTGATGTCGGTTTGGGTCTGAATGGATGAGAACTGAGGTTTGTCAACTGTTGCTGCCCGAGCATAGGATTTCTTTTCAGTGCTGGATTTATTTTGAACTATTTTCCTAGCTTCTGGAAAAGGCACTTGCTGTTTACATTTAACAGATTGAACCTCCTTCTCAAAAATCCATTTAGAGCAGGTTCTACTGTATGCGGGATGATCACCAGAACAGTTGACACATTTTATGGGATGATCACAAGGAGTATCTCCATGGTCATCCATGGAGCATTTTGGGCATTTGGAGGGATTTTTGCAAGTGTTTTTGTGATGTCCAAACTGTTGGCAACCGAAACATCTCAGAGGGTTGGGGATGAATGGGGAAACGTTAACTTTCAAAAAGCCTACATTGATTTCGGAGGGAACTGTACTCCCATGGAAAGTGAGGATGATGGTTGCAGTTGTAATTTTGTTTCCATCTTTTGTGATTATAATTTTCTGTGCCTCACTAACTCCTTGCTCTTTAAGATTGTCAACTATGTCTTCCACGGGAGTAAACTTCAGTTCGCTGCACCGGATGACACCCTTGATGGTATTCAGTGTCCTATGGGGGGATATTTTAACTGGAACATTGACTAGCATTGACGTCTTTATAAGATTTTTGTAATGTGATTCCTTTTCAACCTCCACCAAGATATCGCCTGATCTGAGATGTTTCACTTGTTTTGGTGTACCTGCTAAGCCTTGGATGCTTTTGGCAATGGCAAAGGGAGATAAAGAGGTGAGTAGTTTTTCTATCCCGTTTTCATGAAATTTCAAGAAATTCAACTGCCCTCATATTTCTTTCACATTTAAAACTGAACTTGCTGAATCTGCACTCTTACTACATACGATGACCAAATATCAGAGTACAATGGGTTAGAAAAGAATCTCCATAAATAAAAAAACATGAAATTTGTCATGGAAATTCTACTGAAACATACATTTATCAAACATGGATGAATAATGGTATTTTACTTATGATAAAAGGATCTGTCAATTTTGTATATTTCTGTTGTAATTTCATGAAAATGTGATTAGTTTTTATAAATGGGGTGCAAAGTCAGCAAGTTTATTTTTGAATGTGAAAGGAATATGAGAACAGTTAAATTTCTTGAAATTTTAGGAAAATGAGATTCGTTTCTAGCCCAAATGAATGAATGAATGAATGATTGCTTAAAGGCACATCGGCACACAAAGGCCATTTAGTGCCATAAAATTTGTGTAGAATAATGGTCCTCTGAAAATGAGATTCGTTTCTAACCCATTGTAGTCTGAAATTTGGTCATTATATGTAGTTACAGATGTATGTTTCCGTTGAAATTTCATGGAAATGTGAAGTCTCTACAAATGGAGTTTATAAATAAGACACCCACACAAAATAAAGACATTCGTTAATAAATATCATTTGTAAGCATGAATTTTGTTGGTTTTGAGCATTTTAGCATCATTTCACCCAGACTACAGGTTTTACCTAAGGTAAGGAAAAAAAGAAAAAGTGGAATTTCCTTTTTAAATTTGGAAGGCCTTTTATTCAGTTTTTTATGGCAAATGAAGGAATTTAGGGACAGGACAAAGGGAAGAACACTCTTGTTTGCACAAGTCATAATTGAATGAATGAATAAATGAATGAATGAATGAGGGCTTAAAGGCACATCAACAGAGTAGGCCATTCAGTGCCATAGTTTTGTTTTCTTTCGTAAAGTGGTCCATTGCCATTGTTGAAGAACAATGGCAAATCATGTGAAAGAAGAAATAGCAGAAGAGAAATAGCAGATCCTTCAAATCCAAAGAAGACCAAGGGATCTTTTAGATGCATGGTATCCATAGGTAGATCCACACATCCCTATTACTTTATAAGGCGAGCAGGGTGCCACGGCAGCGTAGGGTTCCCCGGGAGGTGCCAACTCCTATTGCACACTCCATAGGTGTGCCCGTTGGGGGTTCATAATTGCAACCATTAATAGGCCACCAGTACTTATAATTGAGTTATGGCCCCCAGGAATTTTACGAGATCGATGCCCTAGTTACTTCCAATGTGTCTTGGAAGGACAGCCATACAGCCTTCAACTGCAATGAATGCAAGAGATGGCAACATACACATGCTTCACTCCAGCAATTACCGACAAATTTTACCAAGCTGTGATGGACTAAAAGGCTACACTCCCTCTAGGTTGCGACTGGTCCAAATGTTCCCAATCTCACCAACCTGAAGGGACCAGCCAATCGTGCAAGACAACAGACGCACCCTGCTGATCCAAAATCCTTGGACTTGGATCTGGTTGTTTCTGCTGTGCCGTCAGACTTCCTGAAGAAAGATATCCAAGGAAGAAACCATACCCACATCATTTTCGCCACAGAGAATCAACTAAAACTAATTGCCAAGGCCAAAAATTGGTTAATCGATGCTACTACTAAAGTTGTCTGGGACCCCTGTATGCAGCTGATGTCCATCCATGCCTTCAGAAAGAAAGATGATGACTGCAAGCAAGTCCCTCTAGCATTCGCCATGATGAGTCACTGTAGAAAGAAGTACTACAAAAAGATTCTAAAGGTAGTCAAGGAGATGCTTCTGAGAGTCACCAAGATCAACCTTGACTTTGACCAAGCGGCATGGACAGCATCGGCAGAAGTTTTCTGGTATGTTGTCCTACAGGGCAACATCTTCCACTGGACTCAAGCTGTCTACAGACATGTTCAAAAGATTGGCCTTGGACCATCATACCTAAAGTAGACTGGCAACTACAAGTGATCCGTAAGCTGCTCGCTCTCCTCTTTCCTGCCTGGTGACGAGATTAAGAGAGACAGACCTTCAACCAGTCATTAACAGGTTATTTGTCCATGCCCTTAAAGAAGTTGACGGATTACAATCAATCAACCTGGATGGGTGATGGGATATGGTCACCAGAAGCTTGGTCCATCTATAAGTGCGCCATCAGGACAAATAACGACACAGAAGGATGGCACAGGCGTGTCAACAGTCGAGCTGGTGTCCGCACTCTACCATTCTACATACCTGAGCATCAACATGCTCCAAGAATCAGCCATGCAAGGTGACGATCAGGGAGTAAGGATATTTTTTTCCAAAAGCAAACAGTAACACATATCAACCACAAACGTGACTCCTGAAGAACACAAGTAGACCGACTGGTTAAGGAAACTGCAAAAGGTAATCTTTTTCTTTCACCATAATCAATCTTCTTAACTGCTAAAGCTGATGATATACCAAATATGTCGCAGCGTTCCCAATCGCACCAACCTGAAGAGACCAGCCAATTGTGCAAGACAACAGATGCACCCTGCTGATCTAAAACCTTGGACTTTGATCTGGTTGTTTCTGCTGTGCTGTCAGACTTCCTGAAGAAAGATATCCAAGGAAGAAACAATCCCCACATCATTTTCGCCACAGAGAAACAACTCAAACTAGTGGGCAAGGCCAAAAATTGGTTCAACTATCATACTTTCAAACTTGTTTGGGACCCATTTATGCAGCTGATGTCCATCCACGCCTTCTTAAAAAAAGATGATGACTGCAAGCAAGTCCCTCTAGCATTCACATTGATGAGTCGCTGTAGAAAGAAGTAATACAAGAAGGTTCTAAAGGCAGTCAATGAGATGCTTCTGAGAGAACCGTACGTCACCAAGATAATCCTCGACTTTGACCAAGTGGCATGGACGGCATTGGCAGAAGTTTTCCCGTATGTCGTCTTACAGGTACCTCTTCCACTGGACTCAAACTGTCTACAGACATGATCTAGAGATCGGCCTTGGACAATCATACCAGAAGTAGCCCGGAAACCACAAGTGATCCGTAAGCTGCTCGCTCTCCCTTTACTGCCTGGTGACGTAATCAAGAGAGACCTTTAACCAGTCATTAACTGGTGATTTATCCATGCCCTTAAAGAAGTTGACAGATTACAATCAATCAACCTGGATGGGTGGGTGATGGGATATGGTCACCAGAAGCCTGGTTCATCTATAAGTGCGCCATCAGGACAAATAACGACACAGAAGGATGGCACAGGCGTGTCAACAGTCGGGCTGGTGTCCGCACTCTACCATTCTACAGACCTGAGCATCAACATGCTCTAAGAATCAGCCATGCAAGGTGACGATCAGGGAGTAAGGATATTTTTTTCCAAAAGCAAACAGTAACACATATCAATCACAAACGTGACTCCTGAAGAACACAAGTAGCACGACTGGTTAAGGAACCTGCAAAAGGTAATCTTTTTCTTTCACCATAATCAATCTTCTTAACTGTTATAGCTGATGTTACACCCAAAAGGTCCCTGTGTTCCCGATCCCACCAACCTCAAGAGACCAGCCAATTGTGCAAGACTACAGATGCAACCTGCTGATCCAACACCTTGGACTTTGATCTGGTTGTTTCTGCTGTGCTGTCAGACTTCCTGAAGAAAGATATCCAAGGAAGAAACAATCCCCACATCATTTTCCCCACAGAGAAACAACTCAAACTAATTGGCAAGGCCAAAATTCGGTTCATCGATCATACTTTCAAACATGTCTGGGACCCATTTATGCAGCTGATGTCCATCCACGCCTTCTTAAAAAAGATGACTGCAAGCAAGTCCCTCTAGCATTCGCCGTAGAAAGAAGTACTACAAAAAGATTCTAAAGGTAGTCAAGGAGATGCGTCTGAGAGTCACCAAGATCAAACTTGACTTTGACCAAGCGGCATGGACAGCATTGGCAGAAGTTTTCTGGTATGTTGTCCTACAGGGCAACATCTTCCACTGGACTCAAGCTGTCTACAGACATGTTCAAAAGATTGGCCTTGGACCATCATACCTAAAGTAGACTGGCAACTACAAGTGATTCGTAAGCTGCTCGCTCTCCTCTTTCCTGCCTGGTGACGAGATTAAGAGAGACAGACCTTCAACCAGTCATTAACAGGTTATTTGTCCATGCCCTTAAAGAAGTTGACGAATTACAATCAATCAACCTGGATGGGTGACGGGATATGGTCACCAGAAGCTTGGTCCATCTATAAGTGCGCCATCAGGACAAATAACGACACAGAAGGATGGCACAGGCGTGTCAACAGTCGGGATGGTGTCTGCACTCTACCATTCTACAGACCTGAGCATCAACATGCTCCAAGAATCAGCCATGCAAGGTGGCGATCAGGGAGTAAGGATATTTTTTTCCAAAAGCAAACAGTAACACATATCAACCACAAACGTGACTCCTGAAGAACACAAGTAGACCGACTGGTTAAGGAAACTGCAAAAGGTAATCTTTTTCTTTCACCATAATCAATCTTCTTAACTGCTAAAGCTGATGATATACCCAATATGTCCCAGCGTTCCCAATCGCACCAACCTGAAGGGACCAGCCAATTGTGCAAGACAACAGATGCACCCTGCTGATCCAAAACCTTGGACTTTGATCTGGTTGTTTCTGCTGTGCTGTCAGACTTCCTGAAGAAAGATATCCAAGGAAGAAACAATCCCCACATCATTTTCGCCACAGAGAAACAACTTAAACTAGTTGGCAAGGCCAAAAATTGGTCCATCGATCATACTTTCAAACTTGTCTGGGACCCATTTATGCAGCTGATGTCCATCCACGCCTTCTTAAAAAAAGATGATGACTGCAAGCAAGTCCCTCTAGCATTCGCATTGATGAGTCGCTGTAGAAAGAAGTAATACAAGAAGGTTCTAAAGGCAGTCAATGAGATGCTTCTGAGAGAACCGTACGTCACCAAGATAATCCTCGACTTTGAACAAGTGGCATGGACGGCATTGGCAGAAGTTTTCCCGTATGTCGTCTTACAGGTACCTCTTCCACTGGACTCAAACTGTCTACAGACATGATCTAGAGATCGGCCTTGGACAATCATACCAGAAGTAGACCGGAAACTACAAGTGATCCGTAAGCTGCTCGCTCTCCCTTTACTGCCTGGTGACGTAATCAAGAGAGACCTTTAACCAGTCATTAACTGGTGATTTATCCATGCCCTTAAAGAAGTTGACAGATTACAATCAATCAACCTGGATGGGTGGGTGATGGGATATGGTCACCAGAAGCCTGGTTCATCTATAAGTGCGCCATCAGGACAAATAACGACACAGAAGGATGGCACAGGCGTGTCAACAGTCGGGCTGGTGTCCGCACTCTACCATTCTACAGACCTGAGCATCAACATGCTCTAAGAATCAGCCATGCAAGGTGACGATCAGGGAGTAAGGATATTTTTTTCCAAAAGCAAACAGTAACACATATCAATCACAAACGTGACTCCTGAAGAACACAAGTAGCACGACTGGTTAAGGAACCTGCAAAAGATAATCTTTTTCTTTCACCATAATCAATCTTCTTAACTGTTATAGCTGATGTTACACCCAAAAGGTCCCTGTGTTCCCAATCCCACCAACCTCAAGAGACCAGCCAATTGTGCAAGACTACAGATGCAACCTGCTGATCCAACACCTTGGACTTTGATCTGGTTGTTTCTGCTGTGCTGTCAGACTTCCTGAAGAAAGATATCCAAGGAAGAAACAATCCCCACATCATTTTCCCCACAGAGAAACAACTCAAACTAATTGGCAAGGCCAAAATTCGGTTCATCGATCATACTTTCAAACATGTCTGGGACCCATTTATGCAGCTGATGTCCATCCACGCCTTCTTAAAAAAGATGACTGCAAGCAAGTCCCTCTAGCATTCGCCGTAGAAAGAAGTACTACAAAAAGATTCTAAAGGTAGTCAAGGAGATGCTTCTGAGAGTCACCAAGATCAACCTTGACTTTGACCAAGCGGCATGGACAGCATTGGCAGAAGTTTTCTGGTATGTTGTCCTACAGGGCAACATCTTCCACTGGACTCAAGCTGTCTACAGACATGTTCAAAAGATTGGCCTTGGACCATCATACCTAAAGTAGACTGGCAACTACAAGTGATTCGTAAGCTGCTCGCTCTCCTCTTTCCTGCCTGGTGACGAGATTAAGAGAGACAGACCTTCAACCAGTCATTAACAGGTTATTTGTCCATGCCCTTAAAGAAGTTGACAGATTACAATCAATCAACCTGGATGGGTGACGGGATATGGTCACCAGAAGCTTGGTCCATCTATAAGTGCGCCATCAGGACAAATAACGACACAGAAGGATGGCACATAATCCTCGACTTTGAACAAGTGGCATGGACGGCATTGGCAGAAGTTTTCCCGTATGTCGTCTTACAGGGCAACATCTTCCACTGGACTCAAACTGTCTACAGACATGATCTAGAGATAGGCCTTGGACCATCATACCAGAAGCAGACTGGAAACTATAAGAGAGACCTTCAACCAGTCATTGACTGGTGATTTATCCTCGCCCTTAAAGAAGTTGAAGGATTACACTCGATCAACCTGTATGGTGGTGGGATATGGTCACCAGAAGCTTGGTCCATCTATAAGTGCGCCATCAGGACAAATAACAACACAGAAGGATGGCACATAATCCTCGACTTTGAACAAGTGGCATGGACGGCATTGGCAGAAGTTTTCCCGTATGTCGTCTTACAGGGCAACATCTTCCACTGGACTCAAACTGTCTACAGAAATGATCCAGAGATCGGCCTTGGACCATCATACCAGAAGCAGACTGGAAACTATAAGAGAGACCTTCAACCAGTCATTGACTGGTGATTTATCCTCGCCCTTAAAGAAGTTGAAGGATTACACTCGATCAACCTGTATGGTGGTGGGATATGGTCACCAGAAGCTTGGTCCATCTATAAGTGCGGCATCAGGACAAACAACGACACAGAAGGATGGCACAGGGATATCCACAGTCGGGCTGGTGGCCACACTCTCCAATTCTACAGACTTGAGCATCAACATGCTCCACACCAAGAGCTCCCAAGAAGATGTACAAGTCTGCCTCCTTGATGACAGAAAACTGAAGGGCGACTAGTGGAATTCATACATGAATGTTCAAAGTAAGGTCTTTGCCATATGGGAATGATATGAGAAAGGGAGATGGTGATCACTGATCAGGTACTATGAGAATGCACTGCCTTTACACTACATACAGATAAACTTTATCAATAAAGGCGTTAAAGGCTTTTAAGACCAACAAAAGAAAAGAGACCATATATGACTCCAAAATTTGAAAGGGACCTTTCACCAGGACCATCTTAAATATCAAGGACTCCAACTGAAGATTTCATAAGAAAGCTTTGTGCGCCTGTCAACGGAAGTATACCAAAATTTAATCCAAACCCAAGGAAACCACAGGAGCCATGATATTCTTATAAGTGTAGGCATGCTATTTCTGATTGCGATCTCCCTGAACTTTTAAAAGATTTTCCATGAAGAGAAGAATTCGTAGATAGGAAACATGTGGCGTCTTTATTTTTTCTACTTTGAAAAAACATATGACAACACCTGCACAGGCAGACTATTTCAGTTTCCCATTGATGCCAATTTACAAGAATCTTGTATTGTATGAAAAAGCCAAACCTTTCATGCATTCGTGCCAACATGACATATTGAAAGAAATAAACCTAAAGTAAAAGAACCAAGGGCCATTGCCAATAAAATTAAGGAAGCAATATCCTGCAATTCTTCTATCATTCAGACATATACCATTCATCTAAATTCCAAATAATCAAAAATAGACCAGAGAAACGCCCACTTAGATTCAAATCCGGTAATAAGACAACTACAAATACCCTATGACTGTAGATGACCTCAGGACTGCGCGTCACAAGTCTCAGACATATGCACTACTAAATTTCATAACATTAATACTCTCAATGTCTTAAATGATGATTGCGAAAATCAAAAAATGCTATGCAAATAACCAGATTACATGGTGTCTCGCTGGGCAGGCATTGTTTCTGACTGGAGCATTCAATGGAGAGGTTTTCCCAATTTCAGTGAAATTTAAGCCTTTGTTGTCAAGGAAGCTGATATAGCATGTAACCCTATAACTTCCTTTCAGTCTATCAAAAATGAGACTTCAAAGCATGGAAGGACTTTTTACCGGTCTAAAGTGACTCCTTCAGCAAGTTCATTTGCTGTTGACTCTAATGAGACAAATGACACAATGGTCAAGGTCAATTTCCCACCTTGTCAACTCTGTAAAAAGGGGCACAGTTTGGAATCCTGTTCACGGTCTTTCTCCATGTCTCTTGAACAAAGGAAATCCTTTGCAATGAGAGCAAAGAACCGGACTCGAAAAAGAATAAGATCCACTCCAGGAGATATGACTGAACAGCAGATACTCCCAATTGCAGCAAATGAGGCTACGACCTAATGATAAACAACCGTCTTGTTTGGTTGCTGGACATCTCTTCACTTATCAGCAGGGAAGTCAATAGTGGCATACGGAAAGGCAGAAGCACAATGGATCACTTTGGCCATTTTGAAACTTTTGTTAAAGAAGTATTTTTTAAGGTGATGGGTACCATTGCAAGCTAGTCAAATGCCCCGTCCCAAAACACACCTCAGAGCGACGTAACCATATAGCCAGTTGTATTTCTAGATTCCTGAGTGTTATCAGGTAGAGAATATTATAGCCAACAATCCTTAGTCAACCCATATTTTATATAATTTCAATATTTACAACTTTTCACTCAAATGACATATTCTCACTACTTACACAGGTGATGATCACTGCAGGTTCAGGAATATCATTGTCTATGCCCATTAAAAAGTATTTTTTAGATTTTTTACTGCTGAAGACTTTTACAGGACATACCATCGAAAATCTTAGTGAGAAATCTCGTGTGTGGAGGCATGGGAACCCCATCGATAGTAATGGTCATACTTCGCTGATCACTTCTGAGCACTGGACACAAAGGGCAGTTGCACAAAGATACACCTCGACGATCTCAAGACAATGGCTTGTGGTCAGGATGCTATAAATAGGTGCTAGCTATGAGCACGTGAGGTCACCAAGTTTAGTTGGTGTGGAGATTTCTAACTAAAATTTTCAACGTTATGGCCTGTAAAAATCTTCAGCAGTAAAAAATCAAAAAAATACTTTTTATTGGGCATAGTCAATAATATCCCTAAAGTAACTCTGAACCTGCAGTAACAATCACCTGCGTAATTAATGAGAATATGTCATTTGAAAAAAAAGTTGTAAATTTTGAAATAAAACCGAATATGGATTAAATAATGACAGCTGGCGATGATATTCGCTACCTGATAACACTCAGGAACCTGGAGATACACCTAGTTATAGGATTATGCTGCTTTGAGGTGTGTTTTGGGACAGGGCTTTTAACTGGATTGCAATGGTACCCATCACCTTAATGGGATCGAGTGCGTGGTGACAATCCTTGTAGACTTTGAGAAGGCATATTACTCCACATGGAAAAACAGTACCATAAAGGATTTATATGTGACAAAGACTGCGTGGGCCTTTTACCACATTATTCCAAACATCTTTTTACACAAAGAAATTCCAGGTCTAACATACCCCTCATACCTTCTTGACCAAGGAATGGGAGGTCCTCAGAGTAGCAGTTTATATGTTAACTCAACTTGTTGTTAATATCAAGAGCAACACCAGCTGTATCAGAAATGGTGTTACAATCTCTATTTGTAGATATTTTGGTTTCTCATATCAGTCCAAACACATGCGAGCAATAGAAGGGCAGGACCTTGAGAAAAGGTGTGTCAAAGATATGTATTTTATCAGAGTTGGCTGCAACATTGATTGGGGTGTGGATCGTACAGTTCTTTTACAACTGTATAGCACCCTTGTTTGAATTCTAATTTGGATTTATGTATGTAGCAGCATGTGAAACTTGAACATCTTTGTCCGGGAGGGTGGGGGGGGGGGGGGGGGGAGATGGGCTTGTCAGGTACAGAGGGGGGTGGGGGGCGCACCCGCATTACATAATTCGCAGAAGAAGGGGTCTTTTTTAAGACGTCCGCATTTTGTAAAAGAAGGGTACTTCTTTGTACCCAGGTACAATCCACTAAATATCTGCGGCTCTGACGCCGAGTGACTCCTAAAGTGACCTGGCTTCTGAGTCTGCTGCAGCTACTACTAAACAGACAGAGGATTATAAAATCTATAGTTAAAATACGCCCAATGTCAGTGTTTTGATAAAAGAAGGTTTTTTTACAAAAGAAGGTCCTTCACACCTTAGTGTCCATCACATCACACACGTCATTTACCTAACAATAACTGGCGCTGTATATGAAACTATATTAACTGTGGTTTTCTTATTAGAGTTTTTGAGATATCAGATTTTAACCCCAATATTGTAGCCAATTTTTAATTTCCTGAGACTTCTCCGAAGACATTATCGCTTCCTATTGTAAACTTCACTCTTTCACTTATAAAGAAGGATCCGCAAATTATTCAACATACAAGAGTTCACATAATGAGGTGAAAGCAATCCATAAGGCCAATGATTTTGTCTAAACTACTGGCACTTCTAAATGACGCTGCTGCAGTCAATGCAAAATCTGCTCTTTAGATTATTTGCGCCGGGACTGGACGCATATCCTCTTGTCCTTTAAGGCTTCTGGATCACCTTCATTGGCTAGTAAAATGCCATGAGAAAACAATTTACTGAATGTCTAGTCATACTGGCATCCAGGGTGATGAGAATGTGGATAATGCTGCCAAGACAGCTATTGAGAAGAATTACAGATATTCCCACTCCTTTTTGCGATTTCATAAAGGGTGTACACACCAACGACCTATTCAAGCACAGATGGTAGTCCGAGTGGGATATGAAACCATCAACAAGAAACTCCATTTACTGTAATGCCCTGCCTACAGCATGTCAGTTTTACCTGTTAAATACTCCCAACCCTCCGAGCTGTCTGCTCCAACCATGCATATTCCGGAGCTAAACCATTTTGAAAATCATTTTCATTTATTTAGTGTCAAGTTCCATTTTTCAATGGCAAGTTAATATTTAAGCCACTTTTATACTTATTGCCAAGCCAGAAAGGACTGGGGTTTTGCGACACTTTCAACAGCTTAGGTCATATCGTAAAGAGATAGAAACCCTACACCAATAGTCAGGCAGCTTATGTAGGAAAATAGGGGGTCCGTGGGCAACTCATGTTAATTGTTGGAGACGTAATGTTTCTAGACCAATTTTGGATGAGGACTTCAAAAAAATATGTCTCCAATTTTTTCGATAATTTTTTCAAGGTCAAATGGTCAATGTCAAAGGTCAAAATCCTTAAAATGCCTTGTTTGGACCTGTAACAAGCTGCATTTGGTAGAAAACTCGATTTTTAGGGTGACATATGCTAAACAAATACATTTCCTACACAAACATTTAGTATTTTACACAGTAAAGTTTAAATCTGAGGTCAATAAGTTCATTTTAAAGTAAAGGTTAAAGGTCAAATCAGTGAAAAATGCCTTGTATAGACAAGAAATGAGCTGTATTTGATAAAAGTTGGTTAGAAACCATATTTTATGATGAGACACACTTCTCCAGTAGATTTCATTAAAGTACACTTTATATATTCCACCTCAAATATTTTATCTGAGGTCAATGAGTCCATTCAAAGGTCAAGATCAACCATCAAAATGCAGGAAAATGCCTTGCATGGACCGGATACAAGCTGCATTTGATTCAATATGGTTAGAAACCAGCTGTTTAGGATGAAATGTACACTTATTACGTGAATTTCATACACACAGCTTCAGTTTTGAACTCAGTATTTTTTTAATCTGAGGTCAATAACTACATATAAAGGTCAAAGGTCAAATCTGTGGAAATGCCTCGTATGGACACGAAATGAGCTGCATTTGATAAAAGTTGGTTAGAAACCAGATTTTATGATGTCAGATGCGATATTTTATGATGAGACACACTTTTTCAATAAATTTCATTAAAGCACACTTCATATTTTCCACCTAAAAGATTATATCTAAGGTCAACGAGTCCATTCAAAGGTCAAGATCAACAGTCAAAATGCAGGAAAATCGCTTGCACGGACCGGATACAAGCTGCATTTCATTCAATATGGTAAGAAACCAGCTGTTTAGGATAAATACACTTAATACGTGAATTTCATATATACAGCATCAGTATTTTACTCAGTATTTTTTAAATCCATAAGTACATATAAAGGTCAAGATCAAAGGTCAAATTAGTGAAAATGCCTTGTAATGTCAGAAAATGAGCTGCATTTGATAAAATTAGTTAGAAACCAGATTTTATGATGTCAGATGCGATACACTTTTCAAGTAAATTTCATTACACTTCATATTTTCCACCTCAAAGATTATATGTAAGGTCAATGAGTTCATTCAAAGGTCAAGATCAACAGTCAAAATGCAGGAAAATGTCTTGCATGGACCAGAGACAAGCTGCATTTGATTCAATATGGTTAGAAACCAGCTGTTTAGGATGAAATACACTTTTCCAGTAAAGCTATATCCACACACACTTAATTTTGTCCAGAGAATGGAATCAAGGGTCATTGTCCAAGTCAAATGTGAAACAACCCTGGGAAAAGACCACTATCAATCTTTTATAGATTTCATTCACTGAAGAAAAGACTTTAATTGTTATCTATGAAAAGTTTTTATATAGGAAACAAGTTCAACTTTACAATCATTCTGTATACAGTGGTGCTTGTTTCTTAAATAAAACAAAACTTATTCATCCTAAACAGCTGGTTTCTAACCATATTGAATCTAATGCAGCTTGTCTCTGGTCCATGAAAGACATTTTCCTGCATTTTGACTGCTGATCTTGACCTTTGAATGAACTCATTGACCTTACATATAATCTTTGAGGTGGAAAATATGAAGTGTAATGAAATTTACTTGAAAAGTGTATCGCATCTGACATCATAAAATCTGGTTTCTAACTAATTTTATCAAATGCAGCTCATTTCCTGTCATTACAAGGCATTTTCACTAATTTGACCTTTAATCTTGACCTTTATATGTACTTATGGATTTAAAAATTACTGAGTAAAATACTGATGCTGTATGTATGGAATTCACGCATTAAGTGTATTTATCCTAAACAGCTGGTTTCTTACCATATTGAATGAAATGCAGCTTGTATCCGGTCCGTGCAAGCGATTTTCCTGCATTTTGACTGTTGATCTTGACCTTTGAATGGACTCGTTGACCTTAGATATAATCTTTTAGGTGGAAAATATGAAGTGTGCTTTAATGAAATTTATTGAAAAAGTGTGTCTCATCATAAAATATCGCATCTGACATCATAAAATCTGGTTTCTAACCAACTTTTATCAAATGCAGCTCATTTCGTGTCCATACAAGGCATTTCCACAGATTTGACCTTTGACCTTTATATGTACTTATTGACCTCAGATTAAAAAAATACTGAGTTCAAAACTGAAGCTGTGTGTATGAAATTCACATATTAAGTGTACATTTCATCCTAAACAGCTTGTTTCTAACCATATTGAATCAAATGCAGCTTGTATCCGGCCCATGCAAGGCATTTTCCTGCATTTTGACGGTTGATCTTGACCTTTGAATGGACTCATTGACCTCAGATAAAATATTTGAGGTGGAATATATAAAGTGTACTTTAATGAAATTTACTGGAGAAGTGTGTCTCATCATAAAATATGGTTTCTAACCAAATTTTATCAAATGCAGCTCATTTCTTGTCTATACAAGGCAGTTTTCACTGATTTGACCTTTAACCTTTACTTTAAAATGTACTTATTGACCTCAGATTTAAACTTTACTGTGTAAAATACTAAATGTTTGTGTAGGAAATTTATTTGTTTAGTATATGTCACCCTAAAAATCGAGTTTCCTACCAAATGCAGCTTGTTACAGGTCCAAACAAGGCATTTTAAGGATTTTGACCTTTGACATTGACCATTTGACCTTGAAAAAATTATCGAAAAAATTGGAGACATATTTTTTTGAAGTCCTCATCCAAAATTGGTCTAGAAAAATTATGTCTCCAACAATTAACATGAACTTCCCACGGAAACTACATAAGCTGCCAGACTACAAGGGAAGAATGCATATGGGCCATAGACTGCCGTCCACAATGTCATACTTATACATAGAAACCAGGCTAACCAGCTTATGGGGCTCCAGAAGGTTTTAAACCTGCGAACTCATGCTTGGGAGGCAGGCATCGTAACCGCTAGGCCATGGCAGATCCCCTGCATTCTCCAGCTGTTTATGTAAGATTATGGAAAGAATGATATGTGACCGTTTTGTCTGGGATCTGGAAGACTGTGCACTCAATACTGTCTCCCAAACTGGCTTCCTGAAAACCAGAAGCACAATGTGTGTGTTTGCACCTCGTGTGTTTCGAAACTTTTGTCCAACGATTTTTAAGACTGTGATGCTGGTGACACACTCAAAATAACTCAAAATAGTATGTACATCTCCTAGTTTAGCACTCTTGTCGCCTTTCTAACAATGGTCATTTAATCCCCTCGGTCGTATATCATTCCCCCCTGTTCAATATAAACTGTGGTCCTATCCAGGTCAGCTCAAGCTGCTGAATTAAAGAAAACATAGTTGAAACACCAAGACCAGATAGGTTGGATAACAATTGTTAGAAAGGGGACAAGAGTGTATAATTTGGAGATGTGTTATTTCTAGTGTGTTACCAGCATCACAGCCTTAAATGAGGAACATAGTGTATATCGTTTTGGACCTTGAGAAAGTCTATGACAACACTTTGAAATAGGGTTTTGTGAGAGATTTAAGTGGCATGGACCATAGGGGACATTAACACCTCTGAAAGTGACCGTGGGTACATCCTGCCTATGTTTATCCCGATTTGTATGACCAAGAAATGGGAGTTCCTGAGGGTAGCATTTTGTCTGTCACTCAAATGTATTGTGGAGATCAACATCATAACCAGCTGTATATGTTAATGACTTTGGTGTCTTATATCAGTCCAAACTCACGAAAGCCATGGGAGGGCAGTCCTAAATCCATTTAAGGTTGCTTGTGGCGTTAATTTGTTAATATATGTTATATAGGCCTAAATATATTTTTTCCTATAATCAGATCAATTATTGAGGATGTCCAGGCAATCGCTGAGCAGAGTGAGAGACTCCTATTACTAATACTGGATTGTACACTTACAGGAAATAGATTAGGCCCTTTTTATCCAGATCAAATTTCACCAAAATATGGTCGCTTTAAACATTAACATATGGTGTCGCTCTTCTCGGACCTTGAGAAAGCATATGACATCATTTGAAAATACAGTATTATAAACGATTTAAGGTGATTGGTACCATTGCAAGCTAGTTAAAAGCCCCATCTCAAAACATTCCTCACAGCGGCATAATCATACGACACGATGTATCTCCAGATTCTTGAGTGTTATTAGGTATAGAATATCATAGCCAACCGTCCTTAGACAACCCATATTTTATATCATTTCAATGTTTACAACTTTTCATTCAAATTACATAATTTCATTACTTTCGAAGGTAATAGTCACTATCCTCCATTTTACTCAAAGTATTTGCAATTAATTCAGTAATTATGCAATAAACCAAAAATATTTTGAGATATCATATTTTTTCTCTGCACATGAATAAATGTATTTCTTAATAGGCTAGCAAGTCTTTCTTTCACAGCGACCACCTTTTTCTGCACAAATCCAACAGATATAGATATAAGCTGGCTGTGCAAGTTTTTCTGTTGCACCTTGTGTGTTTCAAAACTTTTGTTGAAGGTTTTCTTAGACTGTGATGCTGGTGACACACTCAAAATGACACAAAATAATACATGCATGCACATCTCATAGTTTAGCAATCTCGTCCCCTTTCTAACAATGGTCATCTAATCACCTCAGTCGTATGTCATTCCCCACAGTTCAATAGAAACTGTTGTCCTATTCAGGTCAGCTAAAGCAGCTGAATCAAAAAAAAAAATTTGAAACACCAAGACCAAGGGGGTTGGATAGCAATTGTTAGAGAGGGTACAAGAGTGTATAACTTGGAGATGTGTTATTTTGAGTGTGTTACCAGCATCACAGCCTTAAATGAGGAACATGGTGTCTATCTTTTTTGACCTTGAGAAAGTATATGACATCACTTTGAAATACTGTAGAACACATATATGACGCGTGTCCCAAATATAGTGAATTGGGGAATTTTCGCATCATAGCTTATCTTAATGCAAGCGACGGTAGCCACCGCTGACTTCGCCGGTACAGTAAGAAAAAATTACAGCGTTTTTATATATAGCGAAGCGGAGCCACACGCTATGAACGCTATATATAAACAGACGTTAACATTGTGTATTCTACAGTAGGGTTTTGTGGGAGATTTTAGTAGCATGGACCATAGGGGACATTAACACCTCTGAGAGTGAACGTGGGTACATCCTGCCTATGTTTATCCCGATTTGTATGACCAAGAAATGGGAGTTCCTGAGGGTAGCATTTTGTCTGTCACTCATAGGTATTGTGAAGATCAACATCATCACCAGCCGTATATGTTAATGACTTTGGTGTCTCATATCAGTCCAAACACACAAAAGCCACAGGAGGGCAGTCCCAAATCCATTTAAGGTCGCTTGTGGCGTTAATTTGTCAATATAGGTTATATAGGCCTAAATATATTTTTCCCTATAATCAGATCAATTATTGTGGATGTCCAGGCAATCGCTGAGCAGAGTGAGAGACTCATATTACTCCTAGTGGATTGCACACTTACAGGAAATGGTTTAGGCCCTTTTTATC
The DNA here is from genome assembly GCA_963942565.1 of Maea johnstoni. Taxonomy (NCBI): domain Eukaryota; kingdom Metazoa; phylum Annelida; class Polychaeta; order Spionida; family Magelonidae; genus Maea; species Maea johnstoni. The sequence goes on along the minus strand of OZ012700.1, from coordinate 6,506,439 downwards.
CAGATCAAATTTCACCAAAACATGGTCGCTTTAAACATTAACATATGGTGTCGCTCTTCTTCGACCTTGAGAAAGCATATGACATCATTTGAAAATACAGTATTATAAACAATTTAAGGTGATCGGTACAATTGCAAGCTACTTAAAAGCCCCATCTCAATCATTCCTCACAGCAGCATAATCATATGACACGGTGTATCTCCAGATTCTTGAGTGTTATTAGGTATAGAATATCATAGCCAATCGTCTTTAGACAACCCGTATTTTATATCAATTCAATGTTTACAACTTTTCACTCAAAGTACATAATTTCATTACTTTCAAAGGTAATAGTTACTATCCTCCATTTTACTCACGTGCAAAGTATTTGCAAGTAATTCAGTAATTATGCAATAAACTAAAAATATTTTGAGATATATTTTTTCTCTGCACATGAATAAATGTATTTCTTAATAGGCTAGCAAGTCTTTTTTTCACAGCGACATTTCAAGAAAGAAGTCTAAAAAAATGAATTTGATTGATTGGTGTTTACAGGTATGTGATGCTTTTTAAATTACTTATAATGCTAGTACAGGTAACGTTGTCTAAACCGGACCTGCGTAAGCCATATAAAATTGTCTGAACAAGATTACATTTCGTGAAAAGGTATTCCATTTAGTGCTGGTTCTAGGTACCTGTGTACTGCCCTAGTCACCTATGTGGTGAATTTTGAACATACCTGTTTGTCCGTTGTTGTTGCTGGGAGTGTCTTCGTAGTGTTTATGACAGGATTGTCAGCTGTGAGTACTATGCCAACTTGGTGAGCTACGATTCCAAGTGGTACCACAACATCTTCGATGTAGTTTGTCATCTCCTCCTCTGTGACAGGAATCAACATGTTTCTGGTAAACTGAAAAAAATGGATTGCGGTGATTCACCAATTCCTGACCCCACAGACTCATCAAGATTTGGAAAATTGCAATTAAACTATTTCCCAATAGTTCTTATACAAATCCCAATCAATTTCTTAGTCTCTCGGATGTAACCGTTAAACAATTTAGAGCTTTAGAACTATGCATGTTTTATTACTTCTGGTCCACTAGCATAGGAAATGAAATGGCTAAAAATCAGAACAAGAAAGGCCAATTCAGTAATTCCACAGCAAAAGATTTTCTAGTCTTACTTTCCCAGTTTTAACAATGACAGATTCTAAAAACATAGACTTTAAGCTTTCCAAATTGATGATTCAATTATTTTGGCTTTATATTACTTGTGATACAATGAAACCACACTCTGACCAAGAAACAGCAATGTTCGCACTCCCTATCATTTCTACTCCTATGTAACTATTACGTACCAACAAACTGAGTTCTGCCAGCATTGCATAATTGGCTGCAATGCGATTCATGGCCTCTGATTGTGTTGCACCCAAGTCCTTAAGTAAAATCGCCAGCCTATCTTTGCGGTCATTTATGCGGCCCACCAAGTCATCAAGTTCTTCTCCAAGTCGAATGATCTCCACTAAAGCTCCACTCGCCTCATTTAGGAGCTGCTGGGAGTCAGAGTGCAACTCGTCAGAGACCTCCTCACTGATGGGTATCGTCACCAGTCGACTAAGTTCCCTCTGCCTAATAATAGTAAATGAAATTCTTGCATGGCTTTAGGAGAAAATGGGCGAATTTCAGACTTTAAAGGTGGACTATACTGATCTACAATACTGATGAATGATATCCTTCCAAATGTTGACACCCCAATTGCCCTTTTTGTCATTACAAACAGATTGTGGTCATAGTACTGCTATCTGGTTGAGACACGGAAAAGAGCAAATAAGTGTACCGTCTAACTAAAATTGGACCTCTGTGTTCAGCCCAAAAACTTGGAAAGAGTTCTACAATAAAATTGTTATATATATCAAATAATCCAATTTATGGCCACTTCGTTTCAATGTGCGGTAAACAGTATGTGGGCAAATAAATACCAAGAAAATGTAGTAACTTACCCATTTTTGGTGCCACCCAACTTTTTCAGGACATCTGAGTTAATGGTAATCAGTGGCACTGTGTTGGGAGCACGTTCCAGGTTGAAATTGGAGTTATTACCCCACTCATACGCCTAGAAATAAAGAAAAGACTAATAAACCAAAAACATTGGAAGATAGACAGTTGTCCGAGCTCAGTCAGGGAAAGATCCAGAAATTCTTTTGCTAGGCAACAATGTTTTATAAAAATGGCGTTGTTTATTTGGGGAAAATGGTTGTCCGCCCCCGCAATTGGCTCTTCGCTGGGCACATTTTGGATGAATTTATATACTTAAGTGTTAGGAAGAGGATATAGGGTTGAAACAATATAAAATTCAGATATTTTAACAAAAGATTGCCATTTATGATTCATTTATGTATAAAGGCATAACTTACCCCAGTGACCAACTCTTTCATTGTTTTTGTGTTTTCCGGGTCATCATAGTAAAACCATAGCGATTCCGCCAGCAGTGTCGCAGCTCCTGACTTCGTTAAAACATCACTGACTTCATTACACAGCGTGCAAAAGAATTTTGCATCCCTCGTCTCATCTTAAGTGGACTCTTTCATGTGATTCCTTAATGCCAATATGTTAAAAGTTTTACTACTGTACCTAGCATTCTTCTTACATGTTTCCATGTTGGCTAGGAGTTTGTCATCAGAATTTGCTCTGAAGTTCAAAGGTTCAATCAGCTTTCCCTTATTTAATGTGGAATTAGCTTTTATATTGTCACGATGGCCTCGTAGGGGAAGACCTAGCTTACCCAGGAACTGAACACTCTCTGTTATTGAATGCAACATTTCATTGTTTGCCTTGATTCTTTGCAGTCTCTGGTGGTAAATCTGTTGATCTATTGCAGGAGTTGTTGTCATGGTTTTCCTGATGTCTTCAGCTGCCACTAGAGAATTCTGATGATATTTCTTCTTCTCATGTTCTCCAACAAAAAAGAGCTTATTCCAACGTTTTAATGGAAGTGTCTCCTACTGCCCTTGATTTTCGGGAACTGGGAAAAGGACACATGGCAAACAGAATCCGCCATCCACTGATTCGCTGTACACTAACCATCGTACTTTCCTAAACACTTATGTCTGAAAGATCTCTTGCAGCCATTCATTAAAACCTTTATAAAGGTTATGAATGGTACCCGTTTGGAAATGATTCTGAAGAAGATTGAGTTTCACATCATCTTTCAGGTTCTTGGGAGGTTTCCCAGATAAAATCAGAATACCTATGTCGTGATTAGACTCAATGTCATCTTGTAGTATGGGTAGATCACTGGCATCAACCGCTGAGGAGGACCTGCCTGCACACTGTATTTCATCAATGCTGGTTTTGAAAATGTCCTTGCTCACATCAAAATATTCTTTAATGCATTCCCTTATGGAACAGTTAAACATCATTGAAACTAAGCATGGCAGGTAATACTGCACAATAATGTCAAAATTTTGAGATCCCTGTTATGTGGTACATTTAAATGTGTATAAGACGCCGCAATTCATTTTAAGCCCTATATTCAGAAATTGGAATCTATATATAGTGATATTACAAAAAGTGAAGTACCAGTTACATGTATACGTAATCATCACAATAAAGCAGTCCATTCTTACTATTATCAAGATAAGAAAGTGTTTCAACCCCCATTTATAAACCATATTACTTTATAGTTTTCTGTATTGAGTGTTTATTTCTACAAGGATCAGGACAATCCTTCATTTTGACCCCCATTGTCTTATACATTGATATCAGAATTAAATTTTTATCTTCTTTCTAGACAAATGCAGACACCAAGCCATAACACATTTCTTGAAAATGTGGCCCAAAGATATTCAATTATTTTGATATAGCCTGGAAAAGCCTTCATTCCAACCCCTTTTTCCTAATTCAACAATATCAGAATTTTATTCTCATCCCCTTTCAAGCAAAATACATACACCAAACATGTGCCCTAAAAACATCAATGACATTGATCAGGGATTTCGGCCCCCATCATCTATTTCGGTAATTCAGGTATAGCATCATTCGTTAATAGCCAATTGAATTTTAAAATGACCCTGCCACACAATCTGATTAAAAAAAGGTCAGCTATATTTGAGTAAACACAAAATTAAGAAAGACCTGGTTCAACAATATTCACGAAAATAATTCATTTCGTTCCCAATATACACCTGTGAGTCAGTACACCCAATGACAATAACCAGGATAATGTGGGGAAATATACTGAGATCATTGTTATGTCCATCTACACACAAAACAAAAATGGATGAATGAACTGGGAATCAAAACCAAAACCAAGGAATCAAAAATACAGATTGCCAAGAACGATTGTTCTAGACACTAGCTATCTGTATACCACTATAAGGGGGAGGATCCCAGTTTTCAAATGGTACCAATATCAATGCTGTACGTTTTTACTGGAAATATCGCAGGCAAAATACACAGATGACGGCTGTGATTGGTTGCTATGATTTGCAGAGCCACACATATTTTTATGGTATATGAACGAGATATGTGGTTCAACTGAGTTCACACAACCATGTACATAAAACAAATCACAGTAAATCACCTATATAAGTATAGTACCAAAGGGTACCAAAATTACTACAAACAATGTTCCAATCAGCAACAGTTGGGACATTTGGTAGCCGTGCCTCTGTCTGTCTATTGACCTCCTCAAGCTTGAAATCTGGACCCTGATTGACTCCTTTCTGGCCAGAGGTGTTTATTGACTAGCATTTTAGAACCGCAGTTCTAATCGGTGTAGGCATCATAGCAAGCTTGATATTGTCAGTCATTTCTGTCTCCTGGTAGCTGGGGTGATGTCTACCAGTCCAAACCTTTGCAACCTTTGCTCGTGCTGCAAATGCAAGTTCTGGATCTTCATTTCCGATGCCATGACGATACATGAAAATAGCATCAAGTACTTCAAACACCAAATCAGCTATTACTGTATAGGTGTCATCCTTAACCTGAGTCATCAGGAACTTAAAAAAAGCCTCTAACTAACTGTTACTAACTCCTTTGCCAGGGCTTCGATTGCAGCACAACGAAGTTGCCACCCGTTGTGATGGTCCGAAACTCTTTTTGCTGCTTTCAGAGCATTGAATTTGAACTAGGTCTTTCCATAATATTTCCCATGTTACCTCCACAAAGCTTTTGACCATGTTCATTTCCAGATGGCCTGGGCCAGGAATTAGTAACAGCTAGTCAAACTCCATTTGCATTTCACATGAAGCATTATGTCCTTTTTTGTGTCCCACACTTGATTCAGATCCAATAACATCTTTCCCACAAACACTACACACAAAGGGACTTAATATAATACTGGAAAAAAGCATATACGGAGAACCATCACAGCAGACATATGCAAATTCCCTTTCTCCCCCATACCTTTTAACTCCATCATATTGACCAATTTTTCGCAGCACTACAGTGCATACCTCACAAGAACATGGGTTCACGAAAACTGGAGGATAAACAATTGTGTTCACAAATGTCACTTTCGCCAATGCTTTTTAATTTTGAAATTACACATAAGTGTAAAACGGTTTTTATTTTCGTTTTTTGCACATCACAACACATAACACATTAACAGGACAATAACATGTATTCAATATCCGCCGAACACAATCTACCTGTAAGACACCATACATTTTTAAAATAATATTGTTGTTCTCTTATACAATCCAATAATGAAATAATGAATCCAAATTACTCAAATTGTGATCTTAAGCACAATTGTACCTTTTCCCATCTGTTTTCAAAAAGTTCTCTTTTGTGTGATAATTCTCATTCATATTTATCATTCAGCATTTCATAGTATGTAAGTCTAAGAACCTCAACTAATCTTAAGTCTCCCTTTTCAGGCCTCCTTTTATAAATGACGATTTTTGTATTGAAGATTGCTTTATCTATTATATGTGAATCAGTTTTCTTTTCATGATATCCAAAGATATTCTCTTTATTTGAAATTTTTACTTGTGAATCGATATTTCTTCTTAACCAGATTTCAATTTCTCTCCATAATAGAGCAGTGGTTGGGCAATCAATTAAGGCATGTAGTGTTGTATCGGTTTCTGTAAGGCAATAGAGGCAATGGTTATTGTTGAATATTTTCATTTTGCATAGTAATTGTCTTGTGTAAAGTCTGTCATGGAGAATTTTTTTTTTATCTGTTATAAGTACATTTTTGGGATTTTTTTGATATTGTAAAAGCCTCTACACGCTGCGGTAACGCCGAACACGATATTAGAAAAAGTCCGTTTCCACAACATGACCTCTGACCACTCCTGAATACAGCAGTGCAAATGGATTGGGTGATCCACCGGCAAGAGAGGCCTAGAAAGAGACAGGACTTCCATCCCCGCATCCTGTGAATGGAAAACCACCCGCTTCGCGCTTTTACCGTTCCATCAAACTATTGAGCCATCTTCGGATGGTAGCCTACTACCCCATAAACCCCCTCCTCTACCAGAACGTTTTCGACGCTACTTGTGGTGAGCAGCTGAGGGGGGTCACAAAACACCGCATTGCAACCACGAAAGTTAGGCGAAACTCCCTGTCCCCTTCCGATTAGATAATCTTCCAACGTTACACGGTGATGCGCTTTCCGGAACAACCAATCTAGGTGACAATGGGTATCAAAAATGGGCGCGCAGCGATTAGCTTCCCCAGGCAAGGAGTAAGTAACACTATTTTTGGCCCTAGGTGTTTTTTTAGCCCTTCGTTTACGCTTGTTGGATCTAACAGCCGGGGGATGACTTTCCGCTGAGCATGAAGGAACCGGTGGATGAGGCCGACTCGAAAACTCCACCGTCCTTGCTTCATTGGGCGTTGCTGCCACGACCGAAGGAATACTATTATTTGGAATCTCCACCTGCAAATTGTTTAACGGCACCCGGGTCAAATCACAACATAATAGAAGATTATATATAGTACGCCAGTTAAGTAATGAGGATAAGCATTCCGGCGAGGCTGCAGATCGGACTGGGAGATATGGTGTACCGGTCTGCTGGTCCAAGACATCCAGTATTTGCACCTCGTCCATGGAGAAAATAGAGGTTGGTTCGATTATTCCGTTCGTCCAAACACATTTAATCAATTCCTCTTCCGACGCCAAACCCAGCTCAGAATAGATGAGGGCAAAAAACTAGTTCACACCTGCCACAAATTCTTTGAGATTCCGCCCGAGGTGAAATTTACCGGAATGGTGCCTGATAACAGCTTGTGTCTCAGCTTGGTGGCAAACCCAATAAATCATCAGAGGGATAATCTGCCTGAACCGGGTGGCGATATGACTTGACACCCTATGCCGCTTCATGTGATCTGTCCATATACCGCATTTTTGAACACTCACTGGTCCCCTTGGGTTTAGAAGGACCAGGATCCAGTCTTTCGAAGACACAGGGTTGTTGGCCCAAGAACCCAGCGGGAGCCGGACCCTCTGCCAACACCACTTTCCTACTTGACCCAGCCAATGCCGGATCATCCACCACTTGATCCGCGCAACTCTGAGAGCACTCAGCAACAGCCGGATCCTCCTGGTCATGGCATTGAACTCTCACCACCAGAGTATCACTTGGAACCGGAGATTCCTCCCCTGAATCGTCTGCCGGCATGGTCTCATTGTAATCTGGCACGAAATCCTGTTCCTCTTCAATGGTCTGCAGATATAATCAAAACATGTCATAACAACGTTCTAATGTGCATACGCCATGTGCAGGTTAAATATGTGTAAACATACCCCGAAACCCTGGGAGTGCAGAAAGTTAATCCAGGAATCGTGCAGGCTTACGACCAACCCGCCCTTGCCTGGTGACCGGATTCTTTGCGTCAGAACCCGCTGCCACCGACTCAGAACCCAGCGCTTGAGAATTAACTACCGAAAAGGTCATTCCCTCAGCATCTACCCCAGCAACGCAGCTTTCATAATCTTCTTCTTTAACAGAGGAAGATGCGAAAGTGGGATCTGGATTATACTGGCAGTACCAAGGGTCATCGGTTAGCTGCTCAGCATCAAACACCGAGATCTTCCTCCACTTTAAACAATCCGGATGCTCACATTGCACCCATGTGACATCTCGAACTGTATGTTATTCATCCCTGACATCGTCCCGCAACCCAGCAGCAGCCAGATTGCAGGATGGAATAACCTCGACGACATTATCTAGCAATGGATCACTCTCCTGAGATGCGACTGCAGGGCTATCTAGATTTTTACGTGCCCTTCGCAATCTTTGATCAAAACACCTTTTCAACAGGTCATGGTGCAGAACCTTCGTCTTCTTCTGCCCCTGAACCCGACACACAACAGGTGTGACGACCTCATCCACCAGAAGAGGGCCAACCCATGAGGGTTTCAGTTTGTTACTATGACCTTTTTTGGAGGTGTCATTTCGTCGTAGCACCACATCACCGACAGCATAGCAAGTTTGACGCAACTGCATGTCGTAGCAACTTTTCTGCAGTCGCTGAGTCACTTCTAACCGGTCTCTCACCTGTAAATGGATCGTACGCATTCGATCACGGAGCTCAATAAAGTATTCCGACAACCCGGCAGATGACGCAGAAGTATCCTCCACCAGCAATCTCGCCGGATGTGACACTACACAGCCCAGCATCATGAGATTGGGAGTAAACCCGGTCTGCATGTTGGGCACTGAACGAATAGCGCTGGTCAATGCTGGAAGATGCTCATCCCAGCGGCTATTGTCTTTCAGGTGGCAATGCATAAACTGCAACAGTGTTCTGTTGTATCGCTCCACCTGACTATTCGAACAGGGCCGATACGGAGACGTTCTAGTCTTCGTGATCTCTAGTAGGTCACACACATGCTGGAACAGGGCACTGGTGAAATTAGCACCCTGATCGGAATGTATCATCTGCGGGATACCGAACCTACTTATGAAATTGTCCACTACCGTCTGCACTACCTGCTCTGCAGTCTGATCGGCCAATGGATACCCTTCAATCCACTTAGTGAATTGACAAATCAACATAAGGATATACCGATTTCCTCGGCGACTCTTAGGAAACAGCCCCAAAATGTCAATATGGAAGCGTTCAACTGGAGCACCCGCTTGATACGAGCCCAGCTGAGCCCTGGCCTTCACAGAAGACTTCTTCTCCCTGCTACACTGCTTACAGGAACGAACAAACAAGTGGTAATGTTTGCGCATTCCATACCAGATATATTTCTGTCTGATACGATCCATGGTTCGGGCTACCCCTGGATGCCCAGACAACTTCAGATCATGTGACAGATGAAGGACCTCTTTATGGGAGATCCGGGGACCAGCAACAATTGCGACTCGCCAACATCATCAACCCAGCGATAATACAATACCCCAGCATGTATCCAGAGTAGTGCACGGCATCGCCAAAAATGCTTCACCGCAGGTGATCACAATTGTAACTGAGGCTGACTCGGTGACAGTCCTCCCTCTACCCACAATAATAGATCCTGGATGTCTGGATCATTCAGTTGCATTTCCCAGATCTCCGCAAATGAATGCAGCGACTACAGATGCACACCTGAATCATCCACATTCCCCAAACTGGGTACTAGTGGTCTCGCCGAAAGAAATGGCAACCCATCATCCTGACATAGCTCATGCTGCACAATGTCTTCATCACCCAGCAGAGGCCGGATAAAACCATCCTTATCAGATCTGCCAAGCAGAAGCCTGACCGATTTGGTAGGATACATAGACACTTCCCATGCAGACAACGGAATTACGTCATCCACATCCTCAGTAAACCTGGCCCACTGATGATGCGCACGGGCACAGAACTGGCATTCTGGGAAGCAAGGCAAATCCTCCAGAGCTTTGACAGATGAAAACAGATTACAGTATTCCAGAGGATCTGGAATCCGTGACAATGCATCTGCGTTGCCATGATCTATGCCTTTCCGATGAAGGATAACCATGTTAAATTGGCTCAACTCCTCCAACCACCTAGCGAGTAACCTGGTAGGATACTTAAAACTCATCAGCCATGACAAACAATTATGGTCCGTTCGTACATAGAACTTACGTCCCAGCAAAAAATGCCGGAACTGCCTCGTAAAACGAATGATGACTGAGCTAACAATTGTACATTCTTAACCTCCTCAGCCTCCTTAAACATCAAATGTACAGGTTTGAACTCAGGCCTATACTGATAATTGTCTGCACTATTTCCCTCAAATCCTTGTTTTACCGATTGTAAAACCTTTTAAGAATTTATAGTTTTTTTTGAAACAACCTGTTATACAGAAATTATATTTTGAAGTTGTTCATTGTTTTGTGATCATTTTTACTCATCTATTGCTTTGTTATTAAAACAATAACAAAGGACCATTGTTTTGCACAAATGATATGGTACTAAATGGCCTTTGTGTGCCTTTAAGCAATCATTCATTCATTCATTCATTTGAACATAAAGTGAGTTTGTCAGTAACAGGAGTAGGCCTGGAATACTGAGACTCAATAGCATGTAAAGATGAATGAAAGTATACATTGGGATGTGCGATTGCTCGGAAATTATATTTTGAAGTTGTGCATTGTTTTTTGATCATTTTTATTCATCTATTGCTTTGTTATTGTTTTCAATAATAACAAAGGACCATTGTTTATGGCACTAAATGGCCTTTGTGTGCTGATGTGCCTTTAAGCAATCATTCATTCATTCATTCCCTCAAATCCTACAACCATTGTAACAATGTGACATCTAAATTTACTATCGCCATTCACATTCAATGACCGGTGCAGGATCTGATTATTATCAAAAGTACATATAGTGTCACCCTGAGTGACCTGAAAATGGACTTTTACAACAAGATTTGTCAAGAAAACGCTTCACTGTTGATTAGCTACCATGGGCTGTACTAGCTGACAAAATGGATAGGGCAGTTTTGCTTTTAGTCAAAGAGTACATCAATATTGTAACTTTATAATGCAAGGGCAAAAGAAACTTCAAAGTAGATAAGTTCATAACTGCCTCTACAGTCTTACATATTTTGTATACATCCTGAGGTTTATTTGGATTCCCAAGGGCTGCTGCATTGCGCTCGTTTGCATACAGCTTTACCACTAATTGTATCATATAATTCAAGTCTTTGCATGTTGACAATTCAATAGTTTCATCCTTAACTAAATCATGTTGTGACTTGCCCAATTGATACGCCAGGTTTTTAATTTGAATAGGAGAAAGTGTATTGAAATTGAAGTTATCGATATCAGAAAAGTCAATAGTGATGTTGTTATTATCATCAATAGACGTCAATGTTTCACTAAGGTCCATACCTCGTTCAATGAGTTCTTTGCTGAGCAGCTCTGTACTGCTTTCAGTACTGCTGTCACTGCATACTGCACAGTTTGGTCCATGAGGTTCAAAGTTCGTCGGTGGTGGTAAGGTCGGTGAGAGTGGTGGGCCGGCTGCTTTGTGGAGGAAGCTTTTATATCTTTGTAATTTACTTAGACATGCCCTGCAGTAGTGTTTTGGGTGAATTTGGTTATCACATCTAAATCCTTTCACCATACACAGTATGGCAGAGTAAAATAAATGTAGCATTAATTTTCCTCAATTCCTGCTTCTTTAGTCCACAAATTCTGCAACGCAGATTAAGTTTCGTATTGTCTTCATCCATTGTTGAAGGCTTACCGTATTCTTCCTATTAACGAACGGTGTGGGTAGAGGTTGGGAAATTTTTCTGAAGAAGGGGTGTTTTACCGTTTTAATGCTCTCGCGGTTCAGTTTGCTTAGACGTTTGCAGCTGCAATCCCGCAAGTGAAACAATCGTTAATTGGTCAATAGTGCAATCATGCGGCGAATATGAACAGTGAGAGCGCAAATGAACCGCTGAAATTGCTTAATTAAGCGCTGGTTTGCAAACACGGCAAGAGGAAAGGTATGTGATTTCACTTCTCTTACTTCTTCTGGGGGAAGTTTTACGAGTTTTTCATGACATTTGCGCTGGCCATTCCCCCTCTAACCTTAGAAATTAGGCCCTGTGTGCTTATTTGGGCATGTGCGCTTAGTCGGAAGAATACAGTAACCCTTATGCTGCTGGAAACTAATTTTGCCAATACAAAATGACACAAAAAGCTAAAATATTACTGAAACCCCGGCATAGTCTTAGCCAGTATTTGGAAACAGGGTGTCCAAACAGAGGTTTCATAGACTTTCACACTACTAATGAAATAAACCCCATATATCTACAGATTTTTGCTTTGTTTGTGTTGTAGGAGTGACACTACATGCACTATCTCCTAGGAATAGTCATCATCCTGACCTAAACACTTGGGTGTCCAAACTGTCAAAAATAATGTTCTGCAGTGGGTGTCCAAATGACAAGCTGAACGCATAGGTGGCTAAGCTCCTGAACCCTGGGATATGGGTACTCATCTGAGAGTACTCAGCGTGAGCGATGCAATGAATACCAACTTGACAGGGTTCAGATGGTTTCCATACAATCTTTGCATCTCTGCGCTTAGGACGAAAGGAGCCTCAGCATTGGAAGGGTTAAGAGACAGTCCTTCACCTGAAAGCAATACACATGTTAAGTACTCTGATTATGTACCACTAGAATACAAAAAGCCAGGGTTTTAGGCAGGGTGTCTGGACTACCGTAAATATCGGACACTTTTTATTAATTACAATTTTCGTTGGATGATGGTGGTCGAGGTTTGCCAAGAATAATAATAATAATAATAATATTGTCATTTGATATTGCGCCCTTTCCATATAAACATGCTCAAAGGCGCATTACATTCATTGTCAGAGGATAGATGTTGATATCCACATAGTTATTTGATAAATACATCTTTGAACAGATGTGTTTTCAATTGTCGTTTGAAGATTGCCACACTCCCAGCTGCCCGAATATTATTTGGGAGCTGATTTCATAGTTTTGGGGCACAGGCACTAAATGATCTGTCACCGTAGGTTTTCATGTTGGTTCTCGGCTCGCAGAGTAAGTTCTTGGATGTTGATCTCAGTGTCCGTGGTGGGACATACTCTTTCAGCATTTCCCTCAGGTAAGAGGGTGCAGTTCCATACAAACACTTGTACGCCAGGAGCAGAATCTTGAATTCAATTCTCTTCCTGCCTGGTAACCAGTGAAGTTCCTTTAGTACTGGAGTGATATGGTCATACTTCTTTGTGAGTGTGATCACCCTGGCAGCATTATTTTGTACTCTCTGGAGCTTATATATTAGCTCTTCAGGTATTCCACAGAGAAGTCCATTGCAGTAGTCGAATCTTGAGGTTACCAGGGATATGACAGCACCTTTAGTTGATTCTGCAGTCAAATATTTTCTGATCCTTCCAATGTTAAGAAGGTGATAGTTTGCAGATTTGACTGCCTTTGACACATGTGCGGCCATATTCATGCTTGGATCAAAAACAGAGCCCAGATTGCCGATAGGTATATTGAGAATCTTAACAATCTCACCATTTACGGCGATGCTAGGCACAGATATTTTGGCTCGCTGCTTAGGGGTACCTAGCACTAGGACTTCCGTTTTGTCTGCATTCAGTTTTAGCTTGTTCTGTGACATCCATGTATATATGTCAGTGAGGCAGCCCTCCAGCCTAGCAACTCCTATGTCCACAGCTTGTTGAGTGATAGGTTTTATTGCCAGATAGAGCTGTGTGTCGTCTGCATATAAGAATAGCGATCAAATTTTAGAATTTGGAATTTCGTTTGTCGTCACATTTATGCCAATTGTGGCTAATTCGTGACTAGCCAGTTGTAAAAAGTGGAGGAAACCGGAGTACCCGGCGAAAACCACCGCCTAACCCCAAGTCACTGGCAACTTTCTCACATGCCCAGGCAGTGGTGAGAGATGGCGTGCAATCAGCGGCGGCGCCTTAGACCACACGGCCATCAAATCTCAGACACCGTGGCCGGGATTCACCGATAATATCAATTGAAACGAAAGCTAGATGGAAAATCGACCGCTAAATTCGTACACAAGAACACAATTTTTCCCCACAAACCCCTTATTATCCACCTACCTGACTTGTCATTCCTCTGGTAAGGAATTTGCCTACTTTATGTGTTGTTTACTTATTTATTCTTGCTGCTGCATGCTGATAACGCATTGAATTATACTTGTTGACAAGTCTGACTTTCAAAATGGTCCAGTGCCCACGCTATTCATCAGCGTTCTTCCGGTGGCCCAACCAGCATGTTTTGGCAGGTATAAGGACACTAGAAATGTTTTTTTTATAATCTAATATAAATCAGAAACTTTGCAAAGCTAAACATGTCTTTTACTGTTTATAAGTTGCTAATAAGTTATTGCAATCTCGATAAAATCCAACTTGAGTTAGACATCACATTAAAAAAATGGCTTAAAAGGACTCGGCCCCAGAAATGAAGAACGTTTATATTTCATTTAAAAATGAATATGCAATTGAGTTGTAGATTGACCACCTAAATGGTTTTGTTAGATCGGCGAATTTTACTGGGAGGCCGACATTTGGTGTAGTGTCCTCAGGTTGATCAAGGGTGTCAGAGATTCCCCAGTAATTATTTTGTAAAAATAATTATAGTGGCTTCCTAGGGTGGTCGATATTTACGAGAATTTATGGTAGTCTCTGCAATTACATACGGTCATTTTTACAGCCTGCATGCCTAAGACTGAATTAAATTATGAAAAACAGCAGACATGTCTTATAGTTAGAAGTGAAAATTAAGGTTGTATAAAAGAGAAGTTAGGGATACTAAGGTAAATATAACACTCAACACTGCCTGTTTACATCGGGGAATTGTAAACAAGACATGCAGTGATAAGGTGTGTGTCAGTTATTCTCTGTTAGGTTTGTGTTCCCTTTACAGATGAGTGGACGAGTTGACCACTCCAACTCGAGCTTGGCTTGTCTGGCTTCAGTTATCAGGCTACTTGCATTTGTGAGCAGGAATATCAAAAAAATTTGAGTCACCTGCAGTAGGTAATGGAAGGGATAAACATTTGATTTCTTACCTTTGGGGACCTCTCTTTTGCCATTTTGCATAGGTCATCCAATCAGTATATTAGGTGAATAAGTGGATATGAAACCAGGCAGTCAACCTGATTGGTCCTTGTTCCCTTTGAGGGGCCTGCTCTGACGGCCGTGTGGTCAAAGGCGCCGCCACTGACTGCATGCTGTCTCTCACCATTGCCTGGGTTCGAATCCCGGCCTGGGCATGTGAGAAAGTTGCCAGTGACTTGGGGTTAGGCGTCAAGGATTTCTCTCTCGGAGATGACAATCTCTTGAGTAGTATAGGATCGACTGCTGTCTTCTATGGTGGAGAGTATGTCTCGAGCATGAGACAGGAAGGTGTCGTCGAAGTTGGAAGATTCTTGTGGAACAGTCAGCTTCAATAGTGGTCTGTCCGTACTTATAAGAGTTCGTCTTTTGTAGAGTATATTGTACCGTTGGATACAATTTGTGCTGGACCAGCTGATTTACAGTTGGTTTTAATTAACTGGTGAAACAGGGCCTGATCGTCGGTCAAGGTCTGGGCAATCTCCTCTAGAAAGCGATCTCTTTTGCGTGCTTCCTCTTGGTGAATTGCTGATTTAAGAGCTTTTGAAGTCTCGAGCTTGGTGGTGTATGTCGAACCGGATGTGGGACGACCAGCATCTTGCCATTTGTGGAGAGCATCTCGATTACTGCTATGGGCATCTCTAATCACTTCAGACCACACACCCTTGTTTTTACGTTGTATTGGCCGAACCTGGGGAGTGGAGAGTTGCGCAGCTGAGTTGAGTAATAGCGTCAGGGTCTGGATACTGGCTTCGATCGAACTTGTATCCTCTTGTATGGGTATTTTACTAAGATGCTGTTGGATGTACTCTTGGTAGGAGTCCAGGTCACATTTTTTCCAGAGAATTCGTGGGGGTAGAGTAGGGGCATTGGAGCTGATGACATTGTTTACCGTCTCTTCCACCGTGGTGATGGCTGTGACAATAGCATGATAACTTGTATTTTTAGAGTTGGTGGAGATGACATTTATGTCTTCAAGATCAGCACACGGGGTTGACTAGATATAATCGATCCTAGAAGACCCGTTGGGATGAGAGTAGGTATAGTCCAATGGGTAGTTGGAGCGAAGTTCGATTCTGAATAGCTTCAGCATTGGCCAGATGAGATCAGCACGACGATCAGGGATCAGGAGGTCAGCATTGAAATCTCCAGTGATAAATATGTCATGATCGAGATGGAGACTGATGATGCTGGCCAGGTCCTCTACTGCATCAGAGTAAACTGCATCACTGTATTTGCCTCGGCATGGGAAATAACAGGAGATGAAGCATCACTTTCTTGATTCACATTGCATTGTGATTGTGCTGAAGCAGTGAGAACCCATCTTTTGTGATACGTGATGGTGGCCTATCTGTTTTTTCCAAAAAATAGCGGAACCACCATATCTGCGTGGCTTCTGTATAGGTGGTATGGGGGAGTCTTCATCCACGTAATGTGTGGAAACCATACAGTTATGTTCCTCCACTGCTGTCTGTAGATAGCCGTCTTCAAACTCAAATAACCAGTGTTCTTGGGGCAGGACAATGTCGTCATGTTATGACAGGAAGTACCTACTGTGCATGCTCAGATCCCTTAAAACAAAGTCAAATACTCTAAATAAGGTACACACTTCGAATTATCGAAGGACGACCTGAGGACGCCTACTCACTTCTAAGTATAGGGTGTGTTTTTGAGGATGACTCTGGACCTCTGGATCCAATTATATGTGGTGTTTGTTTTGCAAGGAACTATCTTGCAGAAACTCCAAATGTTCCACTAGGTTGCCATAGCCTAGTATTCCTAGCAGCTATGTATAGTGTTTACAAATCAAATGTACCCTTTATTGATCGAGAAAATGTCATTTGAGGTAAAACATTGCAAATTAGAAACTGTGGTCCTCTTCAGGTCAGCTCAAGCAGCTAAGTTAAAGTTATTTATATTTGAAACACCAAGACCTCAGGAAACTAGGAGATGTGTTATTGTGAGTGTGTCACCAGCATCACAGCCTTAAGCATCTATCTATTTATTCATGAGATTGATCCGTTTTACCGATTGTAAATCATTTCAAGTGACAAAAGAATTTAAAATACCGGTATTGCTTTCCGCACTTTTTTAGAACGTCCTCTATACCTGGTATAACGTCTGCGCTGTTTCACTTGCACCGCTGCTATGCACCTAAACGATGGATTAAAAGTTATTATGTTGATTAGCTTAAACCGATTGTAAACCATCTTTATAATATCGAGCCCAGGAAGATTAGTCAGCACGCAATTTCAATCAATTGCCGTCGGTCCTATTTCCTTTTAATTGAAGTATATTTTTATTTATTTCCGTTAACAGTAGATATTCGTTTACGTTTCATTCAGTTATAATAAAGTGTACTTAATGCTTCATATTACCTAATCTGTCGCCAGTCCCTTTTCTCATTTATACTTTTTGTAAATGTTGTCATCTCTTGTTTTGTTCTTAATATGTACAGGCGGAATTTTTTAAATGTTATCTTGATTTTACGGTTTCTCTTCTGTTTGTATTATATTTTGGTTTCTTTTTGATTTGCCCATTTCCAACAATTGCCAATAGTGCAAACACGCGAGATCGTCGTTGTTGGCAATGGGCAAATTTTACAATGGGACCTAATGAGCAAAATCAACATTTTGCGGAGTTGAGACAAAAGGTATGTTTATACATACACGCGGTAGTGCTCCTGAGAGGTTTGCCAAGTTTAGAAGGCAAAAACGAACCTTTTGTGGGAGAAAAAGCTGTTAGCCAAACTTAAGTCAGACAGACTGTAGTTATATATTTTTTTCAATATCTACGGTACTTAAATGTATGACTTTTGCATTACAATACAGTCAATAAAATACATACATAAAATGGTGGCTTTAGAGAAATATATACCGAAGTCATGTCAGGGCTCAACATTAAGAAAAAACTTCATAAGCCCAGCAGGGCTAGTTACCGAAACTTTTACTAGCCCTGAAATCCTTTTGCTAGCCCTGATATTAATGACAACTCTTTTCAAATAGTGACCTCTGTTGATATAATAGCCTCTGTTGATAAAATGAAAAGAATACAGTGTATTGTGGTAAATTGAGTTATATTATTATCCAGATAGTCAGAGCCAAAGGAGGGCTTCATACTTTTTTATGCGCTGATATTCTAATTCTATCTAGCCCCTCAGGGCTACTCACAGGTAGAATGTACTAGCCCTGACTTTCAGTAACTAGCCCGGGGCTACAGGGCTAGCCTTAACGTCGAGCCCTGCATGTAATGAACCCATCAGATTAGATCTTATTAACTGAGTTCTTATCAAGTTTCCAATGTTTTTAACGTTTCAAAATATTTGAAAAAACATTATTCAGGGATTATGAGGGGGTTGTCATGTCATGTTGACGAAACTGTCTGATGACGTGACGAGGTCTCTTGGTGACGAAATCTCCAGGGACCTGTATCACTATCAAATCATAAAAGAAATACTTTAAGATTGAGAAGACAAGGGCACAGTTATATGGATACCAATTTCATATGCATATAAAAACAACGCAAACTCACACTATCATCATGATCATTTTTGTTGACACACACAACTCGGTATGATTTTAATGGCGTTACCCCCACCGCAATGCTTTTTAGGAACATGTTCTGCCCCCTCATTTTTTTGAAGTAGCCATTGAGAAAATTGTCAATATTTTCCCCTATGTAATCATAAACCACGTTAAGCTCAATCACATTTTTCCATTCATTTTCTTTCATTCATATAGTTCAAAGTTGTCAAATTAAACCCACAATTCCCTAGGGCTTCACCTTCTTATTTGCAACAGCCCTGTAATCGTCAACTACTGATAGTTCGATTTTCCTCAGACATCTAAGGAGCCCAACTAACAGGAATTTCTCCGCTAAGTGACATGCAATTTCCCATCATCCCACGCCCCAGTGCGCGCCAGCGGCCATGACAAGTGCCCGGATATAACAACAACAACGTCTACCGCAACCGGCCCGGGCCATCGCTCTTGCCGCGTATTGATTGGCTGCGTATAGTGTAAGTGTTGAAAATGGGTCTCGCGCACCTGTGCACGTTCAGGCGCTAGCACGCTCGCACGCACGCACGCACGCAGCGGCGTCTGCGGAGGTAGACACTTCTGGTAGCCAGGCCTGTGGCCATACATGATTTATAAGAACACGCCGGGGAAACGCACAGATCGATGCGAATGCTTGTCTGGTGGTTATAGTGTCGACTCCACTCTGGTCTCCCAGCACACCAGCCAAGCATGCGTCCATTCACAGAGCTGCTACTACCACTGCTACTGCTACTGCTGCTGCCGCTGCTCTCACCAATGCTACCAATGGGAGACTGCACGGCTTCAAAGACACCGGGGAAACACTACACACGGTAGGTGTGAACCTTCATCATTGTCCCCAAACCTGTCTGTGATACCACACGGGAATACAGGCATGGTTCTACATACATATAGAGGGAGCCACGGGTAGAAATAATGTGTTTGGATCTTGCCAGAGGGTGAGAGCAATACGCTGTGATGTAGGCATTGCTCTCATAGCTATGCTCGACCGCTGAAATTATACGGACAACGTTAAAAAAGTGGTGCACTCGGTGTTCTACGATGCAAGATTAAATATATATATATATATATATATATATATATATATATATATATATATATATATATATATATATATATATATTTATATATATATATATATATATATATATATATATATATATATATATATATATATATATATATATATATATACATTATATATATATATATATGTATGTGTGTGTATGTGTGTATACATATATATACATATATATACATATATATATATATATATATATATATATATATATATATATATATATATATATATATATATATATATATATATATGTGTGTGTGTACATACATGGCCACGTGGTACAATACGTTGCCAATGACCGCAAGCTGATTCTTATCACTACCCCCGTTCCAATCCCAACCGGGGATATATATATATATATATATATATATATATATATATATATATATATATATATATATATATATATATATATATATATATATATATATTTATATGTAATATATATTCATATGTAATATATATAAACATACATACACACACATATATATATATATATATATATATATATATATATATATATATATATATATATATATATATATATATATATATATATATATGTATATATATATATATATATACATATATATATATACAGATGGCCACGTGGTCTAATACGTTGCCACTGACCGCTAGCTGATACTTATCACTATCCCCGCTCAAATCCCAACCGGGGCATGCTAGAACATTGCCAGTGACTTGAGGTTAGGCAGTGGTTTACGCCGGGTAATTCGGTTTCCTCCACCAGTTATAATTGGCTCTGTCATTAAGCAGCAATATAGCAGAAAAAGTGACGAAATTCGAAGTTCCAAATTATTGTCTACTTATATGGTCTTTGTTTCGTTGGATCTCTTTCCTTTTGGGTCAAAAAAAAGTATTGATTATACAAATATGTTTGCCTTAAACAATGAAAATACGTATAACATAATCTCAAAATATCTTTATCAAATTAGTTTTAAAAAATCAAATCATGTTCGCAGGTGGTTCAAATATACTCCTTGCTATTCGTATAACAAATGTACGACAGCAACGTGCTTCAATTCCAATTGCTGTTGGCTTGTTGGTTAAAATGATCAAATCATTCAGTCACTGTAAAGAAAATGACAACCTGATATAACCATTTCAGTGGAAATGATATTTTGCATGTCATATTTCAAATACTTAAATCGACCTAGGGGATTGCTTAGAACCAAACAGTAGTACAAGGACATTCATGGTCGGGCGCTCCCCCATGGCACAACAGCCTAGCACAATGTGCACTCCTAATGCACCAGTCAATTGAATCCCCGGGAGGGGGGGGGCCGGGAAATGGCCGGGCGATGCCGGGCTTATCCAGTTTAGTACACCAAAATGCTGCCCCGCAGGGTGGGGACATAACTAACTAGTAGAGCGACGATATAGGCCGGGGCACGGGGCGGGGATAGTGCATACCACCCAAATCCTCCTCATGCCAAAATCCTATTTACTAAATGATTAGCCCAATCTGCCGCCTAGCCCATCTCATACAGATGGTATGAGATATTGTCATAATGATACGACCGGCACTGAATGTGGCTAGTATGAAATTATCCTTTTATATAAATACGAGGAAAAAAACAAGAATTTTAACAAAAACAAACACATTGATGATTACTGAATCTCGTTAAATTTGGAAGATAACACTTTTATTATAGCAAGACTACAAAGCAAAGCTTTAAATGCTCGCGAATCTCGAAAATATTTTGAGAAATAACCACACGGTATGAGTAGTGATTGACCAAAAATTAATGGCATAACAATTGCTACGATTTCAACCTGTCCAGCTTGCAACATAACCACTTGTCCCGTTGCAAGTAAATTCGACAAAAAACAGCAATCTGGCAAGCAGAACAAGACCCTTACTTGCCCCGCTTGGCAAGAAATGCCTTTTGGCAGAGCCCTCGCAATGTAAACTCACCTTAGTTATACAGGGTTGTGGGACAAGTGGAAGTGCCAGCGTGGGCAAGTAAACTTTTTAGGGGCAGCTTGTCATGCTCAGCAAGTAATGTTTTGGAACCTATGTTGCACCCTGCTATCGCAACATCGTCTGTTCACAACAGCTTTAAAAGAATTAAATGGCAAGTAGAATGAGTTGTGGCAGTTATAAGATTCTAAACTGCATTGAAGTTGACCCACAGAGATGCAGATAATTTATCTTTTTTGTGAACATAAAGAACATCGCCGTGGCAACTTTTCCCGCTACTATAATCATGACGGCGCCTGAGCATTTGTTGCACTGAAGATTTGGTGCGTGGTTGCGCATGTTGCGTGGTCATTGGTGGTCAAAAGTATGTGCAACACACTAGTGTGTTCCCTAATCATTCCGCATTAACCTTTAAAGCAGTCACAAAGTTACGACGGGATTCTGTCTCACCGTGACGTCATTCTTTCCCAAATTCTGCGGATAGAGGTTGCCGCTTTTGTTTGTACTTTGCAGATACAAGTTGCACAAAAAACTTGCGCACATCGCAAATTTCGTCCAAATGAACTTCGAAACTGACCAATCCATTGGAACTGTTTTCAAGGTATCAGTAAATATGCTTATGCCAGTCATGAACACTTCTTTGCAGAAGGGCTGCACAAGCTATTTCATGCCAGAAATATCTAAAAATGAAATAGCCATTTTAAAATCCAATCGTGGTAGTCTTACCAGATAAGAATTGATAGTTTGCATGAGGATGTACAGTGGCTGGAATTTCTCACGGTACCACAGACCAAGTTGCTATGGACTTTTCAACAAAGACAATCTTCATGAGGTGCATGAAGGCACTCAATATCAGTTTTTTTCTAGGATGTTCCTGCATTTGTACAAATCAACACAATAAAAGTTTATTTTCAAATTCATTTATCATATGCTTGATGCCCACATGGATAGAAAATATGGTTGAAAGGGGAACTTGGGGAAGAACAAATCATAGATTTAGTACTTTCTTAAGATGCCCTCTTTGTTCTCTCTAGCCCTATGCTTGGAGTTAGAAATGATATTTATCAGTATTTGCTCGCGGGCTGAAGAAATAGGGGAGCAAACAGTATTCGCGAAATGAACGTTGCTTGTGTCGATAAGTAATTAAGGGAGTATGGAGGGTACATATTTGTCTTGGCTCAAATATTGATCGAGTGTAATGGCGAAAAACACGGGAATTATAAAGCACAGGCTTTGGTCGCCTAAGTGCCGAGGGGAGCCTCTATATCAAGTGCGGGAACACAGTGGAAGTCTGGATAAGCTGGGCGGCATACACACTTCGACTGTAAAGTTACACACCTAAGATACTATTAAACCTTCTAATGCTGAGGCTACTTCGTCCAAAGCACACGGACGCAAATATCTTTCTAAATCCTGTCATGTTGGTACTCATTGGATAGTTCTCACCGAGTACTCTCAGATGAATATCCATATCCAAGGGCTTCAGTCATTTTAAAGGTTTTCTGCATTATTTTGTGGCGGCAAAACTTGGCACCAGCAGCATAAGGGTTAAAACATTTCATAGTATAAACCCATTTATAGGCGAGCACAAGTAATATTTACATTTTTAAACAAATGGACGTATGTCTATTGAACGGCCACCAATATGTTTTACTATGT
>OZ012700.1:6479720-6482983 GCA_963942565.1 Maea johnstoni | reverse complement strand
TCTCTCTCTCTCTCTCTCTCTCTCCACATATGCGTGTGTGTGTGTGTGTGTATGTGTGTGTGTGTATATATAATATATATATATATATATATATATATATATATATATATATATATATATATATATATATGTTTGTGTGTGTCTGTGCATATATATATCTATATATATATATATATATATATATATATATATATATATATATATATATATATATATATATATATATATATATATATATATATATATATATATATATATATATTTATATATAAATATATAAATATATATATATATATGACCATGTACTAGGTGTGTGTATATGAATGTATGTATGTATGTTCCCATGTTGGTGTTATATGCGTTACGTGGTATATGTAAGTCCGCGCCATCTTAATTTCGGAGCACTCAGTATTGAGCTTGGAGCCTGTGGCAAGGTGGGAACAAGGTTTCGAACCCCAAGAAGAGAATGGCCTTCTTATTGATGGCGAGCTCATTCTTACCTCCATGTACCTCACTACGTTAACGGGGAAGAAACGTCAATGAAATGAACAAAAGCGACGACACTAAATTCATTAGCTTCTCTTCGAGGGTTTGATATTGCCATTTCTAATGGAAAAAGTATTTTTTTTCTTCACACTAACATGATCACAGAAGCCTCGAAAGCAGCCAGCTTCAAGAACAAGCCAATGGAAGAGCCTAAGGTGCAAGCACGAATTGCAAATTCAATTTTCGAATGAGTCAGATTTTTTTATGTAAACGTGTTAACAGTATTATCTGCATCATTTATCATGCTAAAGTTGTTCGCAGGTGGTCTGCCACTAAGCAAATAATTCTCAACTAAGGTAATTGCTTGGAGGAATTCGTAAATTTAGAAGATATGTTGCCATTCTATATTTCCTTATATTTCTTTAGATATTTTCTTCTTGTGCTACCAGAAAACATGCGCTCTCTAGAAATGAATTGCATGCGGGTATCTAAATGTTTATAACTTAGAAACTAAAAGATCTTAAAAACTAACCTAAAAATAAGAAACTATCCGTTGCTTTCTGGTTTGCAATTCATTGCGCCATCCATAGGTAGTATCGATGATACATTGTACCGTACTTATAAATACATATATATATATATATATATATATATATATATATATATATTATATATAATTATATATATATATATATATATATATACATATACATATATATATATATATATATATATATATATATATATATATATATATATATATATATATATATATATATATATATATATATATATACATACATAGTAGATTTGATGATACTATGTCAATTATACCATGCGCGCTTGCGGGAAATACCCGTTCCTTGATGTTGGTGATGCGGATGATGATGATGATGTTAATTATGATAGTGAGGATGATTAAGATAATTGATTGATTGGTTAATGTTTATTGACTGGAATCTTAGTTGAAACAAAATTTATTCAAATAATGTAGGAAATCAGCATAACATAGAAACCAAAGATGCAGTAATTTAATACAGAAACAAAAGAAATGCAAGATACACTCGTCGCCAGAAGGTAAAGATCATAGGCATCAGGTGATGATAGAGATGGGGGTGATGATGATTATGATGATGATTTCCACGTTACGAGTATAATACTAACAACAATCACAACAACGATGATTATAATGACGGTCATTATGATGATTATGGTAGAAGTAGTAGTAGTAGTAGTAGTAGTAGTAGTATTGTTATTATCATTTTATCATTATTATTATTAATAATATTATTATTACTATATTATTATTATTATTATTATTATGATGATGATGATGATGATGATAATTATGATGATAAAGGTAAAGACTGCCACAACAGCAACCGCATTGTGGGACTGTATTTGCTCTACGTCGCTATAACTACACGTTGTGTGTTAGCAACCTCTTGATTTCCATTAGGGTCCCTTTCTCTCCTCCTGCCAGTGTAAATATCTGGCTTTCCATTGATTAAGTAGGAGGGATCGACAGCCGGTCAATACCTTCGTCAACACGTGGTGTTGGTTTTTCTGGGGACAGTCCGACACTGGGCCTCATGATAATCAGATACATTAAGCCTTAATGGGATCTTAAGCATGTGGCGCCATTATCGTATTATACCGCCATTTGCATATAAAGGCCGGCGATATTATTCTAGCGAATATTTGAAACGGGGGCTGAATTTACATTTGTAGCGTCACTAATTGAGACCTCCATACTTGGTATTGAACTAATACATTACTGCCTGCAGCGTGCTGGACCGGTCTCCTACGGCTAGCTAGCATTGCCATTTGAGGCTGTGTGGAATTGAGCGGTCCCTGACCGTATAGATTAGCCATGAGTTAGCCCTATGCATTTGAAAAGAACGTAGCTTGTATCTTCACGAAAAGGTGGGTGAATTGTGGAATACATTGTTAGTCGTCACTATTTTCTGCTACACTAATCTAAATCGGTTCATACCGACCTTGGAAGAGTATATTGACGCACCGTGCATTGTTTTATACTGAGCCTGAGGTGAGTGTTTTTGGATTTTAACTCTTTACACCTTCCCAAGAGCTATACGACTATATTTGAGACTCATTTAGGGCTGATGGGTAGTTAATTATAATTGTTTTTGAAACCGAAGTGACTAGGAAGGCCTGTTCGACTTACTCTGAATCACCGAACACTATTCCCTTCCCTGTGCATTTTACACTGAGAAATATAAGGCAGACTATTGCATACAACTACTTTATGTAATTTGATTGTTATGGGGAGTTAGTGATTATTACACACACACAAACATATGTATGTATTATATATATATATATATATATATATATATATATATAGTATATATATATAATATATATATATATATATATATATATATATATATATATATATTCCGATTATACGAGAAACACATTGGTGCAGTATTATGGTCGGGCCCTGAACCTGTTAATCCAGCAGCGTAGCACGCGCTCACCGCCATGGGTAATGGATCTACTACTACAGTACGTGTATTACTCCCGCCACTGCTACTTATACTGATGCCGGTGCTGGTCGAATCAGTTGCTTGGGGCTAATGGCTGCAAACCACATAATCCCTTCGTCTTTTGGAGGAGGCGGCCCTGCTCTGTCCACATCTACCGCAGAACTACTCCCAAGGTAGCCTTAAACACGCCTCTCGCTCCTGGCACTGCAGGCAGCAGCAGGCTGGCTACTAGAACACGCTCCCTCTGTGAAGCTTACTCAGAGC
>OZ012700.1:6457220-6477220 GCA_963942565.1 Maea johnstoni | reverse complement strand
AACGATAACAACCCTAGTGATAGGAGGGTAAGCCCCTCTATGATTACAGTCACCGTAATTAGGCCCTATTGTAGGAGTTTATTCTCGCAACCGAGAGTAGTGCACTTCTCAGAGTGTCCGTAGTTTCGAATTAACAACCTCATTATCGATTTTGGTTCAAATGAAAGAGTCCCTGAAGAAAAAACCGGATACTCATTTAAAGATTTTTTCGCGCATCACAATCCAGTTGTCCTATCATTAAGAAGATGATTTATCCCAAATAATCATCTGTTTGGCTCGTGCACGGAACAAACCCGCACTGGTCTGAAAAGGAAAATTGTTTAAACCAAATATAGAGTATCAATGATTTTAGTCCTCCATTTTTCCATTTGTGATATGAGACAATGGAAAGTGATAACTTTACAGTACTGAATGTTAAAAAATGGATACCATTTAAAGTAGGTGACTGGCCCAATATCTGAAATATAGAATTATGATAACTGTTTTGACAGTAACGCTATTTAATTTAACGTTTTCAATACTGGTATAAATTAAAGGAGTCAGTATTAGATTAGTTCTAACATTGTACACGTATATCACGAATTCATTCCTAAAAGGAATGTTTTTTGCGAGATTTCGCCTGATTTTCCAAAAGGTGTACATCAGACAAAGGGCTATGGAAATGAAATCTCGTGCGAACGAGATTGCATAATTATTATGCAACAAGAATTATTTTCCTAAATGGATATCTTGATATGAGCTTTATTCATCCACTACTCATCCCTAATATTCTCGGTGTATTGGCCATCGTGTGAAATACAAAAACTGGCTTTGGAATTGAAATCTCGTAGCCGTGATATTATCTATCGCGTCTCGTGGACGGGTAGACTTCCGGTCTGAGGATTCGCCCGCACCGCAATCCCACTAAATGTCCATAATCCATCAAGCACGTGCTTGCTTTCGCTTTGTTTTCTCGAAAACAAACACTCCTGGAGCCCATTCTCATAGTGCTCGACAGTCGCATTGAAACTCAAGTAGGCGTTCTCGAGCAAATATTGATGGCTGGTACTTCTAGTACTTTCCCTAGGTGGCGCTGCTGCAATTCTTCACGTGTCCTCAGCAGGGACTTCAATACCTTAATCTATATCTATGGTCTCAGGCAGTCCCTAGAGGGGGCGTGGGGCTTTAGCAATTCACCTGTGGTATTGTGAAACTAGTCTTTTCTTAACAGGTGGTCTCTAACACAGGTCTCATTGTAATATATATCATATATATATATATATATATATATATATATATATATATATATATATATATATATATATATATATATATATATATATATATATATATACAAGTGAACTTGGATATGACGGACCGCTGTACGACAGATTTTTGCATATGACGGGCGATATGCTTGGTCCCAGTCCGATGCATATCAAGTATTCGTCATATGTATACGACGGATTTTCCTGGTCCCATTGAGTCCCTTCACTACTACCCCTTCATCATTATTCCAGGTGGGGCGAGGGAATCCTCACTTTGTGCCTCATACAATTGTTCCACGCAAGAGCCCGCCGGATAACACGCGGATAATCGAGCTATTTTGCCGTGCCTGCCTTGTGCAGAGGTCAGAGCCGAGTTAGCACAAACTAATCGTTCGCCACAGCTGTTTATTTGCTGGCCCCATTCAGAATGGACTCCTAACTAGCAGTGTTATTTATATTATCAGGCAAGATGCATGCGTGTCCCGCGGGGACCCCCAAGCACGCCATACCTCACAAGCTAATGTATTATTCCTCCGCTAGGTGGATGTGAGCAAAATACAAATCCCACACTTAGTTTCACAAGAAGACAGGTAGAATAAATAGGATGGATTTTTTAAATCGTAAGGTATAGGTCTAAAGGTGAATAGGTCTGAAGGTTCTTAGACCTTAATGCCACGTGTATGTATACGGTTGTTTTCATATGACGGGAAGGGTGCTTTTAGGGCCGAGCGGTCTAGGGGCCAATGTATTGCACAGCTCAGTTGTGTGTTTGGACTCACAAGGTATGCGTCTTAAATCTCAAAAGTATAAGGCTTTTGAGAAATTTACTAGCATTGTATTGCAATGTACTTATTGACTGTTCCAGCTGGATATAGCGACTTTATATATGTGTATATATATATATATATATATATATATATATATATATATATATATATATATATATATATATATATATATATATATATATATATTAAGTCGCTATATCCAGCTGGAACAGTCAATAAAGTACATTGCAATACAATGCTAGTAAATTTCTCAAAAGCCTGTAAACATGGTACACGTTCCATAAACTGCGTATTGCTATGTTTTGAAGCATGTGTGAGTAATATATAGGCTCGGTCAGCACGTCATTTTAAAGCTTTTCTCAAGGCTGATGACATTTTGGTTAAGGGAAAAATCAATACTTTGCGCCCACGCTAAAATAAGCTCTAGTCCCAAGACCCGCACTCAGCACTGTCTTACCGGAACATAGATGGTATTACACAGGTGGTATACTTCACCCCACTGCAATTATCATCATCTACACCCACCACATCTATCATTCACCACCCATCAGCCAATTATACAGGAACAGCCCGGTAGTCCGGTGGTTTAGCGCACTGCCGCTGACAACTACCTTGGATCGAATACCCTCTGGGGGGATGTAGGAATATTGCCAGTGTTTTGACTTACGCGGAGGTTTTCTGTAGGTTCTTTGGTTTCCTTAAAAAACAACTTGCAACGAGCGATGAAAAGCGAAATTCTCCGGAAAAGTGTGCTATATATATATATATATATATATATATATATATATATATATATATATATATATATATATATATATATATATATATATATATATATATATATATATATATATATATATATATATATACATCGTGTCAAGCTTTATGTGCGAATGGCATGGATGGGAAGGGTTTAAATAAAGGTGTGCATTGTGCATAGTAAATAATGGTTACCGCGGGTTTCCCCAGTGCACACTGTTGGGAAGGAGTGGACTGGAAGATGATGTCTACCGGCGCTACGGAAACGTAAAGAAACAATGATAGATGCCCAGCTTCCTGCTGCATCTAGCAGAGACACGGGGAACACATAAGGAACGAGAACACAATTTGGTAGCTCAAGTCTGATGCGTGGATCTACTTTATGTTGCGGCATATTTGGTTCTGACATACGTGCTAGGGAAATGGGCCCATCTGTCAGCACTGGTATCAGCCATTTATACTGAGGTAGTCTATTTCTTTTATTTGGATGGCTTTTCCTCTCAGTTGGCGTGCCACTAAATTATGAAAAGATTGTCCTATTTTTAAATAAAATGAAAGTTGCAATAAATCAAAGTGTAGCAATGTTAAGCAGAGTATGAAGTATGTAGTATTCTGCTTTGTAAAAAGGTCCATTGCCAACAACACACTGCATATGTGTTTTATGGACACGTGTTATAATCTCTCATGTAGATTTTGATTGCACATATAGGCTGATAATATGATACCAAGTCATCAACGAGGGCGATAATTAAAAGTCTTAGTGGGAGATTGCTAAAGCTACAAGAAATACTCTCATCCAATGGTTATATATATATATATATATATATATATATATATATATATATATATATATATATATATATATATATATATGTATGTATGTATGTATGTATGTATGTATGTATGTATATATATATATATATATATATATATATATATATATATATATATATATATATATATATATATATATATATATATATATATATATATATATATATATATATATATAATGCTCTGTTTTCAAGATATCTCAATAGGCCCTTTATGGTGAAAGGTTAACCGTACATACAAATATATGCAGTCATACATATACGTATACTTGTATGTATGTGTAGGTATTGTGTATGTATGCATTTATCTGTATTTTAAACCGTGAGCATGATTGATAAACCCACATCGGTGTTGCTTTCGCTTCTTTTCCCTCTCCTAGCTTGGCAACTTTACCAGTGGTACCGGTAATAAGATAATTAGGTGCAAGTGATGGCAGTAAGGTGTGCCGACGTCCGCGAGTCCACCGCCATTACCAGACACAATAATCCAATTAATCACGTGGCCTGGTCATTAGTCTAGGCCTGATTAGGTCTCAGGCAACTGTGGCTTCTGAACTCACCGCCGCTAATTGATTTTTGGCCAAAAGTGGCTATTTTGCATGAATAATACCCTACTCCGTCAGGTAAATGTGCCATTCATCGCAACTGTTGTGTGATAATGCCTTTGCACCGCTAATGTTTGGACGCGGTGGAATCTGGTGCCGTTGGAGGAGGCTGTTTTTCTGCCTGCATTCTCACAAGAGGCGCACCCCATGGCCGAGTGGTCTAACACCGTATCTGTTTGGAAGTGCACGGACGGAATGGTGGCGTATGAGACGCTTTTTTTCTATTCACATGTCTAATTGCTACTGCTTGGATACGATGGAGAATGGTGTAGATAATTGGCCTAGATATACTTATTTCCTTATCCTTGTGATCTTTTGTTGATTACATAAGGGATAAAAAAGGATGTATGCATGTATATATATAATATATATATATATATATATATATATATATATATATATATATATATATATATATATATATAGAGAGAGAGAGAGAGAGAGAGAGAGAGAGAGAGAGAGAGAGAGAGAGAGAGAGAGAGAGAGAGAGAAATGTGTGTGCTTCAGTGTAAATTAATGGAATGAGACTTATAAAATCGGGAGGCTGTGGGCAATTGATTATTTTTGAAAGTATATATAATTATATATCTCATCCTTTTTTTTTTATTATGTACAGATCTTTAGACAAAGTAAAAAAACTCATATTTCCTCACGCACAGACATGGGGTTATGCTCCTCTTTGATTGGTTTACAAAGTAAGAGTAGAACCTCGTTACTTTTACGAACTTTGATATTTCATCCTGACGCTTTTGCTCTTTGTCTTTTTCAGATCTCCGGGAAAGCACACACTGGGCTAAATTAATAGGAGGACAATCGCCAGTAAAAGGCACTCGACAAAGAATGGCGCACAAAAACCGGATTATTAATTTAGCGCCATTTCGTTTTTTCCTAGTTTAGCCATCGATTATCTGAGGATTTTGGCGACCGGTTCGCGACAGAGTGTCTGATTATAAACTCCTTAAAGACAATGGAATTTTGATTACAAACAATCCTAACTGCGCGCAAAATCCGATTGCGACAGGCACGATTGCACCAATTGATAATTGCACAAAGCCATCCGAGTACGTTTGCTCATCCGCTTACGGTAAATAAGCGTTTAAATTGTCGGCGTGGAAATGACCTTGACATTCACGTCACGTGGCATGATGTCCGTGCCTGAAGACGTCACGTGACAGCTCACGTGCTCCGACGATTAGTGTGCCTTACACCGAGTTCCTGAGTAACAAACCCTAAAGTGGAGTTTGAGGACTCATCATTGCCGAAGTGGCAATCAAATAGCAAGTGCCTTAGGAGAATTTACCAGCATGCACCGGTCTCTCGGCAATTATCGAACACCACAATTTTCTTCCCATTAATTTACTCCAAGAACCGGCGAATGGATATGACATTAGGTGCGGGAGTTGGTAATTGAGAACGTCTATATTTGTGCGCGCGCCGGAAACTGCAAAAAATTGCAAGCAACGTCGCTCACGGGAAGTGGAACCACAGAACAGTTACTCTCACGAGATCTCGCGCGAACGTGACGAGATTTCAGACACCTGTGTGGGCGCTATTGATAATACACTTTCTCAGGAATCCGTGTTGTGCAGTAAGGGCTTTTTATTCATACCTGGAAATTAATAAATCGGCTCCTTCTGGCTATTAATTGCATTTGCGGCACGCGTCTGCGACCACTTGGTATTCGCCTGCTTATTATATTCGTCTGCTTATTATTGAGTCGTGAAGAAAGCCTTATGAGTGTTTTTGTGGGACGGGAATTTGAGAACGCGCACATAAAGCATTACATGCCCGATTTCCATGACGCCAGAAGAACTACATGTCCGATTTTCATGACGTCAGAAGAATAACATGTCGGATTTCCGTGACGTCAATAAAAAGGTGAAACTCGAGTTGTTGCACTAATACACAAAATCTGTGAGGACATCTTCTACCTGAAACAAGCCTTTGTCAAACTTCGTCTGCAATCTGTGACGTCATTTAATGGTAACATTTCTGGAAAATGTTGCATACCAAGAGTTTATGAATGGTCACAACAAACTGGCGCACCAATGTAAACAGCACGACGCTTTTCCAAACTTCGTCTGCAGTCTGTGACGTCACAGCTCGTAAGTGAAAAATCTGTAGAGTTGGGACATTGTTAAATAGGAAAGTAGTTATCTGAAGCAAATCACGCGTTTGGGAACCGAACGCAAAAATACACTTAGCCAAACCCAGTCTACTCACTGTGACGTGGAATGTGGGATCTCGGGAGGGTTGATTTACAACTCGGGTTTATACATCAAAGACGAATGCTTCAAGAATCAAAACCGTAAACAAAACAGCAGTTTTGCAAAGTTAGTCTGAAGTCTTTGATATTTGAACTAAAAAATTATATTTGTGTAACAGGAGCTCATACTCTTAACGCTCACACCAGGGGAATCACTGCCGCCTGCAAAACGACAGGTTGCAAAACTTCGTCTGCAGTTTGTGACGTCACTGCCTGAGCCTCCGAGAGAGTGGCGGTGTCGAGTTGAATTGGAGCAAATCCCATTGGCGGCAGCCTGGTGGTAAAAGTGGCTGTTTTAATGTTGTAAAGAGGAGCGAGAAACCGGTGGTGCATATGTAGCAAAAACTTCGTCTGCAGTTTGTGACGTCACTGCTTGAGCCTCTGAGGACGAGTCCCACTGGCGTCTGCCGCGTGGTTCTTGTGAGCGCTGTAGAGTTCTACTGTGAACTCGGAACCGCCTGTGCGTGTGTGTGTGTGTGTGTAGCCGTTCCCGCGCACTGTTGAGGTAGCGTCCGTGGCGCTCGCGGCGTGGCACTGAGTCAGTAGTAGTAGTGGCGGGTGGCGCGAGTCGTGCGTTGCAGGCCCTCTCACTGTCGACTCGAGTGTGCCGGCGGCGGCGGGCTGATCTAATCCTCGCCGCGTACTAGTGCGCGCACCGCCCGGTCCGGGGCTCATTCACTCGTTGAGAGTCGCCCGCGATGGATGCTGGACGATACCCCGTGCTTGGCCGCCTTAACGCTACTATGGTGGCACTCATACTACTAACGCTACTACTAGCAATTGGGACAACCGCACAACGTGAGTACAACTTACTTTCACATCATTCTTTTTCAGCCTTCCTTTAAAACTCTTTTATAGGATGCAAAAGGGAATGCAATAATCTTGTAATACTAGATCTTCGAACCTTTTTTTTCAGATGGCCTTCAAAACTTAGAATACTTTTATAGGATGCAAAATGGAATGCAATAATCCTGTAATGCTATCACTTCGAACTTTTCTTTTCAGCCGTCCTTCAAAACTTTTATCGGACGTAAATAAAAATAAAAATCTCATGCTATACTCTCCAATGTATTTTTTTATTCAAAATTACTTTCAGTCACTAGTTTCAATTCGTTTATGATAATTGAAATAGAAAAGCATATCTCAGTTGACGTATATACCAACAGAAAGAAGAATCTTAGTTTTTCTACATATTTTATTTTCGAAAGTCTTTCGTTTCATTCAAGTGCACATTCTAAACTCGCTAAGAACTGCACTACCTGTATTCCATTGGACGAGGCTACGGATATCGACAGGAACTTTGAAGTAGAAGAGCTAACCCACATATTTCAAATGACTATTCCCTTTATATAACTTATTTCCTTATAACTTATTCGCCTGTATACACCTTAACGAGGCGAGAGATCGTGTCGCATGTAGGAAAGGAATATATAAAACATTTCGCTGTCCAAGAATGTCTTTTGATGGGTTACTTGATAGATATACTATTAATCCATTTCATTTACAAGTGTCTGTCATCTGACACCCTAGAAACCAAGAAGTGTAGCCTCGGAGTATTCTTTTCGCGCATGGGCTGTATTCCCCATAGCCTACATGTACGTAGAGAGTTATAAGAACTCCCAATAAACTACATAAACAGTTATAAGTTATGAACAGATTGAGTAACTTTTGAAAGAAATAGTGTCCCACAAATATTGTATCTATCATTCTCTGTAACTTTTTCCGTCGTCAAAAAAGCCTCCACACGCACATAATCAGTGTATTTGTACATGTACAGTGAATGTTTGAAACATTCGGAGCACTGCACCTTAATGAATCCTAGACTGTCATAATCATTTCTTGTAATGATTTTCTAAGTTGTGTGTATAGATCGGATGTCTTGACAGGTGTTGAAACACTTTGTATAAATAAATAAATATACATACATAACCTAGCGGCCAGTGATCTACTGCAAATGTGTGTCTTACTTAGGAGCTCAGTAAGTCATTATTCACCCCCTGACTCGCTGCCTATATCAGTATGTAATCACATCTGGAAGACATACCCTAACATATAGAGTGCCATCGTCTCACTGGTGACATCACGCCTTGACTATTGTAATGGACTTCTCTGTGGAATTACTGATGAGCTGCTATGCAGGCTCCAGAAAGTCCAAAACAATGCTGCTAGAGTGGTTAGTGGCTCCAAAAAGTATGATCACATTACACCAGTTCTAAAAGATCTTCACTGGCTGCCCATCAAGAAAAGGATTGAGTTCAAGATTCTGCTTTTGACTTTCAAATGCATGCAAGGGTGTGCCCCTCTATACTTGAGGGAACTGTTAGTCAAACAAGCTAATACAAGGACTCTAAGATCAAACACTAAGAACTTATTACAGATACCACTCACTAATCTGAAAAGGTTTGGTGACAGAGCATTCTGTGCCTATGCACCACGCCTTTGGAATGAGCTCCCTGACAACATCAAGGCTGCTGATAGTGTGCAAAACTTCAAGAAACAGCTGAAAACATTGCTATTTCGAAAGGAGTTTAATTGACTATATGGACCATGACAACTGTCCAATGACTCTAAAGCGCTTTTGAACATTATAGGTGGAAAGGGTGCTATATCAAATATCAATTATTATTATTATTATTATTATATACATGTACCTTCAAGATGAGGGACACTATTTCTGATAATAGTCGTAGTCTTGCAACGTCTTAAAGCTCCCAAAGCAAATGATCATCTAGAGTAATAAGGCCTAGAAAAAAATATTGTTTGTTTCCTTTTTTTTGGATTATATTTTTGTTCAAAAATGTGTGTTTAATGCATCTTTTACGTTGATTGGGAGTTGGAAGGGCGGGAAAAACTTAGGTTAGGAATTCTTTTGAATAAAAGATTGTTAGGGTAGGGTCACAGGAAACAAACAACTTTGTGGGGGGGGGGGGGGGGGGCTAA
Organism: Maea johnstoni; assembly: GCA_963942565.1. Classification (NCBI taxonomy): domain Eukaryota; kingdom Metazoa; phylum Annelida; class Polychaeta; order Spionida; family Magelonidae; genus Maea; species Maea johnstoni. The sequence continues at coordinate 6,467,782 of OZ012700.1, read as the reverse complement.
ATGTCGTTAGGGAACCACACCGAGGATATGTTATGTTTGCAATCAGAAGATAGGACTTTCCTTCTGATTGTTTTCTGGTAATGATTTCTAGCCGAATAACCCGTAAAATACTACAATGTCTTTAGAGACCATTCGGGGCAAGGGGCAATTAGTACATGAGATGGTGGATGAGATGTACCGTTATATTATTACGTTCTATTTTTTCTTCGCTATGGCTTTTTATCTAGAAAGGCAAATTGTTCCACTTAGCTAAGACTGGGCAGTTTTCGTGGAAATGAAATTGCAATTAGAGCATACGGCACTGAAGGCGGCAGATCCACCAGTACCTTTATAGTCTCCTCAAGACTGGTACCGATAGTATTACGCAAATGAACCGTTATATAACAGACCAAATTCAAGGCACACATATGCATATAGACTCGTCTATTAATCCTTATCTAACCATACCACTATAGTCACTTCTAATGCATCTACCATTCGACGTGTTATAAGTTGAAGTATGCATCTTTGAACCAAACCCTGTCAAGGGATTTCGTACCGTTCGAGAGATATACATACATCCTGCAAACAATAATGGATCTACTGAACCACGTATTTCTTTTTCTAACTCCTCAAACGTTCTTTGCTGTCGTGTATTCTTAGAAATGTTTGCTTTGTTTTTGGTATTCTTAAAGTGTTGAATTTGTGAACCACCTTTGCGCTCGAACTATGAATGATGTAAGAGTGTCATTTTAATATCCTGTCTGGATACACGGATAACGTTGACATATACCATAGAGATTATAGATATTATCGAGATATTTAAAAAGAATTGTGGAATCAATGTTGAATTATTGTTTCTCTTTTTAGCTGTTTCCCAAAGACTACAACTTTGTAATCAGATAATCTCACTGGGGTCGTAATATTTCCATAGAGGTTTCGATATCAATAGAATTGATATTTATTTACTGTAAATTCTCATTTACAAAATATCACATGCATGAAGAAATACAGAAAATGTAATTAGGAAAGAAATTACAAAAATGCAGTTATAATTGAGGACAATGTGTATGTAGAGTACCCTGCAGATGTATATGGGTTATTCATAATATAGTGAAGCCACCCAGTCACCCAGATTCTCTCCAGTGGCAGTAACACGACCGCCATATGCCGTAATCAAAGCTGACCGCCGCCGCCGCCTCCCCGGCCTGGGCCCAGTGTAAACACACACCCTGATCACACATGTGCGCCACCGCTTACTCCGCATAAACACTGCTCCTTACACTCGGTGAGTAGGGGGGGATTTGTTGGGAGGGGTCATTATTTTGGCAGACTTCATGGTATTGGAATTATAAATATGTTGATCCTCAGTTTTTTTCTGTCATATATACTTCAAAGGGGCCGAGGGTCATTATATTTTTGATAGGAGGTGCAGCAGCAGAAATTTTGTTGATCGTAAGTTTTTTTTCTGTGATTTGATAAAAGGGGGTCCTTAATTTTGACCGAGAATGCGGCAGACTACGTGGAATATGAGTTGGAATTTTGCTGCTCGTCATTATTTTTGTCATATGTAGTATAGGGTAAATCGCGATTAGCCAGTTGTTAGTGGTGGGGGCAACCCGAGTACCTGTGGAAAGCATCCATTAAACCCCAAGTCACTGACAACTGGGGTGTCATCAACTGGTCAAAAATTTCGGAATATATTTAATCACATTGTACAATACCCATAGCCTTATAAAGCTAGCTCTGCGAGTAATAGACCCATACCCCTGAAATTGCCAGTGACTTGGGGTTAGGTGGTGTTTTTCGCCGGGTTCTACGGTTCCTGTCACCACGTACGACTAGCTAGTCACAACTTAGCCGCACTATAGAAGAAAGGTGACGATAAAGGAAATTACAAATTAAGTCCCCCCATATACCCCCAGAATATCCACACTTCCCGAAATATCCAGATTAAGACAGTGACCCCCTCCCTTCTCCGGAGCACATATTATTTTTAGGGTCATGTTGTAAAAGGTATTAACTGACAAACTGCTAATTTCATTAGGAAGCCCTGCTACACCTCTCATTTTTCAACAACTGTTTTCACAGGAAATCGAGCACGTACCATGTCGTGTTCCAAAAGTAACACCGAGGTAATTGGTTTTCAGGGCACGTACACAAAACGCTGTGACCTACTACCCTACAAGAAATAGGTTGTTGGTCACATCCTAAAGATGGCGCCACCACATCCGCTCCTTTGGTCTGGGTACAACTCCCATACTACCCATCCCGTGGGCACATCCCAAATACCAATAATGGACGAAACCCCCTCCCTCGAAGCTGCCCTCTCTCCGTCTGGGCACAGCCATTATCACCTGCTCTGCTGTAATCCTCGATGCTGATTGGTCAATAGGTGTTAGACATGGTGCCGTTCGCACGTTGTAGATTCAATATCGAACGGCAGAATTCAATATTACCACTTGGGCAGCAATTTCACCCCTAGAGGTCACCAGCCTCTTTCTGACCTCCAAAGTTATTTTAGATTCTTTTGAGATGTATTTGTTATTTTTCCTATGCTATAAAGAGCATGTGATAAATTCGTTACGCCCTGTTGGAAAGTGCAATCCGGCCTGCTATCCGTCCTCAGTCATCCAGATACCACTCGGCTCCGCCTCATGAGATCTGGATGACTTCGGTTGGATAGCAGGGCGGATTGCACTTTCCAACAGGGCGTAACTAATAATATCATACCCTATACCCAATAGCTGCCACACCCCAAAACCAATGAAGAGGTACACCCCAAAACCCTGAGAAATGCCACCATACATACCCTACAACTGGGCAAATCCCCAGATACCCATATTGAGATACCCACACCCTAAATACGGGCCATTGCCCCCAGACATATACCATATAGCCTGCAATACCCTTCAAGTGGGCACATACCCGAATACCCATATGGAGACACCCCTTACGTAAATGGCCACCACACATCTACCATACCGCTTACCATATCCTACAAAGGGGCACATTCAAGAAAATATATAAAGAGCCCGCCCCCTCTCCCCCATCTTCTCCAACCAGTGAGCAGCGCCCCCTATACATCTCCCCTAGGGACCATCCTGCCGGAATAGTCTTGTAACGACCCCATTGGGGCTGTCGTGGACTTGAGAAGATGCGCTTTGAGAGGAGGTCATTTCGTCAACGTAATCACCTCGTGAGAGAGGAAGGCAAGGTAGAGAAGGCGATCAATGCCATCTAGTCCGCCCTTTTGTTCGTCAGCGCTAACTCGATTGATTCTGTCGTTTAGCGCTGCTGTGCCTTCTTGTTACGTAAGTGGCAGTCGAGTGCCTTCATATCCGTCTACAGCCAGGTTTACATTCAGAAACACTGTTTGGTAGGTGTTCTATTTTGGAAGACCAATTGCAACACTTTGATGCAACGCTAAGGTAATTGATAACGCCTGCCATACGTCTGATGTGCTTTACGTTGTCTTTACAGTGTACCTATAACTGTCCTTTTAGAAGTGTTATATATACATATGTACATACATGTATATATATATATATATATATATATATATATATATATATATATATATATATATATATATATATATATATATATATATATATATATATATATAATATATATATATATATATATATATATATATATATATATATATATATATATATATATATATATATATATATATATATATATATATATATTAAATTCATAGCAGCCAATAGTCTAGGCAGCAGTGTAGCTACTACCAGTTCCCACAGTATTTGACACGTATATTGTTAATTAAAGGATTTAAGGACTTATCAATGTATTTCATAACACAAGTTCTTGCTTAAATATCGAGCCTCACTGGGCAGTTTCAAGACGTTGCGTTGTACTTTTACAACGAAAGGCTATTCAAACCAAAATGCGTCACCATGTCCACTGTGTCTTAAAGTCTTTAAGGGCGAGTACCCTCATTAGCCACCGTTGACTCATCCACGTGCTTCACTGACTTGTGTTTATGTGAGATATTGGAATGTGTTTATTTATTTATGCTGTGGTAACATCAATCGATCCGAACGTAATTAGGGCTGGTCAGTCGTGATAGAAATTACAAAATAAGTATTTGCATAATGAGATCATCTCTTAGAAGTATAGTGTTTGAAATATGTTGTCTTAGATAGCCGCCTTCCCATAAGCTCACCATGCACTAGATCTAGTATTCAATTGTGGACCGTTAATGCTAGTTGAGTATTCAGGCCTTAACGATGTATTTCAGATTGCACGACACATCTCATAGTTAACAAAGATTTATGCATGTTCCGTTCTTTTGAAATTTTCTTCTTGTCTTATCAAATGTTTTGGATTGTGATTATTTTCTTTTTTGTTTTTAAGAATGTTATAAGAATAAAGGTGCAAATGATAGCGTATCATAGATCAAGCAGCTTAGTTCGATAAAGGAGCATTTATTTGTAAAATATGATCATCGATGGCAGTAAATTATGCTTTTGCATAGCTACGACCTTGATGCTTATGATTAGCTCTAAATCAAACTGCGAAAGAAGGATCAAAGAAGAAACGTTGCTATCAATCAAGGAGTAAGGTAACATATATAAAAAGAATCCCACACATAAACGTTTATAATCACACACACGTGTATATATATATATATATATATATATATATATATATATATATATATATATATATATATATATATATATATATATATATATATATATATATATATAAGTGTGTATGTATATATATATATATATCACATTTGTCGTTAACGTGTCTTCTAAATGTAGATACAACATAGAAACCATCCGTGGTGTGCATTATTTACGAAGGCTTGGGTTTGGCCAAAGCAAGTGATGATGACTCAAACTATAGTACCCTGGGGATATTTGCAGGAACTCTGGAATCACTTCTTTGAATTTATGATTCTTCCAAGCAAAATAGGTCAATTAAGCTTGCACGGTAACAGCATTGATATTGCTGTGTGGAAGAAGACATTTTATAAATCTGTTATATGATGGTTAGAATACCTTAACTCACATGCACTTTCCCTATTCACAGGGCTACAACTCAGTGTTTTCCACGTGTAGACAGTGACACAAATCTACTGGTCAAAGGCGTTTAGTAGCTGGATGGAGGGTTGAACAGTGGAAACGTTATTATTTACAAATTATACAAATATATATATATATATATATATATATATATATATATATATATATATATATATATATATATTAATAAATTAATATTGCTATATGATAGCAGATATGTGATGTTGATAACCAAGAGAAGTGCCTGAAATGACTTGAAATCTTAAAGTGAGTCATGTGTATGTGGTGTATGCAATTCTGCCGAAATAGACCTGTCTATAATAAGGTATTTATTATGACCATCGTAACGTATGGAACTTATTGCAAGTTGGAATGTAAGTCATTTTAGAGCCAAAAGCAACTGTCCATCCCATATTCCATGCGTTCATGCTTTAATAATGCATGTGCGTTATTTACAAAGGTCTCATAGATAATCTCTCTTCTCCTTAATAAAAGGAGAGGAGAGGAATGGTATCGATGAACATTTCCCCTTTAAACCTTTGAATATACGTTTTATTCAGAGAGATATTAAACTTTCCTGTCTGTTTTAGTCCGATTCAGGAGGCATGTATGCTTAAGGGTGGCGGTGACCACTGGGATGTTATCCTGCCAACAGCAAGATTATCGCAGCAGCAGGTTCGCATAACTCGCTCGCTAATGAGGCGAGTGTTTTATTGACCAACGCCGAGTGGTCAGCTAGTGGTCAGTGCGGCGGCGTTGCTGCAGGACAAACGCCAGTAAAGTAAAAAGGAGTGTTTGGAATACCACTCCCTACATTATACATATGGTGGTGACGCATAGCCAAGCCAGTCATAATCTAATTACATCCACAGCGCTGTCTGAAACACGCATATACATAACGAATAACTGCAAACATACATACATACTTACATACATATATATACACACATACTGTCACACATATATACAAAAATAACACATACACACATATGTGCATACATACACACATACATATATACATACATACACACACATGCATACATACATACACACATACATACATACATACATACATAAATACATAGTATTTAAGATGTTAAGTCAATAGACTTGAAGTAAAGGAAGGTTTGAGGTTTTACGTCGCTTTCAACAGCTTGGGTCATATCACGACGAGATAGTAACCCGAAACCGAGAAGAAATTCCCTTCTCTTAATGAATAGTTCCAAGGGGTCTTTCAGTTGCAGAAGGACCATGAACAGTTCCCCACAATGCCTCACATTTACAAAGCGACCTGGTCGACCCGGTATTTTGAGGACCCACCGGAAACTCGAACCTGCAAACTCAAACTTGAAGTACAGTGCATGTACAATATCGGTAATATCTAAAAAAAAAGCTATTGGGATAAAGGAATTGTTCCAGTTAGGTTTGATAATTATGGAATGCGCTTCCACAACACCTGAAGGATTCTACATCGTGTCAGGCCTTCAAGAAGTGTCTCAAAACACACCTTTCCAGCCTCGCCCATTGAGGCGTTGTGGACTATTACTCAAACTATGACAATGTGCAGCGCTTTTGAACATTTTATGAATGGAAAAGGCGCTATATAAATTCCAATTATTATTATTATTATTATTATTATAATTCCCCAAATCTAAAAAGTATGTTACATAAATAGTGAACCTGGAAAATGGATTTTCAGTGAATACTGTACTACCGGTAATCCATTACAAAACGGATTCTATATAGAACGTCTCTCAACTCTCACATTGCGTGCGTGTCCAGTGTATATAACTCAGGCACATCGCTTCTGACGTTTATGTTTTGTTTTCGCGTCAGGTTTCAGCACCATGAACGCCATAGATCGCAAGATAAGATCAAAAGAATTAAATCAACACAAGGGCCAAGTCATATCACCACCTTCTCATGACACGTGACCCGTGTGCTCGACCTAGGTCACGCCCTCTTTTTCATTCGACCTCAAAACGAGGCTACCTGGTTGATGGATGTGGAATTTAGAATTACGTCTATCATCACCCTTTATCAAGTTTTTATTTGCACAACGATGTGTAGCGGAATCCATATCTCTGTCTCTCGATCATGACACCGGAAAATAGAAAAGATGTCAAAAAATATCCTTACAATTTTTCATCTCTCTCTCGAGTCTCAACTTTCCTAAAACATTATTTTTCGTATAGTAATACATAGATCACATCATCATAATAATCGATCTTCACATGGAAGTCTCACTAAAAAGACGAAAGTACCAAGTCCCTCATAGCTAAATCATAACTGACCATAAATTGATTGTGGGGAAAAGTGGGGTATCCGTAGGGAGGGGGGGGGGGGGGGGGGGGTAACCACTCTGTATGAGGACATAATCACTTTGCATATCTTGTTACGAGACCTTGGTATCCGTTTTAACTTTTTGGCACTGTTTTTTCAATATGTCTACCCGGTATCGTTTCCTGTTAGAACAGTGCCACTTTATTGATGAGATTGCCTGCCATGAAGGCTAAAGTATAAGTGACGTGTGTTCCCTGAGGCCTGTGCGGTTAGATTTTCCCTGATACCATTTCTGTAACTGATATCTGGGTTTGATTGACATATCTAGTAGAAGTGGCCATTAGAGTACAGCGATACGGGTTGCGTGCCATTTGATTTAGAACTCGATCTAGATTTGGCAGAAATCCATCTTGACAAGTATAATGCAGAATGCTAAAGTTGTTAAGTTTGATAGATTCTAACGTACAGATTAAAACAAGTATTTTTTTGGCTAGAAATGCACCGAACCATAGGGACAATGTGCAGAGGCGAGACAAGGCCAGCAATTGGTTTGCAGTGCATTAAGACACTCGGCCATGGAGGTGGTCCCCTGGCATGTTTTTCAATTTCTGCAAAACGCAGATTATATATTAATAACTATTAAAATATTTGTACATACATACAACAGATGCCAATTTATGTAGATACACACACACACACACACATATATATATATATATATATATATATATATATATATATATATATATATATATATATATATATATATATATATATATATATATGTGTGTGTGTGTGTCTATGTATGTATGTATGTATGTATGTATGTATGTATGTATGTATGTGTGTGTGTTATTGAGAATAGAAATGAAGGGCATTACCAGCCAGAGATGTTTTGTGTGGCCTGCTGATGGTAAACAAGTGATATGAGGCGTATCCCGCCATGCGGTATCACAATAAATCCTGATCAATACCCACCCAGATACACGCTGCTGCTCATTTTATCAAGCCAACTGCCATATGCTGCTTTCACATCAATGGAAAGACAAATCTTCGACAGGGAACTCAGATACCGACCCCCCTCGATGCACTCCATATGCTGTTCAATATGGCGGCCTGCAGTAATCCAGCAAGTACACAACGTATAATATACTTATCTTCGAAACACTTAATCCCGTTCAGTAATGTCTGATTACTTGTTAACTCCAACATGCATTGTGAAGCGAGTGTACTATTAAATGGAACGAGGCGGTAAAAAAGGACACACCCACTATTTGCTAGTATCAAATAAAAAGATAATGGAACAATACCCTAAAACTGCCAATACGTATTCATCAAATTAATGTAGCCTGTATGGGTGTCCTGTCCATCCTGTACGAGACAAAACCTTTTTTTTTATAGACAAAACTTACAAAAAGGTGTTGGTGCTTAACAGTGTTCTACGACTTTTTTCTTACTCGTAATATTAAGTGAATTTCCAAAACATTCTGTATTGTATGTGAAGTATTACCTGAAATTGGATTTTTAGTGAGAATGTGGCACCCTCATTACTGGGCGTAGAGATTACACTATAAACAACGACACTCGTTCGTCGAACAGCCAGTTCCATTGGTATATACAGTACCGACATTTAATTCCTGCACTGAATGTGTGGGCAGCCAGGACATAATACACGACCGCACGTCCGATTGCCACCTGGGCATAGATGTATTGCTGATATAACAACTCAACGTAGATTAGAAAGCTACGTGGATCATTGATGAACTTGGCTTATTTTTTTGACATGCTATCCTTTTTTTTTATTTTTCAAAACTTTTTTTATTCAACCGCATGGAAAGACAGATAGGTACATAATATTTGTAGTAATCCTTTGTGAGCGGAGACACACCTCCAGGATTTGAGCTGATGTAAATCACGTTGCTGCGTTTACATTCTTTAAAAGTAAGGTTCTACATGTTTTTTGAAAAATGAGACAGTTTGCATATAAAAATGGTGATATATATGTAAATATCAACAGTGTTATAGAAATAAAAAGGTTTGTGACATGCTATCCTTGGGTGTTTTACAACCAGCCACTGGCAGACGTCCGTTCGACTGATGCAGGAATTCAATGTCTGTACTGTGTGTGTGTGTGTGTTTATGCATGTGCATGTATATATGTATGTATGCATATATGTGTGTGTGTGTGTATACATATTTCCGAGTTGTGAGATCACATCCAAAACTAAAATATTAATACATGTAGTTGTCAATGAAGCATGGGTGCTTTGTGAGATCGATCTCACTATATTCTACAAATATCGCCCAAATAAAAAAGTTGCTTTTTAAAGGGAAAGATGGGGAATTTTCTCACAAATCAGAATAACAGAATCATGTGTTTGTAAGTGTGTGGAAGGCTTCCCCTAGGTCCATACGAGCACCACCCATATGATTGGTCATTTTATTGCATGAACGCTGATCATGCTCCTTATGATGGATTTACTTAAAGCCCTCATTTCAGTACAATACAGTACTGGACAACTATCCCAAACAATCCTTGGCCCATCCTGCTAGAGTGCATAGTAATCCTGATAAATATAGCGTAGTGAAGCCAGTCTGTTGAGCACATTTCCCCGCCGTGCCCCGCAACCAGGGCGTTCTTGGCTACCAACACGGGGGATAACCAAAACATCCTTGTGATGAAATCTACTCAAGCGCGTGGATGAAATTGACACGTATTGACCTTTGACATTCTTAACCCCTTGACCCCTGGCCTCGACCAAAGAGCTTGATATATTTCTATAGTATGCGTATGGTATTCTGGTGTTGTGGTACCCAACAGGGTGATTTCTTGTTTTGGATATGAAAAGCAACTACGCGGCATTTCACGGTAACAATGAGTAGTATGTATTTGCTGGATAAAATGCACACAATTGATAAGATAAGTTATAATGATGTATGTATTGACAACGATATTAATACGTTTTAATGTTATATATAACATGTTATATATAATGAAAACATTGCTATTTCGAAAGGAGTTTATTTGACTATATAGACCATGACAACTGTCCACTGACTTTCTCTAAAGCGCTTTTGAACATTATATGTGGAAAGGGCGCTATATCAAATATCAATTATTATTATTATTATTATATATAAACATTTCTTTTGTTTTTATTTTTTTCTTATTATTATCATCATCGTCTTTGTACTGAGTAATTTGACGTACCGAGTACAGTGATTTGTTTC
>OZ012700.1:6442331-6457020 GCA_963942565.1 Maea johnstoni | reverse complement strand
AGTAAAGTAAAAAGGAGTGTTTGGAATACCACTCCCTACATTGTACATATGGTGGTGACGCATAGCCAAGCCAGTCATAATCTAATTACATCCACAGCGCTGTCTGAAACACGCACATACCTAACGAATAACTGCAAACATACATACATATATATACACACATACAGTCACACATATATACAAAAATACTAGTAACATACACACATATGTGCATACATACACACATACATATATACATACATACCCACACACACACACACATGCATACATACATACACACAGACACACACACACACACATACATACATACATAAATACATAGTATTTAAGATGTAAAGTCAATAGACTTGAAGTAAAGGAAGGTTTGAGGTTTTACGTCGCTTTCAACAGCTTGGGTCATATCACGACGAGATAGTAACCCGGAACCGAGAAGAAATTCCCTTCTCTTAATGAATAGTTCCAAGTGGTCTTCCAGTTGCAGAAGGACCATGAACAGTTCTCCACAACGCCTCAAATTTACAAAGCGACCAGGTCGACCCGCTATTTTGAGGACCCACTGCAGACTCGAACCTGCAAACTCAAACCTGAAGTACAGTGCATGTACAATATCGGTAATATCTATAAAAAAACGAAATAAAAAAAGCTATTGGGTTAAAGGAATTATTCAAGTTAGGTTTAATAATTCCCCAAACCTAAAACATATATTACATAAAAGCTGAACCTGGAAAATGGATTTTCAGTGAATACTAATCCATTACAAAACGGTACCTATAGAATGTCTCTTAACTCTCACATTGTGTGCGTGTCCCGTGTATATAACTCAGACCTATCACTTCTGACGTTTATGTTTTGTTTTCGCGTCAGGTTTCAGCACCATGAACGCCATAGATCGCAAGATAAGATCAAAAGAATTAAATCAACACAAGGGCCAAGTCATATCACCACCTTCTCATGACACGTGACCCGTGTGCTCGACCTAGGTCACGCCCTCTTTTTCATTCGACCTCAAAACGAGGCTACCTGGTTGATGGGTGTGGAATTTAGATTTACGTCTATCATCACCCTTTATCAAGTTTTTATTTGCACAATGATGTGTAGCGGAATCCATATCTCTGTCTCTCCATCATAACACGGGAAAATAGAGAAGATGTCAAAAAATAATCTTACATTTTTTCATCTCTCTCGAGTCTAAACTTTCCTAAAACATTATTTTTGAAGTTTTCTTATAGTAATACATAGACCACACCATCATGATAATCTATCTTCACATGGAAGTCTCACTCAAAGGACGAAAGTACCAAGTCCCTCATAGCCAAATCATAACTGACCATACATTAATTGTGGAGAAAATTGGGGTATCCGTAGGGAAGGGCGGGGGAGGGCTGGGGTAACCACTGTTTATGAGGACATACTCACGTTGGTTATCTTGTTCCGAGACCTTGGTATCCGTTTAAACTTTTTGGCACTGTTTTTTCAGTATGTCTACCCGGTATCATTTCCTGTTAGAACAGTGCCACATTATTAATGAGTTTCACTGCCGTAAAGGCTAAAGTATAAGTGACGTGTGTTCCCTGAGGTCTGTGCGGTTAGATTTTCCCTGATACCATTTCTGTAACTGATATCTGGGTTTGATTGACATATCTAGTAGAAGTGGCCATTAGAGTTCAGCGATACGGGTTGCGTGCCATTTGGTTTAGAACTCGATCTAGATTTGGCAGAAATCCATCTTGACAAGTACAATGCAGAATGCTAAAGTTGTTAAGTTTGATAGATTCTAACGTACAGATTAAAACAAGTATTTTTTGGCTAGAAATGCACCAAGCCATAGGAACAATATGCAGTGGCGAGACAAGGCCAGCAATTGGTTTGCAATGCAGTAAGATACTCGGCCATGGAGGTGGTCCCCTGGCATGTTTTTAATTTCAGCAAAACGCAGATTATATATTAATAACTATTAAAATACTTGTACATACATACAACACACAACAAATTCCAATTTATATATACATACACACACACACACACATATATATATATATATATATATATATATATATATATATATATATATATATATATATATACATATATATATATATATATATATATATATATATATATATATATATATATATATATATATATATATATATATATATATATATATATATATATATATGTGTGTGTGTGTGTGTGTATATGTGTGTGTGTGTTATTGAGAATAGAAATGAAGGGCATTACCAGCCAGAGATGTTTTGTGTGGCCTGCTGATGGTAAACAAGTGATATGAGGCGTATCCCGCCATGCGGTATCACAATAAATCCTGATCAATACCCACCCAGATACACGCTGCTGCTGCTCATTTTATCAAGCCAACTGCCATATGCTGCTTTCACATCAATGGAAAGACAAGGAACTCAGATACCGACCCCCCTCGATGCACTCCATATGCTGTTCAATATGGCGGCCCGCAGTAATCCAGCAAGTACACAACGTATAATATACTTATCTTCGAAACACTTAATCCCGTTCGGTATTGTCTGCTTACTTGTTAAATCTAACATGCATTGTAAAGCAAGTGTACTATTATACGGAACGTGACGGTAAAAATTGACACACCCAATATTTGCTAGTACCAAATAAAAAGATAGTGAAACAATACCCTAGAACTGCCAATACGTATTAAATTAATGTAGTCTATGGGTGTCCTGTCCAATCTTTACAAGACAAAACCTTTTCATTTTTAATAGACAAAATTTACGAAAACGTGTTGGTGCTGAACAGTGTTCTATGACTTTTTTCTTACTCGTAATATTAAGTGAATTTCCAAAACATTCTGTATTGTATTTGACATATTACCTAAAATTGGATTTTAGTGTGAATGTGGCGCCCTCAATACTGAGCGTAGAAATTACACTATGAACAACGAAACTCGTTCGTCGAACAGCCAGTTCCATTGGTATATACAGTACCGGCATTTAATTCCTGCACTAAATGCGTGGGAAGCCAGGGCATAATACACGACCGCACGTCCGATTGCCACCTGGGCATAGATGTATTGCTGATATAACAACTCAACGTAGATTAGAGAGCTACTTGGATCATTGATGAACTTCGCTTATTTTTTTGACATGCTATCCTTGGGTGTTTTACAACCAGCCACTGGCAGACGTCCGTTCGACTGGTGCAGGAATTCAATGTCTGTACTGTATGTGTGTGTGTGTGTATATGCATGTGCATGTATGTCTGCATATATGTGTGTGTGTTTACATGTTTCCGAGTTGTGAGATCACATCTAAAACTAAAATAATAGTTGTCAATGAAGCATGGGTGCTTTGGGAGATCGATCTCACTGTTTTACAAATATCTTTTTTGGTGTGATTAGGTTTAGGTTAGGGTATTATCTGCTCAAAACGCGCCCAAATGAAAACTTGCTTTATAAAGGGAAAGATAGGGCACTTTCTCACAAATCAGAATTACAGAGTCGTGTTTGTAAGTTTGTGGAAGGCTTTCTTTAGGTCCATACGAGCACCACCCATATGATTGGTCATTTTATTGCATAAACGCACCTATCATGCTCTTCATGATGGACTAACTTGATGCCCTCATTTCAGTACTATACAGTACTGGACAACTAACCCAAACAATCCCTGGCCCATCCCGCTAGAGTGCATAGTAATCCTGATAAATATAGCGTAGTGAAGCCAGTCTGTTGAGCACATTTCCCCGCCGTGCCCCGCAACCAGGGCGTACTTGGCTACCAACACGGGGGATAACCATAACATTCTTGTGATGAAATCTACTCAAGCGCGTGGATGAAATTGACACGTATTGACCTTTGACATTCTTAACCCTTTGGCCCCTGGCCTCGACCAAAGAGCTTGGTATATTTCTATATAGTATGCGTATGGTATTCTGGTGTTGTGGTACCCAACAGGTCGATTTCTTGTTTTGGATATGAAAAGCAACTACGCGGCATTTCACGGTAACAATGAGTAGTATGTATTTGCTAGATAAAATGCACACAATTGATAAGATAAGTTATAATGCTGTATGTATTGACAACGATATTAATGTTTTAATGTTATATATATAACATGTTATATATAATGAAAACATTGCTATTTCGAAAGGAGTTTATTTGACTATATGGACCATGACAATTGCCCACTGACTTTCTCTTCTCTAAAGCGCTTTTGAACATAATAGGTGGAAAGGGCGCTTTATCAAATATCAATTATTATTAATATTATATATAAACATTTTTTTTTGTTTTTATTTTTTCTTATCATTATTTAACTTGTATTTAACTTACTTTATATTTAGTTTATTTTGTTTTGTTTATTCTGTGTTTGTATCAATTATACATTCAAGTATGTCAATAAAGGTACAATACAATACAATTATCATCATCTTTGTACTGAGTAATTTGACGTACCGAGTACAGTGATTTGTTTTCCTTCAAAGTGTTTACCATTTAATCCAACTGTACTGTATCTGTTCAATTATTTAATTAATCAATTACTCGACTCCTACGTACCTAATACCCATCTATGCCGGTCCTAAATCTCTAAGTGCATTTCACACCAGCTTCCACTGAATCACAGCTCAACCGTGAGCGGATCTAAGCTCCTGAAGAAAGTGTTCTAAATAGATTAGCCATAGCAATTATATTATATTGGATAAATACGTAAATGAGTGTATGCGGTGCACTCTTAGAGCACCTCATGCCGTGTGAGAAGACAGGATAGTCTTGTGCCCCTCATCCTGCATGTTCGCCCAAATTCTAGGATACATCGTGTATAGCTAGAAATTAATGGGGAAGACACGTATATATATATATATATATATATATATATATATATATATATATATATATATATATATATATATTTATATATATATATATATATATATATATATATATATATATATATATATATATGTATATATATATATATATATATATATATATATATATATATATATATATATATATATAAATTTATATGTATATATATATATATATATAAATTTATATATATATATATATATATATATATATATATACAAATATATATATACAAATATATATATATATATATATATATATATATATATATATATATATATATATATATATATATATATATATATATATATATATATGTATATATAAAAACACACACGAATCTGTCTGTATATCCAAATTTTTGATACAAAGAAACGTACTTATGGGGTCGCCCAACCACTTGCTAGTTCAAACGAGGCTGTCTCGGCACATATGCCGTAAAACGGTGCAGATTGTCGTTAAGTACCGTATTGCGTAATTGATGACTCTTACGCGTGACTGTGTATGTTACATAGGGTGTGTATTTATACAAACACACACTGCCACACGGTCAGTTCAATGAACACAAAGTACCCTGGTTAAGTGGCACGCCCCATAACATATGTCCCATGAATTTCTGAGTGATCATCCTGTATTATGAATTTAGCGAGGTTTAGCCACTAGATAACCCTGTAGGAAGATTGGGCATATGTTGATAGAAAAGAGTAATGGCCTGATAGTATATGCCTGGCTTGTGTTTGCTATGATATCATTCTTTGAGCTGAGTCCCTATAAATGAATGTGTTTGTTCCTGTATGAATATAATTGTAATACGGTACCCATTTAGGCTGGAACTAGCTATATGTTCATATATTTCTGTCTTTGTACTACGTTACTGTCTGTGTACTACTTAACTGTCTGTGTACTACTTTATTGTCCATTTCTTATGCAAAATTCGGTCAGTAAATGAATTGATGCATCATGTTAATCAGAACTCGATCTACATTCCCCTTCAACTTTTTTCCCAAATTCATCTCCATATCCCGGTAATTATAAAGGTATACTAGCCTCTTCAGGTCAGCTATCAATCTAAACTTAAGGCATGGATTGGCACCCATACAATAGTAGAAAGGCAGAATCCATGTTCATTTAATCCTTCCAGTTCTGACGCTACTTTTTTACAAATGAAAAAGACGCAAATACCTTTTAAAACCAGCTAAACGCTGTCATGCTGGTATGCATTGGATAGCTCTCACCGAGTACTCTCTGATGAGTGCCCACGTACCAGGGTTTCAGTCATTTTTTCGGATTTTTTGCATCAGTTTGTACTGGCAAAATTCGTCCCCAGCAGCATAAAGGTTAAATATGTGACCATAGACGAGAGGATCTATTTGCAGCATCCATTTCTATTTGCCAAAGGACGGACTCAGAAGAGTGCTACATTATAACACCTGATTACTCTCTTCTTATCATCTCGAGCCATTTCCCCACAACAAATGCAACGGCTGATGTAAAAATGCTCGCCCGTCGACATCGAAAAATAGTCTCGCCAGAATGTGTACTCACGTGGGAGTATGTTCAGGAGAAATGAATAGCTGTGTTAAATGTTTATTATCAACATAATGTCTTTAAATTAATGAAAAAACTAATGAGAATCTACAATGTCTACACTATGTCAGATTTGTAGGATTTGTCTGTTTTTTTTCTCGAAATAATACTTGAACTTAATTGATTCTATATTTTGTGAAAGAGAGACATGTGTAACGTTGCATATTGTATTGTATTGTTCACTGACCATGTGACATGAAATTACAAATACAACATGCATGGACACAGCATATCTGTAATTTTCACTTTTCCTGTTTGCAAAATATGAATCAAAAGTACAGCAAATAAAAATAAACAGTAGGAAAACATCATCCCGCGTGATTTGGGTAGTACGAGAATACAAGAGCGAGGCCAGCTAATTAAAGATGGCGGAGGCTTAGGTCACTGTGTAGACCACTCTCTCGCTTGGGTGGTCATGGTATTACCTAACTATGCCAATATCCCCCACTAGTCCAGCAGCCCAGCGTGAAGGAGCTACAGACCTTGAGAGCATCTCCCATGGATTTCTTGCACAAGGGCCGGGGTGACCCATTTTGAACGAGGCTGGAAGAATACACTTCTTAGGAGAAGGTTTTTCGTTTCCCCTGGAGTGAACAAGGGTATGATTGCATCCATTGAGATTGATTGTATATATATATACATATATATATATATATATATATATATATATATATATATATATATATACATTTGTATATATATGTATATATATATATATATATATATATATATATATATATATTGTATATATATATATATGTATATATATATATATATATTGTATATATATATATATATATTGTATATATATATATACATATATATATATATATTTTTTTTTTACATATATATATATATATATTTATACATATTATATATATATATATATATATATATATATATATATATATATATATATATATATACGTACATACATGCATTTACACTTTGACTAATGTCTTCCAGAAAAAAGTGAAATCAGATGGTTTCTTAAGATATTTATCAAAACCCATTTCAAACGTATATAGAGCAAGGGTACTAAAAGCTTTGTCAACACACTTCTTCGTACTAGTACAGTAGGTTGCTTATCTAAGATCTGCGAGTCCTCATGCCTGTCTGTGCTCATCATCAGAGACTATCTCACTGTGTGATGAAGATCGGAGACTGCTTTTGATTTCATTTGCAGAGTGATGAGTGCGCTGACTTCCTTGATGCTGAAAGCCGAGTCAGCTCTCAAGACTGAGAAAGGTCTGGGGTTAAATTCCAACCCGAGGCTTGTGAAAGAGTTGCAAATAACTGACGGTTAGTCGGTGGTTTTCTGGAGTACTCCAGTTCCCTTAATCTTGAACCAACCACTGATGACAGGATTTAGCCTAATTACAACAAGAAGTGGCGGTAAACGATAACTCAAATCTTCAAATGAAAATCTTCACGACTCGGTCCACCTCCTTAAATACTTGGGTAATAGTGTCCCACGTACCTGATTGAGGGTCAGTATTACTTACTCGTGAAAGAGGAAAGATATGCCATTTACTTATCCAAACCTGCGATCTCGTACACATGATCTTATGCATATGAAGGTATCTTCGTAACAAAGCGATATTTCGAGAACTATTTGAGTGAAAGTTGTTATTACTGTTTGACATAACAATCCCTCTTCAAATAGAGTTTTAATATATTTGAAGCTTTATGATCAAATTTGTCACGTCATGTTTCCCCTCCGGTTGTATAATACTGGCAATTAGTTCATGCACCAGTCGATCGAACGTCTGACATTGCCTGGTTATGCAAACACCCATTGATGATATGTGAAATTAAAAAAAGCCAAGTACATCAATGAACCACGTAGCTTGCGAATCAAAGCTACGTTCAGTTGTGGGGTCATATATGCATCCATGCCCGGGACACTCACAGGGCGACCATCGGGCGTGCGGTCGTGTATTTTGCTCGGGCTGCCCACACATTTAGTGGAGGAATTAGATGCCGGCACTGTATGTAGCTTGCAAATCAAAGCTATGTTCAGTTGTGAGGTCACATGTACATCCATGCCCAGGAATAAGATGTCGGCACTGTAAAGGGTTAAGCGACAAATGAAGTAGTTGACCTCCCTGGTGTGCAGTAGGCCGGTGAGTGACGTTAGTAGATGGCACGATTGTCAACTGAGAGGACACAGTGACACAGATCAATGGGCCACACGTACTACAGCCTCTAAGACATAAACAAGGCCCCAGTGACGATGTCCTCGCCCACGCTGATTAATTCTATCACATATCAAGTGAAGGAATGAATGAAATGCTTAATGGCACATAAAGGCCATATAGTGCCATAAGGTTTTTCCAAAAAGTGGTCCTTTGTCATTGTTGAAAAAATGACAAAGCTTATTCGCATATTATACGCACACATGATTCGACAAACATGGAAATACCTATATAACATTGTATTTCTCTAGAATTGTTTGGATTTGTAATTTCAGAAATATTTATCTGGATGTTATTTGTTGGTTGTCTTTGACCTAATATAAATATAAAATGCACGTCAGAACTTGCCAATTGCATTTGTGTGTACATGTATGCTGAGACATCAAATAAATCACATACACACACACACACACACACATATATATATATATATATATATATATATATATATATATATATATATATATGAATATATATATATATATATATATATATATATATATATATATATATATATATATATATATATATATATATATATATATATATATATACAAACTCCATATTGATATTAAGAGTTTATATATATGCA
Organism: Maea johnstoni; assembly: GCA_963942565.1. Lineage (NCBI taxonomy): Eukaryota > Metazoa > Annelida > Polychaeta > Spionida > Magelonidae > Maea > Maea johnstoni. The sequence continues at coordinate 6,447,791 of OZ012700.1, read as the reverse complement.
AATTCATCAGGCATTTATCATAGCTTGGCATGTCTAGCGTCGTAGTGACACAGTTCTATTTACTTCTTACCCCTCTTGGGCAGTCTGTTATGGCAGACTTCTATCAGGAAAGCAGCTGTGTGAGCACGACCACGATCCAGCCAGCATTTCTAGCTAATTACCTCCATGTGCACGCTGCCTGCAGTTAAGGATATAAATTAGCCAGTATTATGTAAACCACCCTTTATTGGCCATGTGCTAAACATAGTCTACCATAATCAACCACTTCAATTAAAGTGGCTTTGATACAGTTGGCGTTTCAATTAACCCTAGAAAGTATGCCGCCTGTAAATCTGCCTTTTGCTTAATTGGTCTTTGCCATAAAGGCTTAAGCAAATTTGGCCTTGATATTCCGAATTAATCCCTACCATGCAACATATCGGTCTATGTATGTCGTTTGTTCCATATTTACTGCATGGAATGGATGCAAACTCGTCATACCAACATTAAATGTACAAAACGAATGGGCACAACAAAATGAAAACTAAATAAACTAGACAATGTGCAAGTTCTCACAAATTAAAAAAACCCACACAAAACGGGATATATATATGTAAATATATATATATATTTATATATATATATATATATATATATATATATATATATATATATATATATATATATATATATATATTCATATATATATTATACAAATATGCCATGCCAGTGTTGGTAACATGACGGAATGTTTCCCCGAGGGTGGAGCCCGAGGGAAAACCATCCTCCCGAGGGGAGACATTCCATCATGTTACCCACACTGGCATGGCATATTTGTTTTATTATACCGAACAAATCCCGTTTGTAATTGTAAACAAAGCAAGGTCACAGATGACTGGTGATTCACACATTCCCCGCTAGGTGTCGCTAGTGGCAACGGGCAACATGAAGCCCTCACTGATGGCATCAGGCAACATGATGATTGTTCACTGTTAAGTCAGCCAATCACGGCTTACGATCTTAAAGTGAGGTATAATAAATATATATATATATATATATATATATATAAATATATATATATATATATATATATATATATATATATATATATATATATATATATATATAAATACATACATACATACATACATATATATATATATATATATATATATATATATATATATATATATATATATATATATATATATATATATATATATATACCTTTAATACTACATTTTGGATGCACCTGTTACATGTAGGACCCCCTCGAAAACGAGTGTATGATTAACTGGCGTTGGTGAATGTATTCTTAACCATCTGCGAAGGTTGCGTTTATAAATTCTTATGACAACTACTAATATTTAATGATCACGAAACCAGTTTGGCTGCCAAGCTATAGAATAAATACCTGTCACTGGCAACTATCCTACAGGACTTTCATTCCGTGGTCTTTGCAGTGCTTGTACACAGACTTCAATCTGTGTGCAATGCGTTATACAGTCCGGCCAAGGGGGCTGCCCCTTAGTCACCTATAACCTACACTATGTGTATATTTTTTTCTATGATCCAGAAATGCTGTAATCTTTGTTGTGCTTGGACACAGCCTTCGATGTTTGCAATGCATCAGACATCCCAGCCAAGAGGCCGCCCTTTAGTCTCCTAGAAGCTACACTCTCTGGATTATTGTATATGATCGAGTAATGCTATGAGCTCTGCAGATCTGCATTCAATCTGAGTGCAAAACAGTAGACAGCCCAGCCAGGGGGCCGCCCCTCAGTCTCCTTTATCCTACACTATGTGCATTATTTGCTGTTTCTAGTAATGCATTTCAGACAATGCCCGGCAACTGCTTTGTTGTTAAGTATGGTCCAGAGTAGATTCCCAGGAACTCATAAAACTGCCCAAGTAGAAGAGGATCATCAGCAATGTTTGCTGGAATGCTTATCAGATTAGCCTAACAAAAACGAGATGCATAGTGCGGAAATGCTGTGAATTAGTAATAGCCTAGTTTGGTACGGTGCGGATCGATGCAAAAGTGCTTAATTAAGAGGAAAACCCCGTGCTGTATGTTCCTAGTGTCTCAACACTTATAAGGGGAGGGGGTTGGGGTCGGTTGGGAATGTTGAATTTCGTTTTTCAGTACTTTTTCTGCCATATTGTGGCTAAGTCGTGACTTGCCAGTTGTAACTGGTGGAGGAAACACGAGTACCCGGCGAAAACCACCGCCTAACCTCAAGTTAGTGGCAATTTTCTCACATGCCCAGGGTGGTATTCGAACCCGGACAGTGGTGAGAGACAGCTAGTAGAGAGGGTGAGTAATCGATTACAGAAACTGAAGCAAGCTCGCAGATTTTTTTTAATATTTTCACCTCAACATGTTACCACGCCATTAGTACTATCGCAGAACACAGATACTTCACTCGGTCCAATGGATCTTCACAATTGGAGGTTAAACTGCTCTAGAGATCGAGGAGGGGTAGGGGTGCAGGAAGGGGCCCTGATGGGGGTGAAGGTAAGGACATGCAAGGCATCTCTAGACAATAACGCGTAGCCGGAAAGGTGTTTACTGTCTTTTTCTGATCAAAGAAAAAGATAAGGAGGGAATGGGGAAGGGGCAGGCCCTGATTATCCCCATTCCCCCCACTCCAGTTGGTTCCGCGTGTGGTGTTGGAGATTATCTTGACCGACGCATTGCGCTTGCGCACAAGAGCTCCTTACCATTACCTTGATAAGGCCCATTGTGTGTGATTTATAGATATCGCTTAGCGAGGCATTCAATAAGTAAGTGCCACTAATCACCGTCTGTGCATTCGCTTCTCAATAAATTACTGTACCACATGTTCAAAGAAGTTCTTTAGTACTGCAACATGCCGAAGCGGTGGAAACACTTAATTTGCGAGTTTTATTGATTAATTGATAGGTACTCCACTTGAGAAATTGTATTAAATCTAGGCTTCAGTGAAGGGCACTGGTAAAGTATCATATATCAAGAGGTTAGTTCGCCAGTGTTGTTGTATCGATGGAGCAGTAGCGAAACTCTACGAATACTGATTAGAATTAATGGATTATGGTTGTGGTTTATTTTGCTTCTGACTTTGAGGCACAGCGAGCAAACTATATATATATATATATATATATATATATATATATATATATATATATATATATATATATATATATATGTATGTATGTATGTATGTATGTATGTATGTATGTATATATATATATATATATATATATATATATATATATATATATATATATATATATATATATATATATATATTAGTAACTATTTGAAAATGATAAAAGAAGTAAATATTATTTTCTTTTCGAAAACATGGAGCAAAAGTTAAATAAAAAGAACGTAAAGAGATAATGGCAAAAATATAATTAGTGCATCAAAGTTAGAGTAACAATAACGTTTAGGAGTTTTCTCATCTACTATAGGGTGTTACAAAATAAAACCTAGTTTGTTATCAAACCCACAGGTTACTGCCACTGCACAGCTACATGTTGTCACCCATACTACTCATAAACATTAGATAGACATGTCTTTGTGTATTCCTCCCTTTACTCTATGGCACCAAAAGTGGATTAACATTTGTGAGCCGATGGCCTTTAAACCCTCACTTATTCATTTTTTTTATGTATTCTAGGAATGTCATATTGCATGATATTAGAAAAACTAAATATAATTTGAATTCAGAAAATAGCCTAGCATGGCTTTGTCATCATACGTATACCGTTTTGAACACATCCGCAGCATTTAGAATTCCTACTGTTCTAAATAGGTCAAGTCATTGTTCTTGTTTTCTTACAGAAATAATCGTGTCACTTTCTATTATTCTGACAGTTAACATATCTTGTAAATGCCATGTATAGCATTCGCATTGCATTGCCTTAAGGACAAAAGGCGGAGCAGCGTTTTCCTTTGTTACGTGATATGAATATGATCTTGCACAAACAGCGGGTGGCTGTCCTTAAGTTTTAAAGGTCTGCTTACACACAATAAACATCTCGTTGAAGCGTGGTAGCGTATGTAGCCACGGCCTTATGATGGCAATTGTCTATGGGCGTGCAGGGAATGTGACATAAGTTCAAGGGCTTGTGCGAGATACAATATCTTTGGTCAAAAAGGAACAGTCAGAGGAATCGCTATCACCCCATTTCGGGGCAAGTATCGACATGTATGATTCATTGCGATAACATGCTTGCGGTACGGGGCAAGTATGGACATGTGGAATTCAGGCGGGAAAACCTGCCACCACCATAGGGCAAATATGGATATGGACAGTTCAGGGTATATTACCTGCCAGCATTATGGGGCAAGTATAATCAAGCGAATTTCACGGGGATAACCTGATATCATTGTGGGGCAAGTAGGGGCATGTAAGATTCAGGGAATAATTTACCGTCATCATGGGGCAAGTATGGTCATGTAAAATTCAGAGGGATTACCTGCCAGCAATATGGGGCAAGTAGTGGCATGTAAAACTCAGGGGGATAACCTGCCATCGCCATATCATGGGGCAGGAATGTGCTTGCAAAATCCAGGAGGATGACCTGCTATCACCATAGGGCACGTAAGGGCACGGTAAGATTCAGGGGATCACCTTGCAGCACTATGGGGCAAGTAAGGGCATGTGATATCTTGAAGTTTCACCTTCAACCCGCATATGAAATAATATACATTTTGGATCTTAAAGGAGGGACAAATTTGGCACCAACATGTCTTCCAAATACAAAGGGTAGAGAGGATTAGGAAGGTATCATTAGAATTGTGGTACTTATCAAGTCCTTTCACTGATAACTAAACACATACTAAGCGGTACAATTTACCATTGGGTATAAACGAGTGGTTCCCTACAGTTCATGCTGTACTGGTTGATATTTTGCTAATAGCTAACAAGGGTTTACTTTCCAATACCTTTGACTTCCTGGTATTTTCTATACCATTATTTAGGTAAATGCTCTTCATAGATGTATATCATGTAACATCGTCATGCAGTCTGTAGGACATGTACTTATAGAAACAGCTACTGGCCAGTCTGCTAACGAGCAATTGGATACTGTTGTTTGCCCGAGTCCTACTCTTAAAAGGTCGATTCCGCTACTTTATAACAGGAAACAATGGATTTTATAGCTTTTTCATCAGCAAACAGGCGATTTGTCACAGCTGCTGCCTGCTTCCCTTTCAGAAAAAGCGCCACTTAGAACTAGCTATTTGCGCAATCTTTACAGACACGGATATGTAAGGCCAAGGAAATAAGATAAGTGGTTCTCTCACCTGCCTGTCGAGAAAAATAAATGATACAGCTTCGGTGTCATTGTATGTTTATTGACTATACTAATTTATACAAAATCATAGAAAATACAACAAGGTTGTTTATAGCTGTTTCAACTTCCCTTCTATAAATCACGCTTCCTTAATTAATCCTATGAGGCTGGCTATTTTGACGAAATCTTGCCAGC
>OZ012700.1:6427331-6437331 GCA_963942565.1 Maea johnstoni | reverse complement strand
TGACAAATTTGAATATAACTTATTAATTAATGTTAAATCTGAAAATAGTTGATGAAGCACTATAATGAGAGAGAGAACAACAACTTTCAGACACACGTTTCTAAAAATACTGCTTTGATATCAAGATATTTGCCTAAGTATCGGGCCTGCCTTGATTGGCGTGTGGTCTAAGGTATTGCCACTGACTGCTAGCTTTCTTTTCCACTGCCTGAATTTGAATCCCTCCCAGGGCATATGAGAATGTTGCCAGTGACTTGACATTGGGCTTTAGCTTTTGCCGGGTACTCACCATTAACAGCTGGCTAGGCTCGACTGAGCAGCAATATGCCATAAAAGGTGACGAAAAACAAAAAAAAATCAAATACATATGCGTCAGACTGTGTCTACTATCCAGAGGCTGAAGGTCGAGGAAGTGCACTTGTACTATTTCTTGATTTAAGTGCAGTCGATACAAGAATGTGCACCTGTTGTTTTTTTTATTAAAATAAGGACCAATTGATATGCGAAATATATTGTTTACGTGCATATATACCTGATGTATACTTATATTGACATACCAAAATCCTTTATTTGTCTCGCATAAATCCGTGTATTTCAATTTCCAAATCACCCTATCATTACCAAAATGATATTTTCAGTGTGAGATCTATGCAATGGTTGGAAAATGTTTTGATGCAATAAATTCCAAAGATTTGAGATCTCAGATAAATCTTTGAAGATAAAAAGTATGCATTAAATATTTTGTCAATGTTGAGTTTGATCGTATGTTGGAGAGCAGCTTGTCTGTCAAGCTTCTGACTTATCTGTGAAAAGGTCGATCATTTGGCTGTCGCTGTAACCCGCCATCGATGAAATCTCAAATCTCTCCCTCGAGAGAGGCCATTAATCTTACTCTCGCGAGATGTTGGGCGAGATATTTCTCAGCAACCGTAAGGATACCCTATCTTTCTGAATTTAATTTTCTCGCTTTTCTATTCAAGATGAATGTATTGGACGTTGACGGAATTAGAATCTAATATTTTTCCTGACATTTTTCGCGCCATCTTGCGGGATTTTTTGCGAAATGTTCTGTAAAATGATAGGAAAGCAATCTTTCTAGATTTAGTTCACTCACACACTCTTGCGTTGCTCATCAAATGCATAGGTCGCAGATTGGATTGAAATGGCATCATTTGACTGACATTTTCTTCATATAACATCTCGCGAGATCTCGCGTAAAAGGGTAAACCACCCTCTTCGCTCATTGATGTCGTAAATTACAGAGAAATTACTATAGTTACTGAGGAGTAAATCACATTTTTACAAACAATCCTAAGAAAAGTTATTGGTTTGGTTCAGCTAAAAAAATACGTATTAAGAATATGGCTGACCGCTTGATATCCTGGGGGTGGGGGGGGGGGCAAAAAAGAATTTCTGGCCCTGAAAATCAAGGAAAGCCATTCTGATCCGAGAATAATTCTGGCCAGAGAATACTTTCTGCTAAAGAAGAAAAATTATTTTGACCAGTTCAAATATGGATCCCCCTCCCCCTGGGTTGCTATACAAATGAGGGCGGTCTATGATGGTGTTTCTGCAACAGAAAGACCCCATGGAACTATTCGTGTTTCTATCCCGTCGCAACATGACCCAAGCTGTCGAAACCCACGTAAAAAGGAACTCTTCACTCCTTCCTTTGGACTAAAGATTGCTATGTCTTACTTATCATCTTTCACTGACGCTGCTAGATGCTCCCCACTTCCCTATTTATGGTCTTTACACGGTTGTTCGCGGATGCTTTAGTGGATAAATGATCGGATTTGATTTGTATTGATTTGGTGCTCAGGGTGGTGGCCTCTCGCTGTTTCTCTCGTTAATAAAGCATACGGCAATATAGTAATGTGTACTCTTCCTGCTGTTTACAGGCCTTCAAAGAGGAATCAAACAGAGCCTCCTCACAAATGGATAGCATCCATTATGGATCACCTGATGGATTTATGTCAGGGTGGGCTTACAATGGGGAATTCGCACATCCTTTTTTGTTAGGGGCAGACCATGTGATATTCTTGGGATGGGGGGAGGGACTATCCTTTCCAGGAAAGAATTCTGGCCCAGTAAATCAAGGAAAAAATCTTATCCCTTATGCTTTTGTATATGTGTCGAATGAGGATGGGGGCATGTGTCAGCCTCCATAGCTGATTGGTCTAGGGTTCAGGATCCATCTACCAAGGGGAATCCGCAAAAACTTTCCTTTTTTCTAAGATATCCTGCGTGTCATAGGTTCACACTCAGCCTTGTGAAATGTGACAAAGTTACCAGTGCCGTGGAGCTAGTCGATGGTTATTCAGTTTCCGCACCATTTATATCCGGCTAAACACGATCTTGTCTGTCTTTATATGGTGGAATAAAAGCCGATGGAGAAAAAATGCAAAGTCGAAATACTCTACCGAGCCCAAGTAAACTTGGGTGGTTCTCAAACCGCCTTAATCAGGTTTTTCCTGTGAATATTCTTATCATCTCATTTGACACGTGTGCGGCTATCGTATACACTGGTGAATACTAGTTGGAAAGCCACTGTGCTCCACTTTGAACATATAGAATTTCTGGTAGAAAAATATCTGCTGTATCGTTGACGAATGAGACAACAGTCAAGTATGATAAATGGGCGTTTCAAGGTCGCCAAAACACCGCCATCTTGATGGTTGTCGCCGAATTACGTCCTGTCATAGAAATGCGAATGTTTCGACTAAGCGACGCACATAAGTCTCTCTCTCTCTCTCTCTCTCACTTCATGACTGCTTTAAGATTTGTTTTGAGTTGAGTTTATGATCTAGTTTGAGTATCGAACTGCCCCGGCAGCTGAGTGGTTTATTTAGGTATTGCCATTGCGATTTTGATGTCTCTCACTTTTTCCTGGGTTCCAATCCGGCTCTTGCAATTGTGAAAGTTGCCAGTGACTTGCAGATATGAGGTAGTTTTCTCCGGTATTTCGTTTTTGGGGTTAGAATTAATAGGGCAGAGAAAGTTGAAGTTAAGATAATACTATCTTCTCCTTCTCCCTCCGTAACGTACCTGGGATGGATAAGGGGAAGGGCATTCCTTGGAATGGTGCAGATTACCCGATCAAGCTGCCATTGTGCGAGGAATCAATAAAGGCGGGAGAAGCTTCTCACAAATAACTCATCTGCTCGAGAGAGAGACAGGTTTCCTTTGTTCATTGTTATGGAAGGTATTATTGATACTCTTCATGAGTTGAGGTGAGAAGAAATGTGATTTATTACGAAAGAAATTGTTTCTTATTCTGTAAGAGAGATATACGGTACAGTCTTCTAAGATAAGGCACTAACAGAATGTGTAGCGTTTCTGCGCACAGGTGGTTGGGTTGGTTTACCAGTAAGGGAATATTATATATATATATATATATATATATATATATATATATATATATATATATATATATATATATATATATATATATATATATATATATATATATATATATATATATATATATATATATATATATATATATATATATATATATATATATATATATATATATATATATATATATATATATATATATATATATATATATATATATATATATATAGGTGGTTGGGTTTGTTTACCAGTAAGGGAATATATATATATATATATATATATATATATATATATATATATATATATATATATATATATATATATATATATATATATATATATATATATATATATATATATATATATATATATATACGTGTATGTATGCCTGAATGTGTGTGCATGTATGTACGTGTGTGTATACATATATCAAAAGCGTAGAATTGGAATCCGTTCGTGGTCACTAATTCTGCTGTATGATTAGAAAGTAGCCAGTTGTTGATGGCGGCAAAAGCGGAGAACTTTCTCACAAACTTTGAGCCGGTCACGAACCAAGTGCCGTTGTTGGCAGTTGCACATATATCTCCACTTGACCACTGTCCAGTACAGCAACAGATCAGCGGCATCCTGGCTTCTGATCCCACATCAATTAGTAGCTATTAAGTAATCAGGCTTGATCTGGACTGTGGCTCTGGCCATCAGGCCTGTCAGAATGGACCCGGGGGAGTCTGAACTGGACATTTAGTCGGAGCTGCAAGACTTATCGTTGCTACCGAGAAGGGAAACGGTCTGGATTGCTGGCAAACTTTCCAAGGCACTTCCATCGTTTAATATGCTGATTGTCGAGGCAGATAACCTCGTTATAAATCTCGCGAGAATAGCCTTGTCGCGAGAGGACAGCGCTCTCGCGAGAATACACCTGCTGTGAGAGATGCATAGTAGAAATAAGCCAGGCACTGCAGTAAATCCATGCGGAAGTCATTTAGAATCACATGTATTTGTTTTACTCAAATTTCGTCTGGACCTGTTTTGAATTCACTAAACAAGCCTGAAACGGACGTCCTTTAGATGTATTCAGTAATTACATGCACGTATTGTATTAGTAGAAAGTTCATGAAGGGCACGTGCATAAATGAACTGCCATGGAAATTGATAAATCTTGAATGAAAAACATGAATTCTTTAAAATGTAATTATTATTCTTGTTTATTCTAGATAAGTTCAGTTGATATACATGTAGTATCTATTTATTATCCCTCGGCTAGAAGGTTCCACTTCTTCGTATGACGTGTTAGTGTTAAGGGATCATGATTGGTCTATTTCATTCATACATGGAGTTTCTAATTGTAGTGTAGTGCATTGTGCACTAGCCATGTCAATCTGACATGAAAGTTTACAACTACAAGTAAAGGTAGATTAAATGCTTACGTATATAAAATGACAGGTGTCATTAGGATGATATGAAATTATATGCTAACAATGGAAAAGTATTGCTTGGTTTGGTTATGATTAATGATGTATATATAATAATATATACAATATGATATAATATGGAGTATACATAATTAGTGATAAGATTTCCGAGTTAATGATTTGGCAAGAAAGGTATTAAGAAGTTTGTTTCGTTTGGGTAGTAACGTGTTGCAGCAAATTGGTCAGGCAGACAATGCATGTCTGTGATGAACATATATAGCTTAAAGTTTAACTGCATGATGCGTCACAGCTAAAGGCATCTCCTGGTGCGCGCACGCATGCACACGTGAGGTATCGTCTCCGCTTCATCGATGGCCAGCTTTGGTCACGTGACCAGAATTCCTTCCGGGATTAAACGATGGGAAATACCCATCCAATTGTAACGAACTCTCAGCTCGGCTCACTCGACAGTGACCCCCTGCTTGCTATCAGTAGTCCCGTGTGGTCAGTCAGCCACCCCCCCCCCCCCCCCGAATTTTCATTTCCAATTGTCTAATTGCCATGTAGGCTAGGTTCCTGATGCCTAATAAATGCACCTACCTGTCTTTGCTATATATATATATATATATATATATATATATATATATATATATATATATATATATATATATATATATATATATATATATATATATATATATATATATATATATATATATATATATATATATATATATATTTGGGGACAAAGTAGCTCAGTTGGTTAGGTGTCGGACTAGTAATCAAAGGGTCGCTGGTTCAATGCCCGGCCGGGGCACTTTGGTCTGTCCGTGGAAAAGACAGTTTATTCCATATTGCTCCAGCTGCAAAATGGGTACCTAACATGAATAAGGCAGTGCTTAGAGCGTGTGCGCTATATGCTGCCAGTTGCTCTGGAATATCCCCCGGGTGATTGAAATTCCGTGTGTACAGTGCCTGCTAGGGGAGGAAGGTCGTGTGAGCGCTTCGGTGGATACAAGACTATAAACCGAATACCTTTATATACATATATGTGTGTGTGGTGTGTCTGCTAAAGGACACCATTAAATGTTGTCTGTTTATGTATTTTTATTTGTCTCTCTTTATACTTTGACTCCTTTTGTATGACTATATTTTATTTTATATTTTTGTCAGGTTTACCAAATATGTCTTGATAATTATTTATCTTGATATGAGTTCTTTTATCAGTGCTACAACAATTCCCAATTGCATGCGATAATTACATGTGTGCAGCCACTGACCGTTCTAAAGAACTAGGTTTTCATTTCTATAATGACATTCCAAATCACATTTGTCTACCAATATTTAACCCTTCCAGACGCAAGGACTTTTGAGAATCAGGTAAACCCTGTCAGCTTGGTATTCATCGGATAGCTATCACTGAGTACTAACAGAAGAGCAACTATTTCCCAGGGTTACAGTTATTATTTTCATCATTTTGTAAAAGGCAAAATTAGCCAACAGCAGCATTGGGATTAACCACGAGTTTTAAAAAGGTGTTGATTATGCGAAATCCCAAACTCCTCAGGGGCCTGCTTTAGCGGAAAACATATGTTTTGGTGACATGCATCACGATGGCTGACTGTTTGGTCAACCTTGAAACGCCCATTTATCTTACTTCACTGTAGTCTCATGTGTCAAAGATACTGCTGATTTCTCTGCCAGGAATTCCATATCTTGACAACACACTGCAATGCCACTGAATGACATTCCAACTTGTATATAACAGTTGATAGTTCTAGTTTCACGAGCTTTCAGATAAGACGTCCAGATGCGGGAGGTAACCGAAATTCTCCGGCGAAAACCAACAACCTACATAAAAGACACTGTTTTCCTTTGTTTTTCCTTTTTTTAATTTAAATTTTCGTCAATTTTCCTGCTATTTTGCATCTTATTCATGACTAGCCAGTTGTAATTGGTGGAGGAAACCGGAGTCCCCGTCGAAAACCACCGCCTAATCTAAAGTCACTAGCAATTTTCCCAAATGCCCCAATCGGTATTGGAACTCATGCATTGATGAGACACATGTAATAGACAGTGGCAACACTTTAAACAACACGGCCATCAGGGCAGGCCCAAAGACAATAGCAATGCTTACATGAGAAACGCTGTTATTGCAAATGGAGTGTGAGTGTGCCATTCCCCGTCTCTTACGATCATCGAATAATCATGTCATGTCCCGAGAAACACGCTTTTGCCTTCGTTTGACCCTATATGCATGTCCTGATGTGTCAAAGATACTTGAGATGATATCGTCAAAATGGCATATGTTTCAAAGAAATGAGGCCAAGAGCATACATGTACTACAACCAACTGTGGATTTTAATTTGGAACTTGTTCCTATGTTTTGTGTTCGTGCATTTCCAAAGGATAATGTTCTCATATAGAACACGCCCAAATGTTTAATTGAACAAAGAAAATGTAAACCCTGCATTCCATGTTGAAACACTACGCCCTGTGTTCACCTTTGAGGACTCCAAATAGGTATGTCATCTTCGTTTGCGAGTTACATATATTACTTCTCAGTAATCCAATGAAATGGGTTACGTTGTCATGACCTCATTTTACTAAATCCGATTCACTTCCACTATTTCATCATAGCTATGTATGCAATGCAGTTTGGGTATCTGGAAATGCGTTTTGTGTTTGTTAAAACACCAGAAGCATCTGTTGACACCTGCATTCCAGCTGGCATGGCAAGGTCGTGTTTCTAACAGCACACGCTGCCTGACCTTGGAAGGCTAATCCTACATATATCCCTTGTCACGTGACGCGCTCAGGGGGGTATCACATACACATTAACCCATTCATGCCTGCCGATCCCTTGACAGGTGCTGTCTGAACCTGTCATAATAACTACTACTACTACTGCTACTACTACTACTACTACTACTACTACTACTACTACTACTACTACTCACAGTAATTATCATTATTATTTTGTTAATCTGTATTATCATTATTATTATTATTATTTTCATTATCATTATTATTAGAATATTGTTGTTGTTATCTTCATTATTACTAGTAGTAATGAAAGTATTAACAATAATAATAATAAAAAAATAATAATAGTAATAATGATGATGATGATATCATCATAAACATTATCATTTTAACCATAACAAAAACCATACTACTAACAAATACAATAACCATGGGAATGTTAGTTTTGATATTGTTGTTATGTAAATCATCATTGTCATATCTTCATCATTATTGACAGCATGAGTACTATTCCAGTCCCCTACCATAGGGGCAAGGTAGAGGCCAATGTGTTGGATGCTATTGACCTCTCACTAGTAAGTGCTTTACCGTGGGCAGCCAGGTCGCGTGAACCTTGCTCTCTGCAGGAGAGAGAGAGAGGGGGAGAGGGGAGCTGTTTCCGGTAGCAGCAAGTATTGATTGTTCTGACTCTCAGTGCTATAAATTAGGTCTGCTTAATCACCCAGCAATCCCAAAACCAACATCCACTTACTCCATAGAATGGTCCTACTACTGGCAGGAAAACGCATTCCACATATGTATTGCCTGGGAATTTTCGAAGATTTCAAGAAACCGGATGGGATGGAGTCTTTGTTTCCGGTTGCAGAATAGCAAGATTCGGTGGATACCGGAGGATTTTCTTGCGCTAAAAATCTAAAAGGCCTGACTCTTTTGGTGACATCTCCCTGACAAAAGCAATCTATGAAATTATTTCAAAAATAAATGTACATCCGAAATAGAATCCACATACACATAAAGATTATTTTGGAATACTTTTGTCATTCCTTAGTTTTTTTTTGGAATACTTTTGTCATTCCTTAGTTTTTTTGCAATGGTATGAGGGATTCCGAAGAGAACACTAGGCCAGAATGGGTTACGTGGATTGGTTTCATCCTACCACTTTGCAAAATGAGCGCAATAACGGTACGTACAGATGTGCCCAAAACCTATGTGTGCTCGCATATCCAAGTCTCCTGTTCATTCGCATGTATTAATACCGGTATGTGTATGCGTGACAACCTGTGTGACCAACTTAGCGGGTTTGACAAAATGTGGTCACTTTAGAGGGGCGGTTATCTGAGAGATTGACATGTATGTATATATGTATGTATGTATGTACAATGTATGTATATATATATATATATATATATATATATATATATATATATATATATATGTATATATATATATATATATATATATATATATATATATATATATATATATATATATATACATATATATGTATATATATATGTATATATATATGTATATATATATATATATATATATATATATATATATATATATATATATATATATGTGTATATATATGTATTAATATATATATATATATATATATATATATATACATATATATATATATATATATATATATATATATATATATATATATATATATATATATATATATATATATATATAAATATAAATATATATAAATATAAATAAATATATATATATATATAATATATATATATATATATATATATATATATATATATATATATATATACATATATATATATATATATATATATTCATATATATATATATATCATGGCAGTCTTTTGAAAACATCTTGTGTATCCTCACCTTCAGATAATTTCGTGCAAACATGATTAAACCATGTGAAGGAAAACTACAAATTGCTAAATAAATACGTGTTGACAGTTTATAAGGGGAACAGAGCATCTCACGAGGTTGGTTGATGAAGAAATAAATTGGGATTGAAAGGGAAGGGCCCCTCATGCATTTCTTGTTCGATCCTTGCTGCTAATGATGTATTTAATAGGAACAGCATTTCGCCATTACCCTGGGTCTCTATGAGCTATGCTGTTGCTCAGTACAGAGAATAGGGACCAGCTGCATTGATAGTTCTATAATGATCTGTCATATGCCATTAAGTATTTATACACAAAACGACCGAGTGGTCTTGACAATACAGTAATTACTGTAAATAGAATGGCGTGTGTGTTTGACCAACTTGCCTTTTTGTTTCTTTCAAAAGCTTAGATGAGACAGACAAATAAAACATGAAACTAGCTAGAACAATGTCTCCTCTCTCTGAATATTACCTATGTAGCATTCCCGTTGCAAAGGTGTCATTGGATTCCCATTACAACGCCGCATGTTTTATGAAACCAGGCCAACACACTTTAGTGAGGATTGGGTTGAGACTC
>OZ012700.1:6421615-6424115 GCA_963942565.1 Maea johnstoni | reverse complement strand
AGAGTCACTGGTGAGTTTCTCACATACCGCGAGGCGGATTCAAATCCAGGATATGTTTCAATGGCTGAAGACAGCGATCAGTCGATGCCCGGTTGCTGTAGACAACTTGGCTAACGTCAATACATAGTTATAATAAATACCCTTTGAACTTTCATGTCTGTTCAATAAATACCACTTATTGGGCTACCTACAATTATTGAGTTATCCTTTTATGATTTTTATCTAAAGTAATAAGAATTTAGCTAGAATTTTTATTATGGCTACCAACGTATAGTATATTGATTGCGTTTTATACTATTTACTATTGCAATACGTTGAAGAGCTCTGCAATTGGGGCAACCCTCCAACGGAACAGACTGTATAAATGCAGCAGAAATGTGTAGCATTGGTATAACTGATGACAAATAGTACACGTTTACTCGTGTTCTATAGGTTCTGCACTTTAATCAGGTAATTTATAACATTCATAGTATTTCCCATGGCATTTTGCACGGTCAGTAGTGCGCTCTCTTGCAAAGTGGCTTTTGAAATGGAAACTGACATTTCAAATTCAACAAAGGGTTGCTTTTATATATATTAGAAGAATGTCCTTGAACCCAAATAATGCAATACGCTGCACAGCTCGACATTGGAGGCAACTCCTCTAGCGATCATTTCTTTTTTAATTCTTTTGATTTTCAAATTGTACGCTTCGCAAAACGGGGTTTTTATTGCTCATTTATTGTACAAAGTTATATACTAACGTTTCTCAGCCATATAGCAATCGAACATAGACGGTATGCAAATGTTGCAAAATAATACAGCGATTCCAAAACCTACCTGATCCCGGATAACAGACTTTAACTCGTATTTGGTTATGCACTTGTATCACGTACTTTTACACACTTTAGACACAATAGACAGTATGAAAAAGTAGCAAAATAATACGATGTTACCAAAAACTACCCGATCCCAAATGACAGACTTTGACTCTTTATATTGGCTCGCACTTCTATCTCGTAACTTTCCACAATAAAGAGGGTATAGAAATGTGCCTAGATAACACAGTGTTACCCTTTACCAAATAACAGATTTTAATTCGTGATTTCATTGATTCTGCAGTTGTATCTCGTGATTTTCCTCAATATAAATGTACCAAAATATTACAGTGTTAGCAAAAACTACCCGCTGCCAAATAACATACTTTAACTTGTGATTTTATTGATTCGCACTTGTATCACCTACTTTTCCACAATATAGACAGTATATAAATGTACCTAAATTAAGTGTTACCAAAAACTACCCGATGCCAAATAACGCACTTTAACTGGTGATGTTATTGATTCGGCACTTGTACCACGTAATTTACCACACTCGGTGTGTTTTCTATGGAGAATTACCCAGTCTACGCCGGACTGTGCAGCAGCAGACTGCCGTATGATGGATGTCTTTTTACGCCCATTTGCCGATGATGGCCACTTTCCCTGTTTACCTTGTAGAGCGCGATTAGAAGCCAAGCCAAGGATGAGAAACTGTGCTTTGGGGGCCATTTATTGCCCACTAGCAATGCTCGTTGTATAACAATTAAGCATGCACAGCCTGCGAATTCTAAACGAAAGCTCTGTGTAATTCTCCAACGCTCAGCTGACTGTGTTTCAGTGTGTTATGGGATATTGTATTTATGTAACATACCATGTGGTTAGTAGCAGCAGGAGCTAAAAATACTATAACTCCCGGATCTTGTTGGAAAGTGACCACTTATGACGTAGGATTCAACTTTTGCAATGAAATAATAAAACAATCTAATCGATCACACGCTAGAAATGTAGTACATATATTTTGGAATACAATTTGTTCCGATATCATATGGGGGATGCCTTCAAGCAGAGCGGTCTAACACATTGCACGTATAGCATTAATTGCATGTCACAATTATTTGACCTTTTGGGTTCCGCTTCTATTTTGGGCTAGTGCGATGGTTGCCAGTGACATGATTAGCCGGTAGGGTTTCCCCGGGAACGTCCTTTCTCGACCATTTACTTCTCGCTTTTTAAAAATCAGCAACAAATTGCAGGAGTGACGATAATCTAAGAATCACTCAGAGCGTTAATGCTATGCAACTACTAAATGTGCGCGTTGAACGTTAGATGTCACATATTGTTTGAGATTCAAGATCCTGTGTACCAGTCTTTATGGATCAGCGATTATTGGCATCCCTCACTTGTCTGTCAAGATGTAGTTTAGCAGTGTTTATAGATTACCTTGGGCCCACTCCTCAAGACGGCTTGGTTTAATCAATGTGTCGTTTGACCACCCGCGGTGCTATCCCTTCCGCTTATAGAAAATCGAAACAACGTGGAGTCTTGCACGCCAAGCACGGCTACGTGAAAAACTCTGTTTGGTGTCATGGATTTATCTGACTACGGTTAAAATGCCCTGCAGGAAAAGAGAGAATCTTTTATCTTGGAATTGATACTAAGTACGGCTCGATGGATTTTCTCATATGACCTGGGGCAGGAGA
>OZ012700.1:6404115-6416615 GCA_963942565.1 Maea johnstoni | reverse complement strand
CTCAGGCCAATATTTCTATCTAAGTAATCATTGATGTTCCAAATGTGTTGAACTAAGATTTCTTTCATTTGAACATATTAAGATTCTTTTTATTAGCACTGAGCGGCTCTTACGAGAATATAAAGCGATGTGCTTTTCAGTCATCTTTAATATATACATGAAAGACCATGGTAGAGGATCTTTCATCGTGTCTTTAAAGGCAGAAAGATAATAGCCATAGTCCCCAGCTGTGGGAACATATGATCTCAAATCAAAGGATAATATGCTGATGAAATCCATCAGTTTCTCTGTCTGACTTGCACTGTATACGAAAGATCAGACACCAACTGAATATTGTTTTGATTTATGTTTATCATCTCGTTTCTACAGTACAGAAATCTGTTATATGCACCAGTCGACCGTATGACTTTTAGTGCCTGATTGTACAAACACCCATGGATAGCATGGTTCAAAAATAAGCCAAGCACACGAATGGCCCACATAGCTTGCGAGTCAGAGCTACGTTTAGATGTGAGGTCAGGGACATGTAATCGCCTCCATGTCCAGAAAGCTTGGTGGCAATCGGACGTCCGGTCGTGTATCATGCCGAAGCCACTCCGCATTTAGTGCAGGAATTTAACGTCGGCACTGTATGCTAAATAATGCAGAACCGGTGGTAAGCGTAAGAAATGGGTATGTATATATATATATATCCTAAATTACTCCATGCATGAGGGTATCCATGTTGGCTAACAGGCTAGATCTAGTTGTCGGTTTTTGTCTGATAGAGTCAGATGTGGAAAAGCATTTTCTATCACATAATTGCTGGTCTTTACAAGTAAATGCATTCGTACTTCATTTTTACATTTCATAAATTGAACCATGCATCGAGTTAGGTTGTGAGGTTGGCAGTGATGCAGGGTTGGCTGGTGGATTTTCAAGAGTACGCCAAACTACCAAATAACACCCTCGGTGGCCAACAGCAGCTCCACAATTCCGAGGCTGAAGATGTGTTAGGAAAGCATCTGAAGGACAATTTTTCATTAGAACACGACCAAACACTCTCAGGATATTTTGTAAAAGCAATCCTATAATTCTAAAGTAGTTGCTTAAAAAGCATAGATCTCGACCTCTATTGCCATGAAAACATCGGTGCACGTATGGGTTGAAATGGCAGAACAGGTGACCATAATCGAAAATCGATACCATTTCCCAAGGCGCACATATTCCTAGGCGATAGAAAGATATGTTGTTTCGAAGGGTGTGATATGTATCGCGCATGCGCCTCGCGAGTGTGACTCTGCGGCCATCACTTACGTCGTCAAACACCTCATGGAAACAAGGCGTGACAGGTGCTCCTGGTATGTCACAGCTTGGCCATTGTCTCCTGTGATATATTGTCTGCTCATCTATTGTCTGACGTGGCCAGCAGGTTCCGGGTTCGCGTGATGTTTTTTCTTTAACCCATTCATACATAAAATGGCTCAATACTGTTTATGGCTTTGATTTGGAGTGCTAAAAATTTCGCTTTAGAGCTCAACTGGAGGGTACTTTTGCTGCTTTAGATTCGTGCAATCAAGTACTCAAACTAATACAAAGACAAAGCATGATATTCATTCGAAGGATGTTATTTTGGCCCTATCAAGGGGAATGAAATAGCGAAAATTAAATGCAGTTATACAGTAGGGCCTTGTCTTGTCGGTGATGGTGAAGTTCATTTACTATCTCTTTTCTGCCATATTAGGCTGAATCAGAATTAGAGAGTTATAAGTGATAGAGGATACCGGAGTACCTGACGTAACCCAACCCAAGTCACCGGGACTTTTCTCGAGCCCGGGAATTGGTCCGGATATTGGTGAGAGACTACGAGAAGTCATTGGCAACGCCTTTAGACCACTCGGCGGTTGGGGCAGGCCCTACCAAGTTTAAGATATCTATCCAACATAGGCATTCCCTAGGATGATTTGATTACTGTAATATAACTTAATCTAATTTGGAGTACAATTTAAATTTTGATCAATTTTTTAAAACCCGGACAGTAGTGAGAGACAGCAATCAGTCGGTAGAAATACCTTAGACCACCGGGCTATCAGGACAGCCCTTATTTGGCATGAGCGGGTTAATAATCATATTATGCTAATGACTTTGGGAGGCACTAAAATCCCCAGCACGTATTACGTATCTGTAAAACATAAAAACACCAATGCTGGCTCTGTGCCAAAGTCATTTCATATGCAACAGGAATTTTGCCATCAATCGTGTAGTATTTGGCAGGCGCAACACCCCGGTGGCTGTAATCAGATGTTTGGGAATGCATAATGAGGGGTTGAGGCGAGGCGCGGTGGGTAATGGAAATAACTAGTCAGCCTTATTTGGGACCACGACGCCCCTGGGAAATGCTTCGACGACGAGAAGGAAAATTATGGCAAAAGAGTTATGATAATTGTATGCTACACGATGTTCATAAAACTTGGCTGAAACTATAGGAAATGTAAATTTGATTATATTTTACTTTATTTTTATTGTATTTCAATTTTCTTTATTGCTTATGTTTTTCTTTGCCTTACATATTTTTCTTTCAACTGTCACCTTTGAATGAGATAAACCTATATGTACATGTACTCCTTTAGCACGTAATATATATATATATATATATATATATATATATATATATATATATATATATATATATATATACATATATATATATATATATATATATATATATATATATATATATATATATATATATATATATATATATATATATATATATTATATATATATATATATAAATATATGTCTCACATAAAACACGTAACCCTTTTCCACGTCCCCTCCCCTTCTTCGAGGACATTTAGATATTCATAATCTGAAATTTGAATTTTTTCTTTTACTTTCCCATTCAAAACACTTTACAAGGCATTCCAATAAAACTTTGGCCTAGTAATTTAATTATTGAGCTGTTCTTAACTTGATTTAAAGGTTTCCCATGTGTCTACACTTTTGAGTGCAGAAGACTTTCTTCATCCAATGGTATTGGAAAATGACGATCACACAGTTTGATTAGACCATGCCAGGAATTCAGTGGGCGTTCGCTTAGATCCTACGTTGTTCTTGCAATTTGCCGCTGCGCGTAAAAGGGATTCGCTCGCAACTGATACAATGTAATAAAATGATATTATCATCCGCGTGGCCTTCGCTGAATGGAAGTTTTATCAAAGCCAAGACGGAAAGGACATTACAGTGCTCCACAGGGCTCCACAGGGGGCCATATCTTACAAACAGTCGTCCGTAGAAGTGTTGCTAATCAGAATGTTTTCAATGAAAGTGAAGTAGCCGAATGTCTTTTATGTGTGGCTTGGCCAGAGTGCGCCCTAGGCACTTCCCTCAATACAGAGGGATGGGAATTGGGTTTGTAGTACGCGTAAATAACTGTTGGGCATGTACAATGTAGATTTGGTTTTGTGAACATTTATTAACAATTTTCGAATAATACATCTTTATCGAAAGGATATTAATTGAATATTCAGGCATTTGGACCGATACGGTTATGAATGGAATGGGTAAAAAGGACGTGTAGCAGCCAAATCAATTTGACACTTATGTCGTAATGGCGCATTAAGTTTCATGATAGGTGTTGACGGGTCCTAAATTCGTCCGTGATCACCACTTCATCATACTGTACAAAAGGTGTATTTTAATGCAAAGATATAACCAACATATTTGTCAAGTCTTATTGGGCAGATATAGACATGAAAAGGTTAACCTTTCCATGCCCTTGGT
The DNA here is from genome assembly GCA_963942565.1 of Maea johnstoni. Taxonomy (NCBI): domain Eukaryota; kingdom Metazoa; phylum Annelida; class Polychaeta; order Spionida; family Magelonidae; genus Maea; species Maea johnstoni. Next base: position 6,412,850 of record OZ012700.1, on the reverse strand, counting down.
GGCCAGACTTGTTCTGGACATTTCTGTATCTTCTTTGCGAAATAAGTCTTATTTGGAAATGAATTGAAGAAAAATTGTTTGTTAAAAATAACCTACACGACTCCTTTTAGATACCTTGCAAATTATTGATTAATTCCCAAGTTATCATCACAAGTATGATAGATCCAGACGGCACCTGTTGTGGTCTCTCAGACTGAAAGAGTTAAGCAGGGAAAGAATTAAAGAAATCAGTAGCGTGTAATTGTTCCGTCTCGGGTCAAGGTCAATGGTTGCTATAGCCAGCCTCGTTCTGAAGGTGACTACTAATGGCCACCTTACGACCTTCCTCCAATGGGGCTATAAATATGCATCTCTAGCCTAGCGGTAAATGCACATATCGGATTATATGGGTATCCCTTATTTGGATATCTCCTTAAGATATCAATGGCAGAATGGCGAAATTAGCATAGCAAGGAAATCGATTGGTAATATGGATACGATAATCATCAGCCTTTCCATAAATGTCACACACTCTCATGAATGGGATCATTTTGGAGATAAGATCTAAATACATTTTAAGGTATGATTGGATTCTGAAAAAAGGTTAGATATCTTTAATAGGGGTTATTGCAGTTTGGACTGAAACAAAGCACATAGAATACGGAAATAAGGATAGAAAGAAGAATACGGGTGTGCTCTATGTTAAATGAATTTTGTCTAGTGTTTGTAATTGCTTTTGCTACAATATATGCTTTCTTGATTTTAGGAGTTCACTACTAATGGCGAGAGGGTTTTCTGTGTATAATATATATATGCATTGTTACAGACGACAGAGCAAAACAGATTGGATGCAAACCACAATTCGTCTTAATCGTTACCTGAATATACCCAAAAATTGCTTCAATAACAGCATGCAACGAGAATATGCAGATATTTGAACAATTATATGGGCAATTGGAGTATGTCCAAGCAGCACGAGCTTTGAAATTTTAAAATATAGAATTAGAGCACTAAGACATCAAAAATCATATTTCTCTCTTAACGAAATAGTAGACAATAAAAACAAATTTTAAGCAGAAATTTAGCCAATGTGAGATTAGATCACCCAACCGGTGTAGATTTGATATCCCAATGAATCCAATTGGTGCCACAATGGGGATGACTTTGAGAGGTATAACGAAATCAGAAAAACATCAGTTTAAATACTGATAAGGCAATTGGAATGCACCCAAACGCATTCCATTGAACTCTGAAACGGAACAGAATGCCAGGCGCTGTTTTGGAGTGTTCTCATGAGAATTGGTGAGAAGTCGTGAGAAATGGAAACTGGCCATTTTGAGACAGGGGCTTAAGTTCAATGCCAATAGTTAACAAATTGGCCCTTATCGATTCTCGCCGCCGTACCTGGCACTTTCCCCTTTGTTTTCCTCCTCCTCGCCAAGGGTCCGTCCGTCTTGCCATCAGGCCCACAGCTTGTTTCTGGAGGCAATTAATGTAATAGTAGTTCAACCCGGATGTAGAGGTCGCTAATCGATTTTAATGGCTTTAAGTTAGAATCCCGCCCTGTCCACTCAACGATATCTTCCAATGAAGGTAGAAATTATGTATATTTTTTTATTACAATATTGCCAGTAATTTTCTCTTCATCACCCACTCCCCTATTTTTTAATTTGGATTTTCGATTATTATCACCTTTTGTGCTGTTTTGCCGAGGGCTCTTGGAAACCGGAATACCCAGTGAACACCACCGCCTAACCCCAAGTCACTGGCAAATATCCCACAATCTCCGAAAGGGATACGAACCTGGGCAGTAGTGGGAGACAGTAAGAAAACAGTAGCAACGCTATAGACCACACGACCATTAGGGCAGGCCCCTGATCGAAATGATGTGTTTCATTATACTGAGAAATAAGCCAACCACAATTATGACGTATTCTATTCAGTGCTAGTGGACAAAGAACTGTCAAATCTACGTTATAGAGCACATATATTGGAAAGAACATATCTTTTATAAAGACGAATACCATATTGGCCATTTATAAAATGGAATTGTAATGCCGCTTCAAATTTCGTTTAGCGTCATGTTTTCGGTCGTATGCTGGCCAAAGCGTGACTGGCAATTGTTGACATTGAAGGAAACTGGAATGCCCGGAGCAAAACCCAGTCACCTGAAACTTGTACGTACGAGAAACGACCACCTGCATACAGAGGCCATTTTTCATTTGTTCCATTGTTTTGTTGCTGTTTTGCCAGTAACAAAGTAAAAGAGGACCAATATTCATACATATTTTATGTCACTATTAAATGGCCTGTGTGTGCCGATGTGGCTTTTAAGCATTCATTTATTCATTTGTCCCATTAGAAGTTAGTTTTAGCACGTGTGACTGTCTGACTCTAAATTTTTCAGCATTCGCCTACACTGTATTGAAGGTCATCAGTGTAGTAATTTTCTCATGCGTACCTAAGCGGTCACAAATCCTCTCTCATTCCTGTTACGCGATATCATAATCTCGCGTGACCGAGATCTCGCCCTTGGCTAAACTCTCGTCTCTCCAGACCGTGTCAAACGCTTGATGAAAATCGATGGCTTAGGCAATCTCCTTATTGCACGTAATGGAGGTCTCGGCCTTCCACACCCCGAGTGGCTCTCGACTGTAATTTTACCATTTAAACTCTCGCGTGATGTGAATCGCACCCTTATTGTATAAACGATGTGATTTCCTAAGTGGTCAGATATGCAATCGCAAGGAATTCTTGAATAACTAGGTCCGTTGTGGAAACGGGATGGGAGATAGCCGGCAACAATGGTAATCCCTTAATGACCTTATTTGACTATTTTATTGCATGACCAGATTTGCTACTGATATCACTCAAGACGAAATACACACAATTTTGTGAGTTCCATATATATTAAAATTACCATGTTTCTTACTCTCTAGGTCTCCGCTGATAGATCCTCGAAGAGTGTGATATGTAGGATTTATGTAATTAAGGTGGATACTCTACAAAGTAGTTATGATAAGGGTGGCACCCACGGTTTTGGTCTATTTCGTTGTAAAGTTCGACTTCCATTTCCTGAATAAGAGAACATAAGTAATGACATCTGGGTTTGCCTTTGATTTAATTACTAGCTTAGTCATTCTTCCTTAACCCATTTGAATCTAGAGTGCATACATACATGAGTTTCTGAAAGAGGGTCATATATAAGGAAATTTAAATTGAAAGGGATATCGTCAAATATATTAGAAGAAGCTTATAGGTAAGATAGGGGATGGTACGAATTCGATTCCATACCAGATATTAGTTTCTCACGTGAGTTTTTATACATACATTCATACATGCATCCATGCATGCATACATACATACATATACACACACAAACACACACACACATACATACATACATATATTTAAACCCAAGAAACTGGCAACCTTCTCACATGCGTTGAAGAGCTAGCGAAAATCTAAATTCTAACCGCTCTTCATCATGAAGGTGGGAAGATTGTTTATGGCGACTGGCCGCGGTCATTGTTTCGGCGCAGTAAAAATAGCTGCCGGCCAAGGTGCGTTTTGGTGATTATACCAGCAATGAGGAACGGGATGCGTTTTGGCTGAACATTTCTCGTTGTAATTGGGAGACGACGCAGTTGGCAACGGAAACTGTGACTGCGGACGATTGCCATTGGCACGTGCGGCTACCAAATCACGTTGGCCGAAGGAGGAAGTCCCTTCGCGCCTAACGTTATTGGCAGCGGCTCAATCAAATAAGTCTAACAAATGTTACAATTACAGAATTTCTGTCAAAATAAACCACGCAAACGATCTCCAAGTGGCCAATCAGCAAAGCCACGTGACGTCACAAGGCCGTCAAGTGCCCATAGCCGGGCGATAATAGGGGAATTGTACCTTGCCGCCAATAAACACATAATTAGCTGGCGACGCAAAAACATTCATGACCATGTCGAATTTCGTCTGCCGTAAAGTGACGTCATCGCGCTCTCTGCCACCCAACTCCATTGATTATGCGCCTATAATCCTAATTCCTCGGGAATTGACAGAATTAAGCTGATTGATGTGAATTTCAGCAAATAGAAGTGTAGGGTTACTTTGTACACAGCTCTGCATGGACATGGGACGGGTGATGAATTGTAATAGAAGTGCTTTCTCGGAGGGAAAGCGATATGGCTGATACCACTAGTGATTTCTAAACACTGCGGAACCTGGGTTAACACGCTGGGTGGTTAACACGATACTACATGTTGAAATCATTACCTTAGTGTTTTTATACTCCAAAATCTGCAGGTCTTTTCTTAACCCATGTGTGCTGGAAGATCACCTTGACAAGTGTCTGGAATCATTTATATATATATATATATATATATATATATATATATATATATATATATATATATATATATATATATATATATACATATATATAGATATAGATATGTATGTATATATATATATATAGATAGATAGATAGATATAGACATGTATATAGATAGATAGATAAATAGATATTTCAGAATAATATAGTGTAATAACACATCAACATCAGGAGCACGTGGCCTAATACACACCAAATATCTAGATAACACACACGTTACTATACTTATTTAAAGCAGTATTTGTCTAAAAGTTAAAATTCATGTTTTTGGTTTTACCATCCCTATTCCTTTTTTAATGTTCATGTTATGCTCTAGTCAATGTCTTATATTCAACATGCATTGGCTTTAGAGTCAATTGTATGTCAATTGCATTGCATCGTATGTTTATTGAATGCACGAAGATTGGCTTTAGAGTCAATTGCATGTCAATTGTATTGTATTGTATGGTTATTGAATGCACAAAGAAAGTAGAGTACCATGCGGTATACAAAACATGATATTATTGTCCATTTTAGGGTAGTACAAACTCTATACAAATAGAAAAACTAAAGAATAGCACCTGAAGATAGAGTGTGTTTAACAATGCTCTCCCATCAGAGCAGGAATAGGTTAACCATTATGCTGCTGATGGCTAATTTGGCCAATACAAAATGATGCGAACAACCTAAAAAGTGACTGAAATCATGGCACATGGGTACTCATTCGAGAGTACTCGGTTAGAGCTATCTAATGAATACAAATATGACAGGGTTTAGATAGTTTTCAAGAATATTTGCATTTGTGTGCTTTGTTACGAAGGTATTGGAAGGGTTAAGAGTTTTAAAGACCCGCCTGACGGTTCTGTATGGCAGGTGCTCTGTTATTACTCAAGCCACTTACATCTATAAATAGCAGGTGCTGCTCTGACTGTTGTATTCCACTGTTATTAAAGAGGTCAATGGCTCGTCGACCAATCTCGTCCAAATCTCGCTGACAGTGATATTTAGTAGCTATTGGGAAATTACTCTTAAAGCTGCTCTCCGGATTCAAACAAACAAATGAATTGTAATCTCTTGGAAATGCAGCTCAATACCTCTTTGGAACCGACTCTTAAAAGGGTATTCCGTATTCCAACAAACAACCTAAAACAACTTGGCTGTCATTTTATATTGTTTCATTGATTATTGAAACGTTTGAAATACAACGATGTTGAGAGGCAATGAAACACTGCTTTGCAGAGGACTTTTTTTAAAGAGTACTTTTAAGAAATAATGTTTCCTCCGTTAGCTAGTCACGATTTATCCTCGGTAAAGCAAGCATTGGGACGATACACAGAAAACCTTACAAAATAAATTACGAAGTGGCAACATTTAATTCCTGCACAAAATGCGTAGGCGATCCGAGGATAATACACGACCGTACGCCCGATTGCCACCCAGTTTCCTGAGCATGGATGCATGGATGACCTCACATGCAACTGATCGTAGCTACATGGGCCATTGATGTTTTTGTTCTTTTTGACATGCTATCCATGGTGGAATGTACAACCAGTGACTGGCAGACGTCCGGGTGATTAGTGCAGGAATCAGATGTCTGTACTGTACTTCTTTGCTCAGACACAACACATGAAAGCGATAGTGTGTTATTTAACACTGATCAATATATTGACGATCTTAAGAGAAAATCCGTGTTCAGGAATAGCACCTATCATCTCAGCCAAATGAATAAGAGGCCGGATAGCAGTCTTAGACCATTGTTTACTTTATTGGCACCCATAAAGGTTTCCCATAGGTGTTAGGCTTCCAGGATATGTTATTTGTTTTGAAGAGCATGCCAAAAGCATTGGCTGTTTTGGTAAATTGAGCCGGTGCCTAATACTAAGCTAAACACACATGAGATCACTTGTGATTCTCGTTATAGCTCCGCAGCCGGCTGAGAAGTAAACAAGATCAGGCGGCTTACACAATATACAATTACAGGTCATCCTTATGCAATATTAGTGCGTACACTGCGGTCTGCCCCATGGCGGAGCGGTCCAGTGGCGGTCTAGTACAATGCATGCTGGATGCTCACTGAGCCTTAATACTTTACAAGTTTGGCTTCCAATTGAGTATAGGCAGGTTAGAAAGCTTACAGTGACTTGATATTTGTATTTAGGGCATTCCTTAGCTATGCACTGACAATAACGATTTTATTATTTTTTTAGGTGTAAAATTTGCAAATTTAGTGCCTATATGGACGGAATGACGTGTGACTCCCCTACCCCCATTTTTTTGTTTGATTTTCTTTTACTGTGTGGTATTTTTGAATGGAATTTAAGTTTTATATGTTACTGTCACCTTATCGAATACCCTACTGTGCCTTATATATACCCTATATATAATATATTTAAACATGTATATATACCCTAATATATCCTAACATGACAGGGCGCCATCCTGCCTGTCCTTGGGAGTAAGATGATGGGGTCTATAGCGATGAGACAGTGAGAGTAGATGTCTGATTGATTGCATCTGAGCTCTGCGATAGCCCCACTACATGTACCTTACTAGATTGCCAATATATAACGCACTCGACCGCGACACTAGGACGACAGTAATGGCAACGTTCCTTCGATCATAGCCACCACATCCTCTACTCATGATTGATATTGGTGGATAACGTCGAATGGATAACAAGATCTGGGTATAAAGGAACGGGTGAATAGATGGCCATGGTGGTACAGGTTACAATACTAGAGTAGAGGCAAATTTGTATTTGTAGTAGTAGTAGTAGTAGTAGTAATAGTAGTAGTAGATTTATGAGTAGTAGTAGCAGCAGCAGCAGTAGTAGTAGTAGTAGTAGTAGTAGTAGTAGTAGTAGTAGTAGTAGTAGAAGAAGCAGCAGCAGCAATAGCAAGTTCAGTAGAAGTAGTAGTAGTAGTAGCAGTGGTAGAAGTAGGGGCAGCAGCAGTAGTAGTAGTTGTAAGATCGATTGTCGATATGGGAATGTTTCATTAAGGGCTGTTCCACGGACCATTGCCCAGCATAGAACTGCCGTAAACATTACAGCATAGTGCCTCAGCTGTCGTAAAGTATATCACATCCAACACAGCGCACTGCCTAGCTCTGTTATATAGAGATTACAGGGATACAGTTGGCAACATGTGGAATAAATACACGTATTAATCGTAAATATTTGACACAAAGGCGAGCATTTTTCCACTCGGGTTGTCATTAACACTGACTCCCTGTCACAGATCCCCTCTCTCGCCATCCATCTCCTGGCCATAACCACTTTACGGCTGAACGGAAACCGCAAATTCACTTCCCTGCCGACATCCGTTGCTATGGCGACGTTAGCCTCGCTTTGAGGTCACTTCCGGTTCATTGCAAACGTTCGATGACATTGATAAATACATCAAGTAACGCATTTGTATTCCCTTCATAGGATTAGAAAGTGATTATCCTAACGAATGACTTTGATATCAATGGATGTAAGTAGTTTTGGCTGCTCTCTTATTATGAATGGTAAATCCCTTAGAAACAAATTGCCACTACTCGATGACATAATCATTACAAATTGTATTTATGCCTGAGCAATCAAAATAATCTTCTTCTACCTAGAGCCAGTTATCTGATTTAAAAGTAAAATTCTCATCACCCGAATATCGTCCATCCAGTGTGCATATACCAGATGATGCAATTGATCAATGTAAAAATGCATAATTGTTTCAGGATAGATTGGTATGAAATGGAACTTTGATTCTCATCACTCTATCCTGTCATGTTAAAGCATAACCATAACTTGTTGGGCATTAATGATAAGGAAACCATGCTACATTGGGGATCATCACCAAGTTAACATCTTCTACATGCCCTCTCAAAGTTATCCTTTCTGAAGGTTTAGTTTTACAAACTAAGGGTGGTGTTTGTATATCAAGCAGCATTTTATAAACATATTTATGTATGGTTGGGGCAAAACCAGGAACGTCGTTCTATATTTCTTGATTGATTCGAATATTAAACATTAAAAGGAGGAAGAAATTGACAAAAAACCCTATGACGTGTTTGTGGTGTCTCTATTGTTTATACCATTCACACGTAGGTGCCAGTCAGAAACGAACACGTACAATACACTATAATGACAATACTACATTTCTGTGGCATCCATTTTGTATCGGAGGGCATTAATTCATATCAGGAAATGTCTGTATTATCTGAGTTCCGATCCAAGTAAGGGTTCTTGCGCATTTCACTTAGATCATAATCCTAACATGACAGTTCTACTTCCCTCAACCCCAAACAGCCAATAACACAACCTTTGCGCGCTTCGCGGAATGTTTTATATGGCGACCTTTATTCCGCGCATGCGCTCTAGGGGCAGATGGGTTCAGTAAGCTGATTC
>OZ012700.1:6391615-6401615 GCA_963942565.1 Maea johnstoni | reverse complement strand
CGCTAAAGAGGGACGAATTCGTCGTGGCTTTCATCTTCAAATCCTAAACGTATACATCAACATTAAGCAGAAGTAATACGACAGGAGTACACAATTTGGATTCATCCGAAACATTTCTGTTTAACTCAAACTATATACAAAATAGAATTTTCAAACGGTTATTGCGCATCATTCAGTATTGAAATTACAAAAAATGTAAGCCTTAAATAGACGAAAAGGGGTTGCAAATGTTTGATGCTACGAAGAATCTGTCCAATAATGTCATAGGCACTGTAAGCAAAGAATGCTTCTTACAACTGCGTCAGTCGCCGGCCAGACAATGATAAACATCACGAAATAACCCATTCACACCAGATAAATGGATATTTCCACAACTTTTTTATCGCGGAAGTACACAATGGGACACCTTAAGTGGTGCATGACTCACAGACAGCTACAATTTCATCAAAATCTGATCAGAACGTGCTTTTCAAAGAAAATGTAGTATGTTTAGCAGCAATTGATATTCTAGACACATTGACACCACATGGTGGAAGGCTAAGGTGTTGACTTCAAATCAGTTGTTCTACATTGTTTCCAAAACAATGGACCTGCCTCGATAGCCGAGTGGTTCGAGTTATACACTTGGGCGGTTTGGTATCCCTTCCCGATGCCAAAGGTCTCAAGTTCAAATTCTATTGGAGGCTTGTGAAAGAGTTCTCAGTGGCTTGGGTTTATTCATCCAGGATTTTCTCGCGCACTACGTTTACTCCACGGTTCACAGTTTCCTGGTGAAGATTAACCTCCATTTGGCAGAAAACGTAACTGTAGACGCAATTCCGTTCCATTTCTAACACCATTTAATGATTCTTTGTAAATACAGTGCTGACTTTAAATTACTGCACTAAATGCGCCGGCAGACCGGGCATAACACTCGACTGCACGTCCGATTGCCGCCCAGTTTCCTACACTGTGAGAAAGATCAGTAAAGATTCAACTAGTTTGGAGTTTCATTAATCTGCAAATGATTTACCTTTGTATAATTTGGGCGAACATTTGATTTATTAGTTATTGCTAGGTGAACATCTTCCAAACAATGATTGTTGAATGATTACCCGTTTGAAATGATAAGTTTCACCTCCAGCAGAGAACCTACAATATTTTTCAGTGAACCTTTACCCATTCCAGTGAATGTCATAAATATACCATTACCAAACAAGAGGTTTCCTACTTTACTTAGGCATAGAATGGATGTACACCAATACAAAATGTTAAAATAAGATCAGAAAATGTGATAGCATTTAAATAGGGCATCTTTTATTTATCAGCTTTATAGACTTTTATTCCTTAAGTGTCATACTTCCTGTCTTACATATCAAACAAAGACCACATGTTTCCAGTAGTGATGGTGATAACCTCAAATAAAAAAAGAACTGCAGTTAGCAGTGACCTAGATAACAGTTTAAGTCACTTAAGTTGTGTTGGGCAGTTCGAGGTTGGATTATTAAAAAGGCTTTACTGGGAGGTTATAAAGAGACTATTTAGGAATATTGACTCTTGTTTTATATACATTCTCGAACAGTAAGTGACTGAGTGTTGTTTGTAACATTGGAATTCCTTACAGTTATGCTTGGTGTGTTCTTCCTACATATAGAACATGCACTACCATGGTTTAGTACACTTAACCACGTTTCAGCATTTACTTTAGAAGGATCTTAGGGTGTAGATATAGAGAAATAATTCTAAGATCTAGCAAAATTAAGCTGAACCCACCAACACATTTTTTCTAATAAAGGAGAAGGGGAAGAAGGGGAAGATAAAGAAAAAGAAAACATGACGATGATAACAACAACAATTATGCTTATAATGATAATGATAATAATAATAATAATGATAATAGTAATAACAATGATACAATACAATATAATGATAATAAATGATTAGACATACAAATTCTCAGACCGTAGTAATATTTTAAAAAGAAATCATCACTAGTTTCTTCTCTCGGTAATCTGTTCCGGCAGTTTTGACAAGGGTACGTTGTATTTTCAGGAGGACCCTTATGTCATGGTAAAGAGGGACACACAGTTGGCTGGAAATAACAGGCAAGTTATAACATATTGTGTGTGTGTGTATATATATATATGTATATATATATATTTATATATATATATATATATATATATATATATATATATATATATATATATATATATATATATATATATATATATATATATATATATATATATATATATATATATATAAACCCGAAGTTTGTAAACAGTGTCTGGTCTTTTATAAATGTCCAGTTTCTCCCATTAATATGTTAATGTTTTACTGCTTTGATTCGATAAAAGAAATATGAATTCAAAGACATTATAGACATTGTGATACTTTAGGAATTTAATACTTTTTGTTTTCGGACTAACATTGTCAGGTTTTTCCTTTTTTGACAATGAATCTGTCCAGAACAAGCAATCTATTAATGTGTGGGTTTTAGATAATTGATATGTATTTGCTTAAGGATATTAATTTTCTCTCTGACTTTAGACATGACATTCCGGACTTTGCTAAACCATTAGTGATAGTATTTGTCACTCAAATTAGTAAACATGCAAACTTAATCACTAAGATCTAGATTAACTCTTTGTCTATTGTGTATAGGGGGAGGGTTGAGTCACACCATGCGTGTATTTCAATGTTGTCTTTCAGGTCTGGTATGATAGATGAATATATCAAAGAAAACGCCAGTAGAAAGAATTGATTTATACTGCCCGCTAAACTTGATATGTTCCTTTTTCACATACATTATTATTATTATTTTTTAATTTTGAGATTTTTAAGATATAGTGGCGTTCCCAGTTCTTTGGGCGAATGAAATTTTACTAGATTATGAATATAAAAAATGAATGTAAACAAGCAAGGAGTATAAAGGAAATATATGAAAATATGTTTTTAGTCTAAGAAAAGCGATAAAATGACATTTATATGTATACTTTGTACAGCTCGCCACGGTTTGAACACCATTCCATATTCGGGACAAAAGAGAGAATTAAAGATATAACCTTAATATCCTGGATGTGATCACCAAAATACACGCCAAAATATGCAAGATGTGTCTTTTTCCGTGTCATTAAATATCATTCGTCTGCTTTCAGGTTCCAGGGGTATCTTGTGGATATATTAGCGCGGGTTGCAGAGTTAGCGGATTTTGATTATTTAATTAATCTGGTCCCAGATGGGAGATACGGTACCCGGATGGACAATGGCACGTGGACAGGAATGATTGGGCAGCTCCTTAGAGGGGTGAGTAAATCAACGGTCAAAGATCAAATCACAATCCTATTAGGTATGCCTTATATATGTATACACAGGTACACACACACACACACACACACACACACACATATATATATATATATATATATATATATATATATATATATATATATATATATATATATATATATATATATATATATATATATATATATATATATATATATATATATATATATATATATATATATATATATATATATATATATGCATACATACGTGTGTGTGTGCATGTATGTATGTATGAATCTTTCTGTGTATACCGCTTCAGTCCTCATTTCCTGCCATGTATTGATTAATCATTCTCAACTAGTTTTCTCGGGAGTGGATTGTTTGGACTAGGAATCTGGCATTGCGTTTGTCCCGGAAATAAGTTGCTGACATGCCCAACAGCTGGTATGGTGCAAACAAACATTAATCTATAAAACAAATGCTCCGGGATAATGGTCTGAACCCTTATGTCTTACGTCTATAAGCACAACCTAAGGTGGAGGAAAATACGATATAAGTTAACAGACTGGAAATCAATTATCATGGACAACATTTGAGGTGCAGCGTATTGATGAATTTCACAGGAAAGGGGAAGAAGCGGATTTGGAATGTAGTGTAGTTTCATATAAATGAGAAAAATGAGAACTTTTGGAAACAGTTCTACGAGAGCTATAGAAATGTTGTATAGGTTTTGATAAACGATACATTATATCTAAAACAATGAAACAGGTAGTAGATGTGTTTTTATGTCAACATCGTTATTTGGTAAAGAGCCTGCAGGCCAACCGTGTAGAGATCCGGAAAGCACTTAAATCTATCTTCCTAATATTTTGCAATTATTCGACTGTAGACAGTTCTCAGAACCTCTTTTCATATTTCTAGACATATTGACTGGCCGTTTGATTTTAAGTGAGCCTTGCCTTACGGTTGGCGTAAAAAATAGTAAAATTCTATCTCTGGATTGTTGATCCTATTATGTACTCATCCTGCTGGTGCCTAATTTGGCCAATACAAAATGGTGCAAAAAAACTGAAAAAATGACTGAACCCCAGGTGGCATATGGGTACTCATCTGAGAGTACTCATAGGAAAGTATCTAATGAATACCAATGTGACGGGGTTTAGATGGTTGTCAGAAATCTTTCGGTACTTGTGCTTTGGGCGAATGTAGCCTTAGTATGGTATGAATCAAAAAGTTATAAAACACACATACATACATGCATGCATACATACATACATAAATACATACATACAATGATGTGTTTGTAAATATCAACGGAACTCGGACTGTGTCTATGAATTGATATGTTTACCTATGCCATTGCAATTTAGATATGAGGATATGAGGTACTTCTGACATATACTTGAAAATGAAGGATGGTTTTACCAAGCATTTGAAGGACATATGTTGGTAGTTTTCTGCTGTACATGTTACCTCTAAATACCATTTTCCCAGATTTTGCTTATGCCTGAAATATTTCACCAAAGTTTCTCGACTACTTTTGGCTGATGAAAGCCTCGATGGGTTTAGGAATGCATTGATGTTGCATACTTATGAAATAATTTCTTGGTATGTTATTCTGTTGTCCTTCTTTGAAGAAAATGAAATAAATAACGAATTGAAATAATTTTGTTCTTTGTTTTACAGGAAGCGGATATCGCCCTTGCCCCAATATCTATCACTCCCAATAGACAGCACGCAGTGGACTTCTCATACGGCTACATGGCGGCACAGGCCACCATCTTGATGATGAAACCAAAACGAGGCTACGGTGGAGCGGTCACGACGGTCCAGGACCTGGTAAACAAAACCGGTATGGTTTACGGAACGGTCAAGGATAGTTCCTTGGCGCAACATTTGGAAGGATCCAGGGATCCCATGTATCGGAAAATGTGGAAGGTCATGAAAGGTACGCAACCGTCGCCATTCGTACGGAGTGTGGACGCTGGAATCGCGCGCATTCGCCAGAGCTACGGAAAGTACGCCCTACTGATGGAGAGCACCACTGCGGAATATATTACGAGCAAGGAGCCGTGTGATCTCATCGCTGTGGATAAGTTTTTATTCGAAAGAGCCTATGCCTTTGCTTTCCCGAAAAACTCGCAGTGGAAGGAAATATTTGACAGCGGACTCCTTACGCTGCAGTCAAATCAAGATATGCACGAGCTGTACTATAAATGGTGGAGGGGAGAATGTTTTGAAAACGAGCAAGGACTTCCGGTACAGAGTGCGTCATCGGGTTCCAGCGGACTACTTTCATCCCTCTTCACCGTTGTGTGCATTGTACTCTTCCGCCGAGTGTTGTGAAATTGATCGGATTTCTGAACACGAGAATAAAAAACGTCCGTACGGTGCTCCATTCATAGAAGGCAAACTTTTTTGTAACCTTCGGCTAAAATTCTCTGCATATATTTAGTCCATTTACATGCAAGTCCATTGTTATCTAACAAAAAAGGTCATTGTGACGTAACATCACAAGACCATTGTTACCTATGAAGACCTTGCCAGTGGAAAGACATTCGTGTACTGTTTAAAATGTTCTATTGGGGACTACTTTCAAATGCGGATTTATACATTTTGCACTGATTATGTGAACATGCACTGTAGGCGAAGGGGGGGGGGGGGGAGGCATACTTTTGTCGAAAAAGGTCCATCATACTGCCAGTGTGTATTCGAAACCTTTCTGGAAAAGTGACAGCATGAAAAATTGCTTATATATTTCTACATTATATATTGGTACGCTTTGTGGTGTACACGACAATATCTATGCCAAGGTTTCACTCATTTTAATATGAAACAAATCATACTCCATTTGACTAGCGTACTGATACTAGTACTTGAGTTTTGATATTCGGTATGAATATGATTTTGTGTATACCAAATCTTAACATCACATTTTCCTTTTTTGAACAAATATCTCAATATAGATATTATTTGGCTGTTTCGTTGGTGAAAATGATCAATCAAGCAAATACGATATTGAGTTACTTTGGGGGTGATAAGTGGTTTAGGCAGTACCTGGTTACCGCTATAATATGTGATGAGTATGGGAAGTTCCATCACTTTTCCTGACATATTGCGGCTAAATTGTGGTAAGCCATCAGTCAATGACAACACATTAGACCACACTGCCATCAGGGCAGATCCAGTATTTGATGAGAAATGAACAATATGCTGAACAAAAGGTATTAAATACGGAAATACTTATTAACGTTCAAACGATGTTATATCAATGTTCCATTCTACATTAACGCGATCTAAAAGGTTGCAACTACGCAAAGGTTTGGTACATGTACGATCCTTTAGCAACAGTGTACATGTATATGAAACTAATTGTATTGAACCTTTAGATGTTACATCTTTTTCTCTCGTTAATGATATGACTGGTTCGTTCAGTAACATCGAGATTTCTTGTTTGGTTTGGCGTATAATACCCGAGTTTACACTGCCCTAAAATGTTTAAAAAGCAACTGGTGTTGTTTCCACTCACCAGGTAGGAAACCACACACAACTAGAGTTGCCTGGAAGTATTATCTTGAACAAACTGCCAGACAATATGTTTGCATGGTCAAAACAGTTTTATCGGAGGAAATGTCCTAAAACATTGATGGAAATGTTTATGAAATGATCACATATCACTGCAATAGTACAAGATGAATATACCATAAACTTGATATCATTTTGAGAGGCTATTACCATTTGATAATTCATTGTGGAAATTTTAAGTACTTCCCATCTTAGATGAAAGAACAATGGACAGTGATCGACTTTCGTGTTCCCATGATACGATCGATATGTTGTAATACTGTTAATAATCGGGCCTTGAGTATAAAATGTTGCGTAGAGCTTACAAACAGGCTTGTTTGTGAAAGAGAATACAGTAGACCTCTTTGTCATGATTGTAGCCTAGGCACTACACATAGCTTTATATTCAGGGCCCCTTGATGATGAGCACCTACAGTGCTGATATTTAATTCCTGCACTAAATGCGAGGGCGACCCGGGCATGATACACGACCGTGCGCCCGATTGCCATCCAATGTCCTGCATGGATGACCACACAATGTAGCTTTGATTCGCAAGCTAAGTTGGTCATTGATGCGCATGACTTATTATTTAAACATGTTATCCATGGGTGCTTGCACAACCAGGTACTGACAGACGTCTGGTCAACTGGTACAGGAAGTGAATGTCTATACTGTATGGAGACCGGGGATCCAGAGGGAAAGCATCCAACACAGCAACTCATACATATATTCCGAGTAGGATTCGAACTCGGACCTTCCTCAAGCCGGAAAACTGTGAGCTATCAATGCACACTACTTCAGACCACTCCGCCTTGAATGCAGCGCTAGCCATTAAACCAGCGATCATCCCACTGGCCATTTTCTTACATACCCTTAACCCTACACACCCTGCTGGAAGCTAATTTGGCGAATACAACATAATGCAAAAAAACCCTGAAAATTATTGAAACCCTGTCAAATGGGTATTCATCTAAAAGTACTGAAATAGAGATCTTTAATGAATACCAACATGACTGGGTTTAAATGATTTTCAAAGATATTTGCGTCCTTGTCGTTTGGATGGAAGTAGCCTGAGCTTGGGAAGGGTTAATATTTGGCAGTGGTGACGGAGAGGGCGAGTTGTGTATGTGCAATGCCCTAGATCACTCGACCATGGGGTGAGCCTAGGGGCGTGGCGCTCTACAAGGTGCTGCTCTACTTGGACGATCGTTCGTATCTCAATTATTCAGGACAGAAATAAACATGTGCCTTTGTACAAATGGCTGACTGTATACTGTATCGGCTATTGTACCTAATATAAAGATATTACATTTGTATACTACTCGCACAACTTATAGATAGCACTTGTACTGTAAAAATGTTCACGCTATTATAATTTCATATCGTAGCAATATAAGTTTCGATAGATATATTTTATCATTTATTTGACTAGGTTTAGTTATCTACACTGGGGAAAGTTGACGGGCCTGGACGGGCCCGTTTTTAACGGGTTCGTGGAGGACTCATTACATGCACGTTACCGGCCTGTTAATTGTAACGGGCACGTTACAGTCTTGTTATTTAAACAGGCATGTTGTGACAAGCCTGTCACGGACCCGTTAAAAGATCATTTGATAACCTGATATATTAGTATTGGTTTAGCATTATGTGGCATACGTGCAGTAACGGACTCATTCTAGTAGACCAGTTACTTTAATGGCAATGTAATAAGCCCTTGTCAATGGGCCTGTTACATACTGTGGATTCACAAAAGATTGTGTAGAGTAAATTTTGCGAATTTACAGAAAATCGATTTTTGCAGTTTTTAACTTTGCGAATTGGACGCAAAATGGAGTGCCAGCTATACATTTAAAGTGGCAGCACTAATTATTGCGAATTTAAATTTTGCGTCCGAGGCTAAACGCGAAAAAAACGCAAATTAAACTAGCGCAATCTTTTCCGAATTTACGGTATCCATTGTAAAATGTTAAGTTTTGGGCCCGTAACGGGTCTGTAAAAGGCCTGTGCTATAGGTCCACAGAGGGCATGCCGTTACGGTACTGTAGTATTCCCCATTTACATGCCAATACTTAACTCTTTTAACGAAGCTGTTACGGACCCGTTACGGGTACAGAGAGACATCTGGCGGTCAAACCAAGAACTATGTATTTTATTCCAAAGTCATTTTATCACAAAAAGCCACTGGTCCTCAATGGTACAAATCTTGGTTGCTGGTTGGTTAATCTAAGGGGAGCAATAATAATTTGGCGTCCTTATAGAAATTAGCAAAAAACCTAACTTATAGATTGCCAAAGAAGTGATTGCGACCAATCGACAGCATATATACAATATATAAATACTAAAAACAAAATTTCGATTTGAAATAGGCCCGTTTTACGTTGAAATGTGCCCTTGTCATCCCTGTGTTTTTAAACGGACATGTAACGGGTCGCTCAGGCCAGTTAGCTTTTACCTGTGTAGATTATGTATCACTCTGATTTAGTTAGTTCACATGCTTACTTATAGGTGGCTGATAGTTGTATACAGCGCCACCTATATATATTATTCGAAATGAAACTGCGATGACCCAAACATGATTCATGTATGTTAACATTTCTACGTGGTTTTCTATAGCACAAATTTGTCTATGACTTGTATGAACTGGTCATCCGATTGATATTGCGTAATTGCGAATTTACGGATTATTTCGTCACTCATTTTAAACTTGTCATAAATGTTATTGATTAATTGAAATCTTTGAAAAATGACTTTGAAGTATCCTGTTCTACGCAAATAGATCACTTATACTGCCAAGGGAAATGCCATAACCAAATTAATTGGTAAACCCATAATAAGATCAAATGTGAATTTATGAAAACTAACGAAATCGTAGTAGACATGTGAAGGGATTTTGATAACAAAACTGTTATTATCGCATTTATTGGAAAAGGTAAAGGGTACCTGACAGTTGAATGTAAATCCATTTTGTAAAATAAAGTACTATTATATAAAATACATTTACAACTATTATTTACCGTGTTTATAGTTCCTTATTGAATCCCTGTCAGCATGTATACATTTGGTGATAGATTAACTTGGAAAGCTTGACAAGTTTTATCCTATCCCTAGTTAATCAACATATACCGACTATATTATTCGTATGAAAATGGAATTGAGGATGTA
>OZ012700.1:6355411-6387911 GCA_963942565.1 Maea johnstoni | reverse complement strand
AGGACCAATCAAGACTTGTATCATTTACATTACAGAGAAACCTAATCGCCAGCATCAACTGAGCATGCGCAGAGCACGAATTTTGGGCTATTATTTGACACTGGTTGAGGCTAGCCTGTTCAGGTTGACCAGCTTGTTTCATATCCACTTGTGTTTGGTAATCTAAGGTACAAGCACAGCAGAACAGAACTTGCAAAACTAGAAAATAAAAAGATAGCATACATCAGAAAATAAGCTTTCGAAAAGGGATTTAAAAGCTTGCAGGATGGTAGGTGTTCTGTATCCTGGGTTGGTTTGTTGGTTGGATGGCAGGGTAGGGTTTGGTGGATGGCTGGTTTGAGTCGGCTGGGTGGATTGGTTGTGCTAGTTTAGTTGAGTTGGTTAGTAAATTTGGTGGTTGGTTTGTTTGTTGGATCGCTGGGTTTCTAAGGTACAACAGAATAACCAAATCAACGAACCCTTACTTTCCAACCAGACCTACTGATTAGCCAACCCAACAAAATCAACCTATCAATACAACACTGCCAACCAAAGAGCCCTATCAAACCAAACAAACCCGTCGAGCCAACTAACCAAACCAACATATTCAGTCCAACTCAACCAACCAAACTAACCCAACCCACCATGTCAACTAACATAAACCAAATCCAACTAACCAAACCAAACAACCTACCCAGAGAAAGTCTGATACAAGGTGATAGGAGTGTAAATGAAAGAAATGGAAAGTAGTATGAAGCTAGTGGCGCTGGGCGCAACACAGCGCAAAGGTTAGGCAGGTATGGTAGAGAAATGGATCTGTGCGCCAAAATATGTAGGCCGGCCCATGGATCCATGTCTCAAGGAGAATGGATAGAGATGTAATAGTTATGAAATATGAGGAATATGGGTAGTGAGTAAAAGCAAATTAGTGACCGTGTAAATATATATAGCTAAGTTCTCATGGAAAAAGAAAAAAGTTCTGATTTGGAAAATATTTGTTACTGAAATACAATGAAGCTGAGAATGTGGGGAATTCAAAAACATTAATCAGAATTTGCCCCCCCCCCCCCCCCCCCCCCCAATATGATACTGACCAACCCTCTGGGTCATGGACTATTATGATATTTTTAGTTCAAAAGCAATCTCTGTTTGTTTTTCATAACTGGGAATCTGTCATCATGCTGCAAGTGTGATCTGCTACATAAAATTAAAGTTATTTCATAATCATACTTGTATGGTTATCAATATGCCAAAACCTGTAAAGTATAATAGCCCACTCACTAAACTAATAAACTAACCTGACCCCTGGTGGCCAGGATTGGAACCGCGTAAAATCTCCTGAATTTGGATGGTTGAATGTTGTGTAGGTCAGAAATCTTCAGATTAGCTACTGATTTGCCAACTTTCAAAAATCATCCACCATTCCTCAAGAATAAATTCATTTTCTAGCCACGAGCCAAGAATTTCATAATATGCTGAACATAGTAAGTACTCAGTATTTGATCTTGAAAGATCACAATGTCTGGATAGATCACACAAAGTAAATGTTGTTGATGACTACATTTTCAGTTCCAAAGCTATCTGCGTGTTTTTGATTACTGTGTGTATATAATCATGCAGCAATTGTGATCTGCTACATAAACTGAAATTAAAGTTATCCTATTAACATATGTTTCCATGATTATCAACTGTAAAGGCCCACTCCTAAAGCAAAAGTACTAACCTGGCCCCTAGTGGCCAGAAATGGAACCAAACAAAATGAAACCAAAAGACGCCGCAGTATAGTAAACAGCCTGATATCTCCTGATTTTGGATTGTTGAATGCTGACGGGTATGCCAACGTACATGCACAATATCAATTGAACATTTCATAGCACACATGTACCATGATTCAAGAACTTATGGCCAGTTTAACGATGTTCTCAGCAAGGGGCATTTCTGCCGCGTAGACTATAGAATAGATGTGTATGTCCAGATGTTAGTCGCTGGATTACCGTAAAGTCGTTCCCCTATTGCGACATATTAGCTAGAAGTACACGGGCGTGAAAATATCCAAATAATTTTCCCATACATCATGTTAAGACTAGCTTTCAATCACACACATGACTTTGTTTTTTGGCCGCTCTGTTTCATCAATAAACTCGCTGCCATAAACCGTTATTTATGACGAATTTAGTAGAGGCGATTCTCCCTATACACCTAGTATAAAGCCATCTGCTCGAATGGCAGAATCCTGAACTTGTCACACACTACGGTGAGTAGCGTGCTCGCGCACTTCGGAATGCCGCCTGCGTCCAGCCCAACCAACCTAGATATTCAACCAGCTAACCCAACCAACCATTCCACTAATAAACAAGAAACCAAACCGACCAACCAACCAACCAGGGTTACAGAGAACCTCCCAACTTGAACGTCTTTTTTTTTAATTGTTTCATCTCCTAGTTTGTATTTTGTTTTCTGCTCCCACACGGTTTGTTTTCTGCTGTTTGCATTTCATGCATTATCGTTACTTAGTTTCCAGCTATGTACTCAAACAAATAAACACTTATTCGGACTTGGAAGTTTATTTTCTGTGTCACACTTGCACCATCATACTTGCGCAATTATAACAAGAAGAATCGATTCATTTAAGCTCAAGTTTCCTATCCCACAATCAAAAGGACAACTTCGAAGGAAGCACCGCCCACCGTTATTGTTCAATAAACACCTCCATTCAACTCTAGTTTTTATTAACGAAATGTCTCTCATATAGGATTGGACTATGTTTGCTCTTTTAAAAGTACAAGTGTTTCACCAAAAAATGAAGTGTAATTAAAGGACATTTTACCTCTTTAACTACAAACTAAAAGAGTCATGCTGAACTTGAGAGTTCCATCCATATTACATGAAAATCCTCCCGACTCAACTCCTTTTCCCATAAAAAAATACTCTCTACGCACACCTAAATACAGAATAAAGATTATTTTTGTTAGAAAACGGCAAACATATTTCTTTGGAAGTTTAGGCGATCTGAATAAAGGACCGTTAAAACTGCAAAATTTCTTTATAAATACACAAATATTGGTGAAAACACAAGAGGGTCGTCATCGTTGTGTGGAAATCATTTACTTTCATGTCCTTTTTTCAATTGATAAGTCTCGCTCTACGCAAACCTCCTGGATGCAGAATTTTATTTATTTATTCCCTAATTAGAAAGATATATTTTCTTTAAAAATCCATCTTTAATAATTTAAGTAACAGTCAAAAATATAAAATATATCCAGACGTCAATTCCTACAGGAACTATCGAGCATTAATGGGTTAAATTATTTATAAAATCCATTTATTTTTTAACTTTTTCTTTTTGATATACATCCTACAATTCAAAAATCATTTCAATGGTACTCCTCTTAAATGTCAGGATTATATTCCCAATATTTTCTTCCTTCTTGAAGTGGTTCATGAGAACGGGAATATAATATTAACCACTTACTCCCAACTCACCAAAAAGCCTCTCCCATATGTGCTAAATAGGAAGGCGCATTGTAAGGCCATATAGATTGGTCATCTTCAGCTTACTTTATTTCATATACAATCCAAAAAAATCGAAAAAGTGGCACGGAGCGATTTTTAGCAATAATGTCAAGATAATATTTATGCACTTTTCTTTTAAATTCGGTGAAGTTTTGATAGTGGTCTATTAACTCTACTAACTTGCTACACAACCCGCTTAAAAGCCCCTTCCATACTAAACCTAGATAAAGAGGGAAATTGAAGGGCCTTAGAAATTGGTGATATTCATCTTACTTTTTTCACATTTAAAGCAAAAAAATCGAAAAAACTGTCACGGAGCGATTGTTAGAAATAATGTCAAGATCACAAATACGTTTTTTTCTTTTGAATTTTTTCAAGATTTGATAGTGGTCTCATTTCTAGAACAACACGACCTCCACGCCCATTACTTTTGTACAGGGGCTGGAGTGCGCGCACTGCACTCCCCGTAAGCCACGCCCACAATTCGTTTTACCCTACGTTCCATGGGTTTGCTGATTGCTAATTTGCGCATGCGTGCTGCTCGATACGACGCGGTCCCAGGAAAAGGGTAATTTCAGCTCCAGCAATTAATAACGCACAGTCCTCTCTGTGGCATTTACACCTGGTATATTGCCTTTTAATATGCTTGCCCCCAACTAAATCACAATTACCTCATGACAACTGAGCTCTTATTTATTTTATAGCTCTTTCAGATGAGGCCGGTCGGTTCCATTTTTAAAAAAACGGGGGATGGTCGGGTGGGATTGTAAATACGAAATAGATTTTGATATTTTGGTTTCTCGTTACATTTTGCTCCGTCAAAGTAAGGCTAAATAGTCGCTAGGCTGCTGCTAATGGTGGATAAAACTGAGGTGCCCGGGAAAACATCCGACTAGCCTCCTCAGGTCACTGTTAGTTTTCTCACATGCCTCGATCTAGATTTTAAACCATAGACCTTTGGCAGGGGTGAAAGACAGTGGGCAGACATTGCACAATCCTGAGGCCACGTGTGAATTGAGGCAGCCCCGGGTCTTCCAGAATATAAGTACATTCCAAATGATAATGGTAGACGAAGAGGACGTGTAAAAGAATGTTAAAGCGCACTAAGTAAAAGTGGTGATTCGGGAAAATAAAAGAGGGTCTATGTGTCGCTAGAAAATGACAATTTGCTTGTAAAAGCCAGTAATGCTGATAACTGAAATTGTATGCAATGCATATAACATGTTTCCTTTATAAATTCCTCAAATCTCGTAATCATTATTAGCTAAAGGGTTAAGTGTGTGTACACATGCTAATAAGGTGTCCAGGTACTCGAGTACTCGGGCCAATATTTCTATCTATGTAATCATTGGTGTTCCAATTGTGTTGAACTAAGACATCTTTCATTTGAAAATCTTATGATTCGTTTTATTAGCACTGAGCGGCTCTTACGAAAAGATAAAGCGATGTGCTTGTCAGTTATCTTTAATATATACATGAAAGCACATGAAAGACCATGGTAGAGGATCCTTCATCTTGTCTTTAAAGTCAGGAAGATAATAGCCATAGTCCCCAGCTGTGCGAACATATGATCTCAAATCAAAGGATAATATTCTGGTGAAAACCATCAGTTTCTCTGTCTGACTTGCACTGTATACGAGAGATCAGACACCAACTGAATATTGCTTTGATTTATGTTTATCGTCCCGTTTCTACAGTACAGAAATCTGTTATATGCACCAGTCGACCGGATGACTGGTAGTGCCTGATCGTACAAACACCCATGGATAACATGGTCCAAAAATAAGCCAAGCACACGAATGGCCCCTATAGCTTGCGAGTCAGAGCTACGTTTAGATGTTTCTTGATATGGACATAGAATCTATATATCTATATATCTATATATCTATATATATATATATATATATATATATATATATATATATATATATATATATATATATATATATATATGTATATATATACTAGTGTATATATATATATATATATATATATATATATATATATATATATATATATATATATATATATATATATATATATATATATATATATATATATCCTAAATTACTCCATGCAGGAGGATACCAATGTTGGCTAGCAGACAAGTAGTAATTTTTTGTCTGATAGAGTCAGGTGTGGAAAAGCATTTTCTATCACATAATTGCTGGTCTTTACAAGTAAATGCATTCGTACTTCATTTTTACATTTCATAAATTGAACCATGCTTTGAGTTAGGTTAGGAGGTTGGCAGTGATGCAGGCTTGGCTGGTGGATTTTCAAGACTACGCCAAACTACCAAATGCAATTTAGCCCAATAACACCCCCAGTGACCAACAGCAGCTTCAAAATTCCGAGGCTGAAGATGTGTTAGTGTTAGGAAAGCATCTGAAGGACATTAGAACACGACCAAACACTCTCTGAATATTTTGTAAAAGCAATCCTATAATTACAAAGTCGTTACTTAAAAAGCATAGATCTCGACCTCTATTGCCATGAAAACATCGGTGGACGTATGGGTAGAAATGGCAGAAAAGGTGACCATAATCGAAAATCGATACCCTTTTCCCAAGGCGCACATATTCCAAGGCGATAGAAAGATATGTTGTTTAGAAGGGTGTGATATGTATCGCGCATGCGCCTCGCGAGTGTGACTCTGCGTCCATCACTTACGTCGTCAAACACCTCATGGAAACAAGGCGTGACAGGTGTTCCTGGCATGTCACACCTAGGCCATTGTCTCCTGTGATATATTGTCTGATCATCTATTGTCTGACGTGGCGAGCAGGTTCCGGGTTCGCGTGATGTTTTTTTGTTTAACCCACTCATGCCTAAAATGCCTGAATACTATATACGGCTTTGATTTGGAGTGCTAAAAATTTCGCTTTAGAGCCCTGCTGGAGGGTTCTTTTGCTACTTTAAATTCGCACATTCAAGCACTCAAACTAATCCAAATACAAAGCATGATATTTATTCGAAGAGCGAAAATTAGATGCAGTTATACAGTAGTGACTTGCCTTGTCGGCGATGTTGAAGTTCATGTACTATTTCTTTTCTGCCATATTAGGCTGAATCAGAAGTAGACAGTTATAAGTGATACAGGATACCGGAGTACCAGGCTTAACCCACCTCAGCTAGTCACCGGGACCTTTCTCGAGCCCGCGAATTGGTCCGGATATTGGTGAGAGACTACGAGAAGTCATTGGCAACGCCTTTAGACCACTCGGCTGTTGGGGCAGGCCCTACCAAGTTTAAGATATCTATCCAACACAGACATTCCCTGGGATTTAATTTAATCTAATTTGGAGTCCAATTTAAATTTTGATCAATTTTTTTAAAACCGGACAGTAGTGAGAGACAGCAATCAGTCAGAATAAATACCTTAGACCACTGGGCTATCAGGACAGCCCTTATTTGGCATGAGCTGGTTAATAATCATATTATGCTAATGACTTTGGGAGGTACTAAAATCCCCAGCACGTATTACGTATCTGTAAAACATAAAAACACCACTGCTGGCTCCGTGCCAAAGTCATTTCATATGCAACAGGAATTTTGCCATCAATCGTGTTGTATTTGGCAGGCGCAACACCCCGGTGGCTGTAATCAGATGTTTGGGAATGCATAATGAGGGGTTGAGGCGAGGCGCGGTGGGTAATGGAAATAACTAGTCAGCGCTATTTGGGACCACGACGCCCCCGGGAAATGCTTCGACGACGAGGAAAAGAATTATGGCAAAAGAGTTAGGATAATTGTATGCTACACGTTCTTCATAAAACATGGCTGAAACTATACTGTAGGAAATGTAAATTTTATTATATATTTTATTATATTTTTATTGTATTTCTTTTTTCTTTATTGCTTATGTTTTTCTTTGCCTTACATATTTTTCTTTCAACTGTCACCTTTGAATGAGATAAACCTATATGTACATGTACTCCTTTAGCACGTAATATATATATATATATATATATATATATATATATATTATATATATATATATATATATATATATATATATATATATATATATACTCACATAAAACACGTAACCTTTTTTCAAGTGCCTTTAACCCCACTGACCCTTCCCCTACTTCGAGGATATTTAGATATTCATAAGCAGAATTTTTCTTTTACTTTCCCATTCGAAACATTTTACAAGGCATTCCAATATAACTTGGCCGAGTAATTTAACTATTTAGATGTGCTTAACTTGCTTTAAAGGTTTCCCAAATGCCTCCACTTTCAAGTGCAGAAGACTTTCTTCATCCAATGGTATTGGAAAAAGACGATCACACAGCTTGATTAGACCATGCCAGGAATTCAGTGGGCGTTCGCTTAGACCCTACGTTGTTCTTGCAATTTGCCGCTGCGCGTAAAAAGGATTCGCTCGCAACTGATACAATGTAATAAAACGATATTATCATCCGCGTGGCCTTCGCTGAATGGAAGTTTTATCAAAGCCAGGACGGGAAGGACATTACAGGGCTCCACAGGGCTCCACAGGGGGCAGTCGTCCGTAGAAGTGTTGCTAATCAGAATGTTTTCAATGAAAGTGAAGTAGCCGAATGTCTTTTATGTGCGGCTTGGCCAGAGTGCGCCCTAGGCACTTCCCTCAATACAGAGGGATGGGAACTGGGTTTGTAGTACGCGTAAATAACTATTGGGCATGTACAATGTAGATTTGGTTCTGTGAACATTTATTGACATTTTTCGAATAGTACATCTTTATCGAAAGGATATTAACTGAATATTCAGGCATTTGGGCCGATAGAGTTATAATTGGGATGGGTTAAAAGGACATGCAACAGCCAAATCAATTTGACAATTATGTCGTAATGGCGCAATTAGTGTCATGATATTATTCATTATACATACTATACTTGTATTGCAACGATTTTGTAAGACCCAATATGTAGTCAATAAACCCAATACAATATGTGATGGAGGGTCATAAATTCATCCGTGATCACCACTTCATCATATTGTCCAAAAGGTATCTTTATGCGAAGATATAACCACAGTATTTGTCAAGTCTTATTTGGCAGATATAGACATAAAAAGGTTAACCTTTCCATGCCCTTGGTGGTCAGACTTGTTCTGGACATTTTTATATCGTCTTTGCGAAATAAGTCTTATTTGGAAATGAATTGAAGGAAAATTGTTTGTTAGACATGACCTACTTATTGATTAATTTCCAAGTTATTATGAAATGTGTCATAGATCCAGACGACACCTGTTGTGGTCTCTCAGACTGAAAGAGTTAAGCAGGGAAAGAACTATAGAAATCAGTAGCGTGTAATTGTTCCGTCTCGGGTCAAGGTCAATGGTTGCTATAGCCAGCCTCGTTCTGAAGGTGACTACTAATGGCCACCTTACGACCTTGCTCCAATGGGGCTATAAATATGCATCTCTAGCCTAGCGGTAAATGCACATATCGGATTATATGGGTATCCCTTATTTGGATATCTCCTTAAGATATCAATGGCAGAATGGCGAAATTAGCATAGCAAAGAAATCGATTCGTAATATAGATACGATAATCACCAGGCTTTCCATAAATGTCACACACTCTCATGAATGGTATTATTTTGGAGATAAAATCTAAATACTGTTTTAAGGTATGATTGGATTCTGAAAAAAAGGTTAGATATCTTTAATAGAGGTTATTGCAGTTTGGACTGAAACAAAGCACATATAATACGTAAATAAGGATAGAAAGAAGAATACGGGTGTGCTCTATGTTAAATGAATTTTGTCTAGTGTTTGTAATTGCTTTAGCTACAATATACGCTTTCTTGCTTTGGAGTTCACTACTAATGGCGAGAGGGTTTTCTGTGTATAATATATATATATATATATATATATATATATATATATATATATATATATATATATATATATATATATTCATTGTTACTGACGACAGAGCAAAACAGAATAGATGCAAACCACAATTCGTCTCAATCGTTACTAAATATACGCACAAATCGCTTCAATAAAGCCCTGGTCACATCAGACTAAGGCCTCCGTACGGCTGATTGATCGCATGCGTCCAAAGTGCCGTGAACAGGTCGCATGCGTCCAGTCAGAGATCTTTCATTTGTGGTCACATCAGAATGAGCCGTGCGGCCGGTCGTGAGAAATTTTACAATCACGGAAATGTTTAAGGGCAGTTCCATTTAAAAGTGTGATGGGGGGGGGGGGGGGGGGAGGAACGGAAGATCTTTTTAGGGGGGGGAGGGGTCGAATTTTGAATTATTTTACCCCACCTCCCCCCCCCCCCCCCGATTTTATTTTGCGTAATATATATATATATATATATATATATATATATATATATATATATATATATATATATATATATATATATATATATATATATATATATATATATATGTATATATATATGTATATATATATATATATATATATATATATATATATATATATATATATATATATACATATACATATACTATATATATATATATATATATATATATATATATATATATATTTATATATATACATATACATATGTATATATACATATATATATATATACTAGTAGTAGTAGTATATATATATATATATATATATATATATATATATATATATATATATATATATATACATATATATATATACATATATATATATATATATATATATATATATATATATACATATAAGATATATATATATAAAAGTGTGTGTATGTGTGTGTGTGTATGTGTATATATATATATATATATACATATATATATATATATATATATATATATATATATATATATATATATTTATATATATATATATATATATATATATATATATATATATATATATATATATATATGTATATATATATTTATCAATATAAGTATATATATATATATATATATATATATATATATATATATATATATATATATATATATATATGAATCTATCTATGTATGTATATATACTAGTAGTGTGTGTGTGTATATATATATATATATATATATATATATATATATATATATAGAGAGAGAGAGAGAGAGAGAGAGAGAGAGAGAGAGAGAGAGAGAGAGAGAGAGAGAAAATAAATATATATATATATATGGAACGGCCCTAAAGCACTATCCCCTTTGCACGGAGGATGTACGGCCACCTTGAAGAGGCCTTGAGGAGGCCTTCCTGTGGTCTCACGGTCCTTATGGAGTAAAATTAACATCTATTTTCTTTAAAGGGTGCCGTGAGGCACTCTCAAGGATCAGTGGGAGCGCCGCACGGCGTTAAAGATTGCCGTGCGTCAGACGCTAAGTCAACAAATGTCCGTAGGTAGGTCGCGGACCGTAGACTGATTTGCGATCATGTTCGCAAACCTCTCTACGGCCCACGACCACTGATTTTCGGCCGCACGACCTCTACGGTTGAGGCCAACTCCTTGAGGCACCCGCAAGGTGATCCTGCGATCGCCACGGTTTTCGGCCGTATACTGCCCGCAAACAGCCCGCACGGCGGACGTATGCCTGATGTGACCAGGGCTTAACATCATGCAACGAGAATATGCAGGTATTTGAACAATTATATGGACAATTGGGGTATGTCCAAGCAGCACGAGTTTTGAAATTTCAAAATATAGAATTAGAGCATTAAGACATTAAAAATCATATTTCTCTCTTAACGAAATAGTAGACAATAAAAACAAATGTTAAGCAGAAATTTAGCCAATGTGAGATTAGATCACCCAACCGGTGTAGATTTGATATCCCAATGAATCAAATTGGTGCCAAAATGGGGATGACTTTGAGAGGTATAACGATTCAATCAGAAAACATCAGTTTAAATACTGATAAGGCAATTGGAATGCACCCAAACGCATTCCATTGAACTCTGAAACGGAACAGAATGCCAGGCGCTGTTTTCAAGCGTTCTCATGAGAATTGGTGAGAAGTCGTGAGAAATGGAATTTGGCCATTTTGAGACAGGGGCTTAAGTTCAATGCCAATAGTTAACAAATTGGCCCTTATCGATCCTCGCCGCCGTACCTGGCACTTTCCCCTTTGTTCTCCTCCTCGCCAATGGTCCGTCTGGCCATCAGGCCCACAGCTTGTTTCTGGAGGCAATTAATGTAATAGTCGTTCAACCCGGATGTAGAGGTCGCTAATCGATTTTAATGGCGTTAAGTTAGAACCCCACCCTCCACTCAACGATATTCTGCAATGTAGAAACTATGTAGATTTATTACAACTACAATATTGCCAGTAATTTTCTCTTCTTCCCACACTCCTCTATGTTGTAATTTGGAATTTCGATTATTGTCACATTTTGTGCTATTTTGCGGCTAATTATCGGAAGTCGGAGTACCCGATGAATAGTCCACCGCCTAACTCCGAGTCTCTGACAACTTTCCAACAAACCCGAAACGGAATTCGAACCCGGGCATTGGTGAGTGATAGCTAATAACCAGTGGCTGGAATGCCCGGAGCAAAGCCCAGTCACTTGAAACTGGCACATACGAGAAACGTCCACCTGAATATAGAGGCAATTTTGCATTTGTCCGGGCATTTGTCCCATTGCTTTGTTGTTGTTTTGCCAGTAACAAAGTAAAAGAGGACCATTATTTATGCATATGTTATGTCACTATTGGCCTTTGTGTGCCGATGTGCCTTTTAAGCAATTATTCATTCATTCATTTGTCCCATTAGAAGTTAGTTTTAGCACGTGTGACTGTCTGACTCTAAATCTTTCAGCATTCGCCTATTCTGCATTGAAGGTCATCAGTGTAGTAATTTTCTCATGCGTACCTAAGCGGTCACAAATCCTCTCTCATTCCTGTTACGCGATATCATAATCTCGCGTGACCGAGATCTCGCCCTTGGCTAAACTCTCGTCTCTCCAGACCGTGTCAAACGCTTGATGAAAATCGATGGCTTAGGCAATCTCCTTATTGCACGTAATGGAGGTCTCGGCCCTCCACACCCCGAGTGGCTCTCGACTGTAATTTTACCATTTAAACTCTCGCGTGATGTGAATCGAGCCCTTATTGTATAAACGATGTGATTTCCTAAGTGGTCAGATATGCAATCGCAAGGAATTCTTGAATAACTAGGTCCGTTGTGGAAACGGGATGGGAGATAGCCGGCAACAATGGTAATCCCTTAATGACCTTATTTGACTATTTTATTGCATGCCCTGATTGCTATTGATATCCATCAAGACGAGATACACACAATTTTGGTGAGTACCATAGATATTAAAATTACCATTTTTCATACTATCTAGGTCTCCGCTGATAGATCCTCCAAGAGTGTGATATGTAGGATTTATGTAATTAAGGTGGATACTCTACAAAATAGGTATGATAAGGGTGGCACCCACGATTTTGGTCGATTTCCTTTTAAAGTTTGACTTCCATTTGCTAAATAAGAAAACATATTAAAGCAATGACTTTTGGGTTGGTCTTTGATTTTATTACTAGCTAGTCATTCTTCCTTAAACCATTTGAATCTAGAGCGCATACATATATGACATTCTGAAAGAGGGTCACATATACGGAAATATACATTTGAAGAAATCTATCAGAAGAAGCTTATAGGTAAGATAGGGGATGGTACGAATTCGATTCCATACCATATATTAGTTTCTCCCGTGAGTTTTTTTTATACATACATATATAAATACATACATACATATATTTAAACCCAAGACACTGGCAACTTTTTCACATGCGTTGAATAGCTAATGAAAATCGAAATTTTAACCGCTGTTCATCATGAAGGTGGGAAGATTGTTTATGGCGACTGGCCGCAGTCATTGTTTCGGCACAGTAAAAATAGCTGCCGGCCAAGGTGCGTTTTGGTGATTATACCAGCGATGAGGAACGGGATGCGTTTTGGCTGAACATTTCTCGTTGTAATTGGGAGACGACGCAGTTGGCAACGGAAACTGTGACTGCAGACGATTGCCATTGGCACGTGCGGCTACCAAATCACGTTGGCCAAAGGAGGAAGTCCCTTCGCGCCTAACGTTATTGGCAGCGGCTCAATCAAATAAGTCTAACAAATGTTACAATTACAGAATTTCTGTCAAAATAAACCACGCAAACGATCTCCAAGTGGCCAATCAGCAAAGCCACGTGACGTCACAAGACCGTCAAGTGCCCATAGCCGGGCGATAATAGGGGAATTGTACCTTGCCGCCAATAAACACATAATTAGCTGGCGACGCAAGAACATTCATGACCATGTCGAATTTCGTCTGCCGTAAAGTGACGTCATCGCGCTCTGTGCCACCCAGCTCCATTGATTGTGCGCCTATAATCCTAATTCCTAGGGAATTGACAGAATTAAGGTGATTGATGTGAATTTCAGCAAATAGAAGTGTAGGGTTACTTTGTACACAGCTCTGCATGGACATGGGACGGGTGATGAATTGTAATAGAAGTGCTTTCTCGGAGGGAAAGCGATATGGCTGATACCACTAGTGATTTCTAAACTGACTGCGGAACCTGGGTTAACACGCTGGGTCGTTAACACGATACTACATGTTGAAATCATTACCTGGCTGTTTTTATACTCCAAAATCTGCAGGTCTTTTCTTAACCCATGTGTGCCGGAAGATCACCTTGGCAAGTGCCTGGAGCCATGGTACATACTTTTTACTCACACACCATCATATATATATGTATATATATATATATATATATATATATATATATATATATATATATATATATATATATATATATATATATATATATATATATATATATATATATCAGAATAACATCAACATCAGGAGTACGAGGCATAATACACATTAAATATCTAGATACTACATATGTGACTATACTTTTAAGAGCAGTATTTGACTTAAATTCATGTTTGGTTTTCCAATCCCTATTCCTTTTTTAATGTTCATGTTTTGCTATAGTCAATCACCTATATTCACCATGCATGGGCTTCAGAGTCAATTGTATTGTTAATTGTATTGTATGTTTATTGAATGCACATAGAAAGTAGACTACCATGCGGTATACAAAACATGATATTATTGTCCATTTTAGGGTAGTACACACTCTATACAAATAGAAAAACTAAAGAATAGCACCTGAAGACAGAATGTGTAAAACAAAGCTCTCTCATCTGAGCACGAATAGGTTAACCCTTATGCTGCTGGTGGCTAATTTGGCCAATACAAAATGATGTGAAAACCCTAAAAAGTGACTGAAATCATGGCACATGGGTACTCATTCGAAAGTACTCGGTTAGAGCTATCTACTGAATACCAATATGACAGGGTTTCGATAGTTTTCAAGAATATTTGCACTCGTGTGCTTTGTTACGAAGGTATTGGAAGGGTTAAGAGTTTTAAAGACCCGCCTGACGGTTCTGTATGGCAGGTGCTCTGTTATTACTCTAGCCACTTACATCTATAAATAGCAGGTGCTGCTCTGACTGTTGTATTCCACCGTTATTAAGGAGGTCAATGGCTGGTCGACCAGTCTCGTCCAAATCTCGCTGACAGTGATACTTAGTAGCAATTGGGAAATTACTCTTAAAGCTCTCCGGATTCAAACAAACAAATGAATTGTAATCTCTTGGAAATGCAGCTCAGTACCTCTTTGGAACCGACTCTTAAAAGGGTATTCCGTATTCAAACAAACAACTTAAAACAACTTGGCTGTCATTTTATATTGTATCATTGATAATTGAAACGTCTGAAATACAACGATGTTGAGAGGCAATGAAACACTGCTTTGCAGAGGACTTTTTTTAAAGAGTACTTTTAAGAAATAATGTTTCCTCCGTTATAAGCTAGTCACGATTTATCCTCGGTGAAGCAAGCAAGGGACGATACACAGAAAACCATATAAAAGAAAATACGAAGTGCCAACACTTAATTCCTGCACAGAATGCGTAGGCGATCCGGGGATAATACACGACCGTACGCCCGATTGCCACCCAGTTTCCTAAGCATTGGTGCATGGATGACCTCACAACTGATCGTAGTTACATGGGTCATTGATGTTCTTTGGCCTTTTTGACATGCTATCCATGGGGAAATGTACAACGAGTGACTGGTAGACGTCTGGGCGACTGGTGCAGGAATCAGATGTCTGTGTACTGTACTTCCAACCTCACATCTCCTTTACTTCTCTCTTTGCTCACACACACAACACATGAAAGCGATAGTGTGTTATTTAACACTGATCGATGTATTGACGATCTTAAGAGAAAATCCGTGTTCAGGAATTGCACCTATCATCCGAGCCAAATGACTAAGAAGCCGGATAGCAGTCTTAGACCATTGTTTACTTTTTTGGCACCCATAACGGTTTCCCATAGGTGTTAGGCTTCCAGTATCTGTTATTTGTTTTGAAGAGCATGCCAAAAGCATTGGCTGTTTTGGTAAATGGAGCCGGTGCCTAATACTAAGCTAAACACACATGAGATCACTTGTGATTCTCGTTATAGCTCCTCTGCCGGCTGAGAAGTAAACAAGATCAGGCTTACACAATATACAATAACAGCATTTACAGGTCCTCCTTATGCAATAATAGTGCGTACACTAGGGTCCGCCCCATGGCGAAGCGGTCCAGTGGCGGTCTAGTCCAATGCACGCTGGATGCTTACTGTGCCTCAATACTTTAGAAGTCTGGCTTCCAATTGAGTATAGGCAGGTTAGAAAGTTGACAGTGACTTGATATTTGTATTTAGGGCATTCCTTAGCTATGCACTGACAATAACGATTTTATTACTTTTTTAGGTGTAATATTTAGTGCATATATGGACGGAATGACTTGTGACTCCCCTACCCCCATTTTTTGTTTGATTTTCTTTTACTGTGTGGTATTTTTGAATGGAATTTAAGTTTTATATGTTACTGTCACCTTATCGAATACCCTACTGTGCCTTATATATACCCTATATATAATATATTTAAACATTTATATATACCCTAACATATCCTAACATGACAGGGCGCCATCCTGCCTGTCCTTGGGAGTGAGATGATCAGGTCTATAGCGATGAGACAGTGAGAGTAGTTGTCTGATTGATTGCATCTGAGCTCTGCGATAGCCCCACTACATGTACCTTACTAGATTGCCAATATATAACGCACTCGACCGCGACACTAGGACGACAGTAATGGCAAGGTTCCTTCGATCATAGCCACCACATCCCCTACCCATGATTGATATTGGTCGATAACGTCGAATGGATAACAAGATCTGGGTATAAAGGAACGGGTGAATAGAAGGCCAAGGTGGTACAGGTTACAATAGAAGAGTAGGAGCAAATTTGTTTTTGCAGTAGTAGTAGTAGTAGTAGTCGTAGTAGTAGTAGTAGTAGTAGTAGTAGTAGTAGTAGTAGTAGTAGTAGTAGTAGGTTTATGAGTAGTAGTAGCAGCAGCAGCAGTATTAGTAGGAGTAGTAGTAGTAGCAGCAGCAGTAGTAGTAGTAGTAGTAGTAGTAGTAGTCGTCGTAGAAGAAGCAGCAGCAGCAATAGCAAGTTCAGTAGTAGTAGTAGTAGTAGTAGCAGTGGTAGAAGTAGGGGCAGCAGCAGTAGTAGTAGTTGTAAGATCGATTGTCGATATGGGAATGTTTCATTAAGGGCTGTTCCACGGACCATTGCCCAGCATAGAACTGCCGTAAACATTACAGAATAGTGCCTCAGCTGTCGTAAAGTATCTCACATCCAACACAGCGCACTGCCTAGCTCTGTTATATAGAGATTACAGGGATACAGTTGGCAACATGTGGAATAAATACACGTATTAATCGTAAATATTTGACACAAAGGCGAGCATTTTTCCACTCGGGTTGTCATTAACACTGACTCCCTGTCACAGATCCGCTCTCTCGCCATCCATCTCCTGGCCATAACCACTTTACGGCTGAACGGAAACCGCAAATTCACTTCCCTGCCGACATCAGTTGCTATGGCGACGTTAGCCTCGCTTTGAGGTCACTTCCGGTTCATTGCAAACGTTCGATGGCATTGATAAATACATCAAGTAACGCATTTGTATTCCCTTCATAGGATTAGAAACTGATTATCCTAACGAATGACTTTGATATCAATGGATGTAAGTAGTTTTGGCTGCTCTCTTATTATGAATGGTAAATCCCTCAGAAACAAATTGCCACTACTCGATGGCATAATCATTACAAATTGTATTTATGCCTGAGCAATCAAAATAATCTTCTACCTAGAGTCAGTTATCTGATTTAAAAGTAAAATTCTCATCACCCAAGTATTGCTAATATATTGTGCAATCGACCAACACAAGAAAACATGATTGTTTCAGGATAGATTGGTATGAAATGGAACTTTGTTTCTCATCACTCTATCCTGCCATGGTAAAGCATACACGTAACTAGTTGGCCATTAACGATGAAGGAAGTCATGCTACTTTTGGGATTATCACCAAGTTAACATCACCTACATGTCCTCTCAAAGTTATCCTTTCTGAAGGTTTAGTTTTACAAACTAAGGGTGGTGTTTGTATATCAAGCAGCATTTTAGAAACCTATTTATGTATGGTTGGGGCAAAACCAGGAACGTCGTTCTATATTTCTTGATTGATTCGAATATCAAACATTAAAACTAGGAAGAAATTGACAAAAACATGTGTGTGTGGTGTCTATATTGCGTATACCATGCACACGTAGGTGCCAGTCAGAAAGCAACACGAACAATACACTACAATGACACTTCTACATTTCTGTAGCATCCATTTCGTATTGAAAGGCATTAATTTATGTCGGAAAGCGTCTGAATTATCTGAGTTCCAATCCAAGTAAGGGTTCTTCCGCATTACACTTAGATCATAATCCTAACATGACAGTTCTACTCCCTTCAACCCCAAACAGCCAATAACACAACCTTTGCGCACTTCGCGGAATGCTTTATATGGCGACCTTTATTCCGCGCATGCGCTCTAGGGGCAGATGGGTTCAGTAAGCTGATTCCAATAATCTATCATTGGATGCCCTATGGGTCTAGGAGTGATAGCCCTGACCCCAGAGCCCTGAAAGCCATCAATAATAGTGCTGCATGTGGCTCCCACGCCGTGTCTAAGGGGACTGTTTGGGGATCCGTTCAGCGAGTGGAGTAGGCAGAATACTCTCAGATGCACGGCTATCAGTGTGGCCGTAAAGGTCACGCCTATTGACTCTTTCACAATCAAAATCTCTTTAAATGATTAGAACCTAATTGGGTGCACATCTAGGATAGAAGAAAAGATGCACAAAGAAAAGATGTAGGTTTAGGGAAAACGGGTGTTCCTGCTCATTGTACAAAATAATTATACTCTTATTACAGGTAATACACGTTAATTAACATAATCTTTCGCCCATAATCTTTAGAGCTTAACCATCAGATCATGATGAACAGTTCATGTCTCTTGTCTAATCAATAGAATAAGTATACCATCAAACTAATCATCGTTCTTCTATATATTCCAGGTACTACAAACCTTCCTACCTA
This sequence comes from Maea johnstoni, assembly GCA_963942565.1. NCBI lineage: Eukaryota > Metazoa > Annelida > Polychaeta > Spionida > Magelonidae > Maea > Maea johnstoni. Next base: position 6,368,931 of record OZ012700.1, on the reverse strand, counting down.
CAGAAACCTGCCTTTGCTGCGAGTGACAACAGTCCTGGTAAGTGTTCTTGTTTGCGCTTTCATAACATTTACAACATGCCAGCTATGACTTAATAAAAAAGGCCCAAAAGGTGTATACGCTATCATTGCTATCCAACAGTATAATACACGATAGGTCTGCGCTTAATCTCTTGGTCATGGGGCTAGACACCCTTCCCAACATCAGGACGACTCAATCAAATATTATTTCTAAAGTTAAAAGATGTGAGTATATATATATATATATATATATATATATATATATATATATATATATATATATATATATATATATATATATATATATATATATATATATATATATATATATATATATATATATATATATATATATATATATATATATATATATATATATATATATATATATATATATATATATATATATATACTGAATGCAATGTATACATCTCTAGTATAGAGAAAAGCGTCGGTAAATGTTAACACCGAGATAGAAAAAAAGGATGGTATCATGGTGTAAAAAGATACGAAGCCCAGTAGGGAGCGGTCAAAAATATGTGCGCTAAAGAGGAACGATTTTGTCGTTGCGTTCATCATAAATCATATATATGTGTACGTCAAAATTAATCGGAAGTAATACGTAAGGAGTACACATGGATTCGTCCCAAACATTTCTATTAAACTATATACAAAATAAAAGTTAAAATAAAACGGTTATTGCCTATCATTCAATATTCAAATTACAAGAAAAGCTCAGCCTTAAAAAGACGAATAGGGGTTGCAATTGTTTGATGCTGGGAAGAATCTGTCCAATAGTGCCATATAGGTACTATAAGTAAAGATTGATGCTTACAACTGCGTCAGTCGCCGGCCAGACAATGATAAACATCACGAAATAACCCATTCACACCAAATAAATGGATATTTCCACAACTTTTTATCGCGGAAGCACACAATGGGACACCTTAAGTGGTGCATGACCCACAGACAGCTACAGTTTCATCAAAATCCGATCAGAACGTGCTTTTCAAAGAAAATTCAGTATGTTTAGCAGCAATTGATATTCTAGACACATTGAGACCACATGGTGTAAGGCTAAGGTGTAGACCTCAAATCAGTTGTTAAACATTGTTTTGTAAAACAATGGGGCTGCCCCGATAGCTGAGTGGTTCGAGTTATACACTTCGGCGGCTCGGTATCCCTTGCCGATGACAAAGATCTCGAGTTCAAATTATATTGGAGGCTTGTGAAAGAATTCTCAGTGACTTGGGTTTATTTCAGGATTTTCTCAAGTATTACGTTTTACTCCACAGTTCACAGTTTCCTGGTGAAGATTAACCTCCATTTGGCAGAAAACGTGACTGTAGACGCAATATTAATCCAATTCTAATATCATTTTATAAAATTTCTGTAAATTCAGTGCTGGCTTTAAATTCCTGCCTTAAATATGCGGGCTAAATGGACATGATACTCGACCACACTCCCGATTACTGCCCGGTGTCCTAGGAATGGGTCATTCATATTCTTATACCTATGTCTTGGACATGCTATCCATGGACGTCTGTTCAACCAGTCGCTGACACGCATCCGGTTGACTGGTGCATGAATTATGTTTCTTCACTGTAGATGCTGTATTGCCTTATTTAAACATCATCTCACATGGAAATTGAAAAACACATGCCATAGTAGGTTAATGCCTTAGATATTTATAGCAGCTGCCGTTTCTTACTACTATTAAATCTTGTTTGTTAAATGATGATATATTTGGAATTTCGTATTTCGTCACATTTATGCCAAGTGTGGCTACTTCGTGACTAGCTAGTTGTAAGTATAGTGGGGGAAACCGGAGTACCCGGCGAAAACCACCGCCTAACCCCAAGTCTCTGGCAACTTTCTCACATGCCCCGGCCAGGATTGGAACCCAGGCAGTGGTGAGAGACAGCGTGCAGTAAGTGGCAGCGCCTTAAACCACACGGCCATCAGAGCAGGCCCTAAATGATAATATGAAAGAATACACAGATTGCAGTTAAGGCTTTTCAGAAATAGTCATTACGATTGCCTGCTGTCACCTGGCTGCTCCAGTATTTTTCACAAGTGTACTTCGTACTTTTAGGAGGATCCTTACGTCATGGTAAAGCGGGACACACAGTTGGCGGGGAATAACAGGTATGTTATAATATATATATATATATATATATATATATATATATATATATATATATATATATATATATATATATATATATATATATATATATATATATATATATGTATATAATATGTTAGTTACTCGCGTAAATTTTCGATACATCTGATACTGCACGCTTCATAATGTCTCTGTTTGAACTATTGATTACGTCTTTTTGATCACAACGGATGCTATGTTCATTGACAGCAACGCCGTTCAGTGCGTAGGGAGTCAACTGCTCAAGGTTTTTCACCAATGGGCTTAAGGCATGCGAGGATGTTGCCAGTGACGTGGACTGCATCGATGATTTCCCGGTGTCTAGTCGGCTAAAGATTGTAGCCAATGTCTTATCTTTCATAAATTTTCACTTTCTCCCGTGAATACATAGTGTTTTGATTCGATTCGATGATATGTTAAGAATTCCATGTTTTTGGATTAATATTGTCAGTAATTATTTCCTTGTTTGACAATGAATCTGTCCAGAACAAGCAATCTGTTAATGTGTGGGTTTTAGATAATTGATATGTATTTGCTTAAGGATATCAATTTTCTCTCTGACTTTAGACATGACATTCCGGACTTTGCTAAACCATTAGTGATAGTATTTGTCACACAAATTAATAAACATGCAAACTTAATCACTAAGATCTAGATTAACTATTTGTCTACTGTGTATAGGGGGATGGTTGAGTCACATCATGCGTGTGTTTCAATGTTGTCTTTCAGGTCTGGCATGATAGATTATTATAGCGAAGAAAACGCCAGTAGAGTATATTGATTGATACTGCCCGCAAAACTTGAAATGTTCCTTTTTCGCATACATTATTATTATATATTTTTTCAATTTTGAGATTTTTAAGATGTATTGGCGTTTGAACATCATTCCATATTCTGGACAAAAGAGAGAATTAAAAATATAACCTTAATATCCTGGATGTGACCACCAAAATACCAAAATATGCAAGATATGTCTTTTTCCGTATCGTTTCATTAAAAATCATTCGTCTGCTTTCAGGTTCCAGGGGTATCTTGTGGATATATTAGCGCGGGTTGCAGAGTTAGCAGATTTTGATTATTTAATTAATCTGGTACCGGATGGGAGGTACGGTACCCGGATGGACAATGGCACGTGGACAGGGATGATTGGTCAGCTCCTTAGAGGGGTAAGTAAATCAACGGTCAAAGGGCAAATCATCACTCAAATGATAATCATATTAGACATGCCTGGGAGATGTGATAATGTATACATATACATTGTATGTATATATATATATATATATATATATATATATATATATATATATATATATATATATATATATATATATATATATATATATATATATATATATATATATTTATTTATATATATATATATATATATATATATATATATATGTATATATATATATTTATATATATATATATATATATATACATATATATATATATATATATATATATATATATATATATATATATATATATATATATATATACATATATATACATATATATATATATATATATATATATATATATATATATATATATATATATATATATATATATATTTAAATACATACGTGTGTGTGCAGGTATGTATGTATGTATTTTTCTTTGTATACCGCGTGAGTCCTCATTTCCTGCCATATATTGATTAATCATTCTCACTCAGTTTTCTCTGAAGTGGATTGTTTGGACTAGGAATCTGGCATTGCGTTTGTCCCGGAAATAAGTTGCTGACATGCCCATCAGCTGGTATGGTGCAAACAAATATTAATCTATAAAACAAATGCTACCGGGATAATGGTCTGAACCCTTATGTCTTACGTCTATAAGCACAACCTAAGGTTGGGAAAATACAATATAAGTTAACAGACTGGAAATCAATCGTCATGGACAACATTTGAGGTGCAGCGTATTGATGGATTTCACAGGAAAGGGGAAAAGCGGATTTGGAATATAGTGTAGGTTCAGATGAATTAGAAAAATGAGAACTTTTGGAAGCAGTTCTAAGAGAGCTTGAGAAATGTGGTATAAACGATACATTATATATGAAACAGGTAGTATACTGTAAATCACTTAAATATTGCGTGAACATTATAAAGCGCAATTTTGGTACTGCGCTGGGTAGCGTGATCTAAGTATAGCGGTGAACCGGAACAGCAGCAGCAAGTTCAATGAAGAATTTAATAAAGACGGGGAATTTACAATAGTGCATATTGGCAGAGCGCTATTATCGCTGTCCTATTGCTCGCGCTATACAAAAGTAATTTACCGTATTTGTTTTATGTCAACATCGTTATTTGGTAAAGCGCCTCCAGGCCAGCCACGTAGTGATCCGGAAAACACTAAAATCTATTTTCCTAATATTTTGCAGTTATTTGATTATAGACAGTTCTCAGAACCTCTTTTCATATTTCCAGACATATGGAACTTCGACTAGCCGTTTGATTTCAAAATGAGCCTAACCTTACGGTTGGCGTGAAAATAGTAAAATTCTATCTCTGGATTGTCGATCCTATTATGTACTTAAGGTGATAGTCTAGTACAGCAAGATCATAACCACTAGGTGGCGTGTTTGACGGGCCCCTAGGCATGGATATCAAAACAAATGATTGCACATGAGGAGTGGTCACCCGCCACGAATCTCGACCTAGCCAATTCCTATTGTTGTACGACCACGAGAACAAAGGGCGGCTCCCTTAGGGCCCTCCGCGTAAAATTGGTCCCAAACAACATGGGTGTCTGCTTCGACCATGCAGATTCCTTCGAGATAGACCATTTTGACAAATATTTTCATCTCGTTTTTTGGCTGAAAGTGAATGACGATACAGTCTTCGAAGCCATTGTTTTAGGATATGACAGATATCAACCCCTTCTAGGTGCAAGGTCCTGTCATAAGTACCTCGTATTATGACAGGACCTGAAAATCAGCATTAGCTACGTAAACCACGTGCTGTTAGCAATCTTGAGGCATATGGGAACATTCAAAAATGTTTTTAACATACTCATCGTGCAGATTTCCGGTTTAGGTAGGACCTTGCACCTTGCCAAAGACATGAATGATCAAATGGTAGAGTTTGGTTTTCAAGCAAAGGGTGAGTCTTGACATTTTGCCAAAAAACGAAACACAGACAGATATGTGCGTAAAGGGTGCCATATCAACTCCAAATAGCTAATTATTGATAAGTTTATCATTATTCTGTAACTATGAGATGTAAGCTATGCAATAGCATAAGTGCCGTTGTCTACATTTAACTCAGTTTTTAGATATTTAATTTTTTTAAATGACCCGGGTATCGGGTAGGGTTCTACCTTAACCCTTACTCTGCTGGTGCCTAATTTTGCCAATACAAAATGGTACAAAAACCCGAAAAATGACTGAACCCCTGACACATCTGTACTCATCTGAGAGTACTCAGCGAGAAATATCTAATGAATACTAACGTTACGGGGTTTATAATAAAATGGATGGTTGTCAAAAATATTTGCGTCCTTCTGCTTCGGACAAAAGTAGCCTTAGCAGTGGGGGGGGGGGGGGGGGCTAAGTGTGGTGCATTCCCTATATTCTTCTGTACGCAGAATTTTGGACATTGATTTATTCTATAATGTTGTTTCATTGTTATGAGTCTACAATGAATGTTGATCATATCACTTTTTGGTGTTTAGTTTATTTCTTATCTATATGCTGTATATATGTTAAGCTTATTATTTTTACAATCATTTCTGGTATGAATCAAAATATATTAAAGACACATACATACAGACATCAATCAAATGATGTGTTTGCAAATATAAACGGAACTCGGACTATGTCCCTGAATTGATATGTTTACCTATGCCATTGCAATTGGAAGTTTAACCCATTCAGACTTGAGAGCTCTTCCAAGTAGTGTCGTCTGGATATGAGGTACTTCTCACTCTTACTTGGAAATGAAGAATGGTTTTACTAAACATTTGAAGGACAAATGTTGGTAGTTTTCTGCTATACATATCACCTCCAAATATCATTTTCTCAGGCTTTGCTTACGCTTGAAATATTTCACCAAAGTTTCTCGGCTACTTTTGGCTGATGAAAGCCTCGATGGGTTTAGAAATGCATTGATGTTGCATACTTATGAAATAATTTCTTGGTATGTTATTCTGTTGTCCTTCTTTGAAAAAAATGAAATACATAACGAATTGAAATAATTTTGTTCTTTGTTTTACAGGAAGCGGATATCGCCCTTGCCCCAATATCTATCACTCCCAATAGACAGCACGCAGTGGACTTCTCATACGGCTACATGGCGGCACAGGCCACCATCTTGATGATGAAACCAAAACGAGGCTACGGTGGAGCGGTCACGACGGTCCAGGACCTGGTAAACAAAACCGGTATGGTTTACGGAACGGTGAAGGATAGCTCATTGGCGCAACATTTGGAAGGATCCAGGGATCCCATGTATCGGAACATGTGGAAGGTCATGAAAGGTACGCAACCGTCGCCATTCGTAAGGAGCGTGGACGCTGGAATCGCGCGCATTCGCCAGAGCTACGGAAAGTACGCCCTACTGATGGAGAGCACGACTGCGGAATATATTACGAGCAAGGAGCCGTGTGATCTCATCGCTGTGGATAAGTTTTTATTCGAAAGAGCCTATGCCTTTGCTTTCCCGAAAAACTCGCAGTGGAAGGAAATATTTGACAGCGGACTCCTTACGCTGCAGTCGAATCAAGATATGCACGAGCTGTACTATAAATGGTGGAGGGGAGAATGTTTTGAAAACGAGCAAGGACTTCCGGTACAGAGTGCGTCATCGGGTTCTAGCGGACTACTTTCATCCCTCTTCACCGTTATCTGCATTGTACTCTTCCGCCGAGTGTTGTGAAATTGATCAGATTTCTTAACACGAGAATTCAAAACGTCCGTACGGTGCTCCATTCATAGAAGGCAAACTTTTTTGTAACCTTCGGCTAAAAATCTCTCCATATAAGTCCATTTACATGCAAGTCCATTGTTATCTAACAAAAAAGGTCATTGTGACGTAACATCACAAGACCATTGTTATCTATGAAGACCTTGCCAGTGGAATGACATTCGTGTACTGTTTAGAATGTTCTATAGGGGACTACTTTCAAATGCGGATTTATACATTGTGCACTGATTATATGAGTATGCACTGTAAGCAAAGGGGGCTTATTATTGTCTAATGGGGCTGTCATACTGCCAGTGTGTTTTCAAAACTTTTCTCAAAAATTGAAAGCATGGAAAATTGCTTATATATTTCTACAGTATATATTGGTACGCTTGGTGGTAATATATATGCCAAAGTTTCACTCATTCTAATATGAAACAAATCATACTCGATTTGACTGGCGTACTGATACATGAATTTGAGTTTTGATATTCGGTATTAATATGATTTTGTGTATACCAAATCTTAACATCACATTTTCCTTTTTTTTAACAAATATCTCAATGTAGATATTATTTGGCTGTTTCGTTGGTGAAAATGATCTATCAACCAAATACGATATTGAGTTACTTTGGGGGTTATTGGTGGTTTAGGCAATACCTGGTTACCGGTATAATATTTGATGAGTATGGGAAGTTCCGTCACTTTTTCTGACATATTGCGGCTAAGTTGTAATAAGCCAGCAGTCAAAAACGAAACCTAATTAGACCACACTGCCATCAGGGAAGACCTAGTATTTGATGAGAAATGAACAATATGCTGAACAGAAGGTATTAATTACGGAAATACTTATTAATATTCAAACGATCTGTTATATCAAAGTTACATTTCTATATGAACGCGATCTAAAGGGTTGCAATTATATGCAACGGTTTGGTACATGTACGATCCTTTAGCAACAGTGTATATGAAACTAACTGTATTGAACCTTTAGTTGTTGCATCTTTTTTCATCCGTTCATGATATGCCTGGTTCGTTCAGTAACATCGAAATTTCTTGTTTGGTTTGGTGTATAATACTCGAGTTGACACTGCCCAAAAATGTCACCAGCTAGGAAACCACACACAACTAGAGTTGCCTGGAACTAATATCTTGAACAAACTGCCAGACAATATTTTCGCATGGTCAAAACCGTATTATCTGAGGAAATGTCCTAAAACATTGATGGAAATGTTTATGAAATAATCACATATCACCGCAATAGAACAAGATGAATATACCATTAACTTGAAATCATTTTGAGAGGCTATTACCATTTGATAAATCAGTGTGGAAATTTTAAGTTCTTCCAATCTTAGATGAAAGAACAATGGACAGTGATCGACATTCGTGTTCCCATGATACGATCGATATGTTGCAATACTGTTAATAATCGGGCCTTGAGTATAAACTGTTGCGTAGAGCTTGCAAACAGGCTTGTTTGTGAAAGAGAATACAGTAGACTTCTTTGTCATGATTGTAGCCTAGGCACTACACATAGCTTTATATTCAGGGCCCCTTAATGATGAGCACCTACAGTGCTGATATTTAACTCCTTCACAAAATGCGAGGGCAGCCCCGGCATGATACACGACTGTACGCCCGATTGCCATCCAGTGTCCTGCATGGATGACCACACAATGTAGCTTTGATAAGCAAGCTACGTTGGTCATCGATGCGCTTGATTTATTCTTTAAACATGTTATCCATGGGTGCTTGCACAACCAGGCACTGACAGACGTCTGGTAAACTGGTACAGGAAGTGAATGTCTATACTGTACGGAGACCTGGGATCCAGAGGGAAAGCATCCAACACAGCAACTCATACATATATTCCGAGTAGGATTCGAACTCGGACTTTCTTCAAGCCGGAAAACTGTGAGCTATCAATACACAATACTTCAGACCACTCCGCCTTGAATGCAGCGCTAGCCATTAAACCAGCGATCATCCCAAAGTCACTGGCCATTTTCTTACACACCCTTAACCCTACACACCCTGCTGGTGGCTAATTTGAACAATACAACATAATGCAAAAAAGCCCTGAAAAATTATTGAAACCCTGTCAAATGGGTATTCATCTAAGAGTACTGAGATGAAGCTCTTTAATGAATACCAACATGACAAGGTTTAAATGGTTTTCCAAAATATTTGCGTCCTTGTCGTTTGGATGGAAGTAGCCTCAGCATTGGAAGGGTTAACCTTTGGTAGTGGGGATGAAGAGGATGAGTTGTGTATGTGCAATACCCTAGACCACTTAGCCAGGGGGCGAACCTAGGGGCGTGGCGCTCTACAAGGTGCTGCTCTACTTTGACGATCGTTCGTATCTCAACTTTTCAGGACAGAAATAAACATGTGCCTTTGTACAAATGGCTGACTGTATACTGTATCGGCTGTTGTACCTAATATAAAGATATCACATTTGTATACTACTCGCACAACTTATAGATAGCACTTGTACTGTAAAAATGTTCACGCTATTATAATTTCATATCGTAGCAATATAAGTTTCGATAGATATATTTTATTATTTATTTGACTAGTTTTAGTTATCTACACTGGTGAAAGTAGACGGGTCCGTTTTAACGGGTTCGCGGATGACTCATTACATGCACGTTACCGGCCTTTTAATTGTAACGGGCACGTTCCTATACAGTCTTGTTATTTAAACAGACATGTTGTGACAAGCCTGTCTCGGGCCCGTTAAAAGATCATTTGATATCCTGATATATTAGTACATGTATTGGTTTAGCATTATATGGCATACGTGCGGTAACGGACTCGTTGTTCTAGCAGGGTCGTTATCTTTATGGCAATGTTATAAGCCCTTGTCAATGGGCATGTTACATACTGTAGATTCACAAAAGATTGTGTAGAGTAAATTTTGCGAATTTACAGAAAATCGGTTTTTAACTTTGTGAATTGGTCGCAACATGGAGTGCCAGCTGAACACTACAATACAATACAATACAATTGCGAATTTTAATTTTGCGTCCGAGGCTAAACGCGAAAAAATGCATAAATTAAACTAACGCATTTTTTTCCGAATTTACAGTATCCATTTTAAAATGTTAAGTTATGGGCCCGTAACGGGTGTGTAAAAGGCCTGTGCTATAGGTCAACAGAGGCATGCCTGTACGGTACTGTAGTAGTCCCCGTTTACATGCCAATACTTAACTCGTTTAACGAAGCTGTTACGGACCCGTTACGGGTACAGAGAGACATCTAGTGGTCAAACCAAGAACTGTATTATATTGCAAAGTCATTTTATCACAAAAAGCTACTGTTCTTCAATGGTACAACTCTTGGTTGCCGGTTGGTTAATCTAGGGGGAGTGATAATAATTTGGCGACCTTATAGAAATTAGCAGCATTGCAAAAAACCTATCTTATGCCAAAGAAGTGATTGCGGCGACCAATCGACAGCATATATACAAAATATAGATACTAAAAAAAGATTCGATTTGAAACAGGCCCGTTTTACGTCGAAATGTGTCCTTGTCATCCCTGTGTGTTAAAAAGGGCATATAACGGGTCGTACAGGCCAGTTAACTTTTACCTGTGTAGATTCTGTATCACTCTGATTTAGTTAGTTCACATGCTTACTTATAGGTGGCTGATAGTTGTATACAGCGCCACCTATATATATTATTCGAAATGAAAGTGCGATGACCCAAACATGATTCATGTATGTTAAAATTTCTAAGTGGTTTTCTATAGCTCAAATTTGTCTATGACTTGTATGAACTGGTCAACCTATTGATATTGCGTAATTGCGAATTTAGTGATTATTTCGTCACTCATTTTAAACTTGTCATAAATGTTATCAATTAATTGAAAACTTTGAAAATGACTTTGAAGTATCCTGTTCTACGCAAATAGATCACTTATACTGCCAAGGGAAATGCCATAACCAAATTAATTGGTAAACCCATAATAGGATCAAATGTGAATTTATGAAAACTAACGAAATCGTAGTAAACATGTGAAGGGATTTTGATAACAAAACTGTTATTATCGCATTTATTGGAAGAGGTAAAGGGTACCTGACAGTTGAATGTAAATCCATTTTGTAAAATAAAGTACTATTTATATAAAATACATTTACAACTATTATTTACCGTGTTTATAGTTCCTTATTGAATCAGCATTTATACATTTGGTGATATATTAACTTGTAAAGCTTAACAAGTTTTATCCTATCTCTAGTTAATAACATAAACCGACTATTATTCGTGTGAAAATGGAATTGATGATGTACGTGAGAAGAACAAATTTTGTCTATTTCAGATGATTAAGTCAGTTTTCCCTGTCCTGTTTAAACCATTTTCCAAGAGTTGGACGTAGCCAATTTGACAGACTATATACGAATACGAACTTTATTACTCTCTAACCGCCATTTGCGGTACATAGAGGAAATACAATAATTTCATTAGAAAAATCAACATATATATACATCTACATTGTTGTCATAATTGTAAAAATATACATATATACAGTATACACCCATAAGAGTTATGTGTGTATGTATATATATTTATTGACTACGCCTCGGTGTAAAAAATACGGTACATCGAGATATAATAATAATTATCAGGGAGCAACAGCATCTATACAAAAGAGAATATATTAGCGCCCGCCTCCCTGTGTGTCAACATTATACAATGATTTATTTGATAACTGTCATAATTAGTCATACAGACAGTTTAAATCAACATTATCAATTTCTTCAATCACAACATCTGGAAGAGATGTGTATTCCTTCATGCCAAAGTAAACAAATTTGGCAACCTTAATTAACAATTTTCTATCATTTGTATTTAATATTTGACTCATTTTCAAAGTGCTGCATCTAACTCTATAGTATTTTGGTATAATTGATAATCTGAGTTTCTCAATACCATTGCATTCAAATAGGAAGTGAAATTCATAACCTAAAATTCTCTTTCTGCACTTAGTGCTTCGGTAAGTGGCGCCATCTACCGGTTCTTGTTGTGACTATTATATTTACCAGTATCATCGCAGGGATTGGGGACTGCTGCTCTGGTAAAGGCTGCATCGTTTATTGTTAAAGGCATATGGACCGAAGATGCAGAAAAATCTTGAGTTACGAAAGAAATTCATTCATATTGATTATTAAATCATTAGTCGTGACTTTATGCTTAAGTGATATAAGCTATATCATCATATACTTAAAATCGTTCATGTAAAAAATCGTATGAAACGTACATGCCAGTTTTAATGAATTCTGGTCAGCACTTTGGGTTCTAATCTTAAAACATGGTGCCCTGAGCAACTACATTAATTCAGCCGAATTTTATAGGAGAATTTTTTTGGATGCACTTTTCAATGGTGGTAGTATTAGAATGGGGTTTCTTACCTCCAGACAATGAATATTCGATCATACGTACAGTGGCTATGTTATGAAATGGTAAAACGTATGTCTGAGAGTTATACGTCTTGTTTTGCCTGAAACTAGTGTCTCCCTTTGATATTTCTCAATGGAATTTGTCTCAGGTTTTTACCATTCATATAAGACGTGTTATTTCAGTATTCTGCAGGTGGCGTCACCTAGCGCAATAGGTAGTTATAGCACACATTGCCACAGATATTGTGGGATCATCCTGATGTTTGAGTTATCACCGCCATCGGAGAAAATCTGAAATGAACCAAAATATCTAGAAGTTTGCAACAGATCAATTTCGTATTTTCAGAAAGTACGTATTTGAAATATTCATTTTGATTATTTTTTTTCCGAATATGTTTATGAATAACACTTCAGAGGATTGCACATTTCCTTAGTCATCTGTGTCACACAACTCCTCCGCCTGGAAGGCTGGCACTCGCTCCTGGTCGGAAGGTGGCGTTGTCTGGTGGGATATGCAGAAACTATAGACTTTGCTAGCAAGGCCATAACAATGGTGGGATGGTCATGAGTAAGCCAAGGCAACAGAGAATATCTGAAGTGAACCAACATATTCAGAAGGTTGCAAAAGATTAATATCATATTTAGAAAATGGGAGTATTGGAAATATTCATTTAAATTCATTATCTTCCAACTATATTGATGAATTATGCTAGTACTAACTGTTGGTCGGAAGGTGGCGTCACCTAGTGCAACATGCAGCAATTATAGTCTCAGGAATTGAGGAAGAGTCTTGAGTTATATACAGAAGCGCAAAGAAGATGAGATGAATCAAAGTATTCAAAAAGATTGCAAAATATCCTATATCATATTCCTAATCCTTTGGACCTATTGGAAATATCCTTTGTAATTATTTCCAATATCATTTTGTTCAATTGGTTTAATGAATAAGGCTGCAGAGATCGCACTTTTCCTCAGTCATCAGACTCAGAACAGCCTCGTACATGCAGGATAACCAGTATGTA
>OZ012700.1:6337911-6347911 GCA_963942565.1 Maea johnstoni | reverse complement strand
ATAACGCAAATATTCAGTTTTTCAGTAAATATTCATAAAACGTTTTTGAATTATTTTGGGTGTGCAAGATGATGTCAAGAGCTTGGTGAAACCACGACTTAAAATCACTCACAATGAAAATGAGGCTGTTGGGGCAGTCAAATGTCTACATTTTAAGATACTCTGTAACTAGAATGAAGTAGTACGCTATTGTTGTGCTGTGTTGTCATTGTACTATTGTCTATGAATGTCAATAGAGGATATGCAAATCATTTTGTATATATGTACGATTAGAAATAATGATATAACTCTAGTTATTTTCTAAAGGACCATATGATATACGTGCCCACATTTTCATGAATTTCATAGAGTATAATCTGTCTCACACAAGCTTGGCTGACCTTTTTTTTCTCTTTTTTTGATACAAAAAGTTCGTATATCCTATCCAAACTTGGCAAACCATTTATTAGGAGCACTGGCTTCTGTATGTATATACCTACTTTCTGTCTCAACTCTAGAATGTTGATTTGGCTCATTAGGTCCCATTGTAAAATTTGCCCATTGCAAACAGTGCGAATGTGAGCGTTCTCGCGTTGAATTTTACTATGGGCACCTAATGAGCAAAATCAACATTTTACGGAGTTGCGATAGACAGTAGGTAAATGCATGTACAGGACATAATAATCCTAAAAGATTTGCCAAGTTTGGATAGGAAATACAAACTATATGTAACGGTCAGCCAAGCTTTGATCAGACAGGCTATGCATGTATGTATGTTTATTGACTCATCCATATGCATAAAATATACGATACAAAAATAAGTGCATGGTGCTCTAATCAAACATATAGACGAAAAACAAACTTAAGCATTACCTAATCTGAAATCTGGCAATGAAGTACATGTACATTTGTAAAGATTCTTGCTTTTCACCATTCTATTATTGTATAATGTAAACTTCTGTTCTCTGTGATAATCTATTTAGAACGTTTTGCTAATATTTGTTCTATCGGTTTATTTTTCTAGTACATGTATCTCATTTCTTTGTATGCGTGATATATTTTCTATGAATACCAACCCCAATTTCAGAATTTTTGGCCCGTACACATACTAAATATGCTCCAATAGTAATGAATGGATATTTTTCGGGGGCCGCCTCCATTGCCGAGCCGTTTGATAATAGTGCAATGTTTACCGATTGCTTTTCTGTTTCACCACCGCAAAAGGTCTGGGATTCTAGTTCTAATTGAGACAATAGCAATAAACCCATTCCAGTGACTGAAATGTCATCTCCGAGTTCATGGGGTACATCTTGCACCTTATGCGCATGTGCATATAGCATAGCTTTGATGTTTAACAAAGATCCTAATTTCCTCTATAAAGAAAGGTGTAGAAACCAGATATTTTCTTTTTTGTTTCACTTTCCTGTTTAGTAGCATTTCAAGTTATTTCATTTAGTAGTATGTTGTTTATATCTATGTTTTTTCTATGAGTATGATTTTGTTAATGTGTTGTTACAGTCGATAAATATACAATACAATACGATACAATAGAAAAGAAAATTGACGATACATTAAGGTTTTCACGCTTAGATCCCGACCAACGCATTGTGCAAAAATGGTAACGCGAGATGGTAGAATAAACGTCAATATATATTGAAATTGTAATTGTAAAATGTTTTTGAAACTTGAGGTGTGTATGGGAGAAGAGCATGTGTTACATCCGGTCCGTTAGTTTTGATAACCTTCGGACAACTGTCAACTTTCCCAAGTATTATCTTTACCATCTCCAGGTTACTGGAGAGGTCATTACATACATTATGTGAAGACACATACATGTGTGTATGTAGCTTTGTTGACCATGTATTGTGATAGTATGAAAGGTGCGTTATGAAATAGATAAACAAAAAGCATTGTCACACAATCTTACTATGCATATTGGATACTTTCGTTGCGATATTTTATTTGGTAATTGACAAGTATCAAAATAGGTTAAATCTTAAAACCTTTTTTGATGTGAACAGACGTCGTATGTACTTGCAACAAGATGTCAATATAAAGAGTCTATTGAACTAAACTATTTTGACTTATTCCAGCAGTTGTATCGTGTGCATATGGCCATAGCAACAGGGATTTACCAATCCCATTCCTCATCGTTCTTTGAAACGAATAACAAGTGGGTAAAACATGCTTTATCAAATACAGTTTTTGCAATGGGTCCGGCTAAATCAAGCACTTTCTTACATTATGGAGCACTTTTTCCACGAGGGGAATGCGTAGTAACTTATCTCTTTGGCATAAAGAATTATATTTTTGAATTTCCAAAGGATGCTCAATGTATGTTTGTATGTATGTATGTATGTATGTATGTATGTATGTATGTATGTTTGTATGTATGTATGTATGTACGTTTATGTATGTATGTATGTATGTTTGTATGTATGTATGTATGTATGTATGTATTGACTATGGCAATGCATAAAAATACAAAGAGATTTAGGGAAACAAACAACGTGCGTTAAAGCTACGTTGGTGCTATACCAAGTTAAATCCGGTTTCATAGTCCGAAAGCCGGATAGGGTCATTTCTGTAAGGATGACACTACAAGATGCAATACATTCTATCTGATACCCTCCCTGATTCTGGCACTATATATCTTGGAAATGTGTTTTGCTGCTTTTTCTAAATTTTAGGCGATACATCTGGACTAAATTGTGATACTGCTCTCTTTATCAATACCAGTAGTATGTCACCATGAATCTCCAGAAGAGGTAATAATGTACATTATAATATACAAACACATACTATATCCATACATACATCCATCCATCCATACATACATACACACACACATACATACAAACATACTACATACATACATATATACTAGCACATATACATATAAATATATACATACGAACATACCGTACATGTGTTACATCCTGCATTTTGCACATATTCCTATGATTAGGACCTACATCTATTGTCCATTGTCAAATAAAAGATGCTTTCTACATACCCAAAGGGAAATGAAATAGCTTTCAGAAGACCATCTACTTCGAATTTAGATTTAAATAAAAATTAATAGCAAAATTGTGTCATTAAGTCAAACAAGGCTATATGAATAGTCAAAACGACTTGTCAGTGTTCTTGTATATGCATAGTGACGTGTATGTCGCTCTAGCCTGAAGGGCCATGACTTCTGTTTTTGTTAGAAAACTTGGTATGTATTCACTTTTGTAACATCTGTTATAGTCAATAAATATTATATATATATATATATATTTATATATCCAATGCCCTTTCCTGTTAAACGTTCAGTATTGCAACATGATTTCCAATGCGAATATTTCCATTTCTTCATCGTGCAATCTTACCCTAATCCTACTGCGAGTCAGTTAAATGAAACAAAACAGATTATGATAATTTACGATATGGCGTTGAACTCTTTTTACTGTACATTCAAGGTACTTGATACAAGTTCACAATTCTTATCAAATCTCGTGCAACTATAGTGCCAGAGACATAAGTCGTGCTAAGTCTCGGGTAGAAAAACCACAAACTTTGCGCGAAATGGCACCCCCATTTGTCGTAACTTTAATTCCTTGTACTTGTAAGTCCATAGGCTATCAAAAGCAACTACGCAGCGACTTTTGCAATAAAGGATATCTTACGAGAGTCAAGTACCGGGTATGAACATTTGTCCTTGTAATTGCTGGGGATGTCCTGAAGGGAGAAATGCATCTCAAGGAGTTTGACTTCTCTGTGACATGCCTCAATGGTTCAGTTGATAACGAAGGAATGTTTCTTCCTTTCCAAATAACACTTTACCAAAGCATGCCCACAAGAGCCTATTATGGTAATGTCAGAATGCTTGATGCTAGATAGTGATAGGATGATAAAATCACCTGAATTAATTTATGAAATCAGATAGTTACTGGTCTATACTACTTAGTAATAAGTTAATATGTGTAAGTTTTTCTTTTCTGACAACATTTTTCCCTTTTATATGTTAGTAGTTTTATGTTAAGTTAAAGACACTGCCTGATGAGATAGTCTTCCATCTTAATTATCTCTAATATAATACTGTTTCTATGATCTTTAAAATTATTTAATACTTTTGTGAGTGGCTCTCACTGTTGATAAATCTACAATAAAATGCAACAATATATGCTAGTAAATGAAATGTGATGGGGAAATATCAATTTTAGTTCCAATTTAGAATATGTAGATTGAAAACTCTCTCTTTTGGTTGTAATTCAGTGTATTGGATGAGAGTGAACACACTCCTCTGGAGGTTCATGGTGACATACTACTGGTATTAATAGAGAGAACAGTATCAGGATCTAGTCCAGACAAGACATTCATATGTTTTATATTAATAAAGAGGGCGATATTTAAATACACACAATCAAACACAAACAAACAAAAATACATTCAAATACATAGTGTATGGCCATTTCACGCATAATTTGTCAGTGCACCAGGTGAAATTTTTATTTTTTTGGGAATGAAAAATGAACTGGATGCAACCCATGTGTACAACTGTACAATTTTAGTACAAGTGAACAAGTGTACAAATTGTACATATCAAATTGGTACAAATTGTGCATATCAAACAAAAGAAAAAACATGGAAAAAGACAAACATACAAAGGACCAAAGAAGTAATGTAAACCAGCATGCTGTATGAAGTTCATCAATTCTGGCCGCTTCCCGCATGGCATATGACAAGAAGAAACATGGCTTTCTACTTCTGCGGTCCCTGCTCGTTTTAAGATGTCACCTTTTTCCTCCTGAATCGGTTCTTTGTTTCCCTTCCGCCATCTGGCGCTCGGGTGACGTTGAAAATAAGCAGACGAACTCGGGGAACGGCGAGCGGAAATATAAGCACCTGACAATGATGTAGTGGTCATTAAGATGCGGCACGATAACCCCACTTTGGGGGGAACCACTCTTTTATAAATACGCCAAACGCTGTTTTTTGTGTTGGATTGACCTTTGACCTAGATTGAATTACGAATGCTGATTGGCTGGTCATCATCCCGTTGCCCGTGGAGACCTCGATGCCTCGGTTTCAATATATCAGGCTCGCACGGGCGTTGAAACTATCCAAATGGTGATCTATGGCCAAAACACCCTGAATTCGAATGCATGCAAGTCCATTTTAGGCATATTGGCATCTTGGCAATGTCAGTACAGGGTCGGGGTCTAGAGGTGGCTTGGTTCCAGGAGTGAGCTTGAAAATATATTGCTCGACCCATTTTTAATTCCCAATGAAAATCCCAAGAAAAGAAACGCCAGGAGTTATGATACTCATTAAATTGATGAATGAAGCATACTATATATATATATATATATATATATATATATATATATATATATATATATATATATATATATATATATATATATATATATATATATATATACATATATATATATATATATATATATATATATATATATATATATATATATATATATATATATATATATATATATATATATATATATATATACTTACAAATCATTTAACGGAGTTTGGTTATGCTTAACATTTCTCCTTTAGATATTTTCTGTAATATGCTTTTATGCAGAAATTATCAGTAAAGCAGTAGACTGTTATTGGCCAATAAAGGATAAGAATTGATAAATAATCTAAAAATATCCAAATTGAAAAAAAAATGAAATAATTTATACAAGATTGGAAATGTTCGTATCCCCAAACAAATGTGGGATTATGAAAATAGTACATCATACTTAAGTGGAAAAACATGCGATAGTGAATTCTTTATAAAGGACCCCTTTAACGTGTTACATATATTCTTATATTAACTGTTGCTTTTGATTTTAAATAATTTTTAATCATTTTTCCGCATCTCAATAAATACAAGGGTACATAAGATATGAATAGATTAACATGCCGCACTATACAATTTTATCCTCAATGAATCAAGTAAGTTATCAGCTTGATATAGGATTTGTATACGTACAACAGTGTATCATTTGTTTGCATCACGGTTTTTGTTACATAAGTTTGAGAGGAGATTGTATTCTGTTTCAAAAGGTTTCTTTTTTCTCTCATATTAACTTAATGGTTAATCTAGTTTATACTCCAAGGGAAGAAAGTAGGATTTCGTGGCAAAAATGGAAAAATATTCATCTTTTTATGGTGGCTAATTAAGAGACTAGATGACGCGCGTGTAGGATAAAGATGCTCAGTTTAACAAGTTTCATTTAATGATTTGGAATTTGGTATTTCGATAAACCTCACTTTCTGGCATATTTAGGCTACGTCGTGGCTCAATAATTCACAGCAGCTGTGAAAATGAACTACGATGAAGCAAAATCACCTTTTACAGTTCCCTAACCATCCTAAACTTGCAATAACTCGTGTTGCAATGAGAAATTCTCTTAACCTCTTCCAATACTGAGGCTACTTTCATCCAAAGCACAGGAACGTAAAGATATTTGAAAAAAGAATTAAACTCTGCCATGTTGGTTTTCATTGCACAGCTCTCACTGATCGTTCTCAGATGAGTACCCATATGCCAGGGTATCAATCATTTTCAGCTTCTTTAACACCATTTCGTATTGGCCAAATTAGCCTCCAGCATCCAAAGGGTTAAACAATTCCGGGTAGTATAGTGCTAAGTATATAGAGTTACACAAACAGAATACACGTCTGGTCACCTGTTGGGAAGCCTGGTTAGGGAGAGTTGTTTTGGTATTATTACGTAATAGTATTGTTGAGAGTGTGGTTTCCGTGCGCTGGCAGCGGAACCCTAGCCGCCTGGTTTCGCGTGCAGGCGCCGCGGACATGCGCCCACTTACATGCAGTGTAAACATCCCAGAAAACTGTTTCCGCTATGTGTACATTTCAAGTATTCATCCCGCAGCAAAACAATAGTCACGTGAAATTACCTCTTCATATGTTTTTCTCGATTTAACGGAACTCCCAAGAGGTGGTCACTGACTGGCTAATGTTTTCAGTTGACAAATTATAATGTCTTTGCAAATTGTAAGACAATTGGCCGCAAAGCAATCGTTAATTGCTGATGAAGCAGGCTTACCTAAAGTAAACCAGCACTTAAACTCACCAAGTCTCTGGCAACTTTCCTTCATGCCTCGATCCAGATGTATTTGAACTCTGGCAATGGTGTGAGACGGTGAGCGTAGACCCTGCCTTAGATCACTCGGCTATCGGGGCAGGCCCCATGCCTGATGTACATCTTTGAAACACAGCCGAAATTGGTACAAAGACTAGGAATTAGGAATTTCATTTATCGTATTGTTTCTGCCATGTTAAGACCAAAACCTTCAGTTGAGGGTTTGGAAGTTCGAAACCGGAGTGTCCGTTGAAAACCACCGCATAACCTTATACCTCGAGTCAAAATTGGAACCCACATTTTGGTTAGATACAGCGAGTAGTCAGAGGCCGCTAAGTGTTTCAATGAGGGATAAACTTGCCTCTTGAAGTTGTTTACGTTACTTTCCTCGTGTCCCAGACAAAACAAGTACTTTAGGAATCATAAAAGAGCGCTTGATGTTTGGAGCGAGTTGTGTGATCAGCCCAAAGGTTTGTGTCAAATCTCGCGAGCTTCGTAAACAACACACGTGTTCGCGTGAGCTGACGTGTGGGGCGGGCAGGATGAAATAAAGGGTAAGGAGTTTTGTTCTGGGGTGGTCGGGATTGGTTGAATGGGAGGGGAGGGGGACTGCCCCTGGTTTTGAAATGTGATAGTGCTGTATTTAACTATTCATTCTAGCAAGACTCAGTTCCAATCCATGCCAATTATCTCTATCAAAACCAGTCCAACAATTAGGCATACAGACCGCTTCTAACAATGATTCGGCATCTTATAAAGACAATAAATTTCTGTTAAAAATGGCAATACAAATAATCGAGGAAAACGGTTATACTTCAAGCAATATCTTATTCAATTATAAAGAGGTGTATCCTAAGGTAAGTATAAAAACTATCCATTACAGTAATAAAAGTGGTAGAAATTTGTCTTTATCCAACACATTGAAGAAAACGGTTAAAGAAATATTTCATCCATCAATAAAAAAAATGCCATTTAAGGGAAGTACAAGATACGCCATTTTAGGGACTCGAGATTATTCTATATGATTTATATATCTCAATGTGTGCTAATAGGCATGTTTCTTAGTTCTATACCTTTTGAAGATACCAATTGAACCAAAAGGGGTTTGGCTAGTAGTAGTAGTAGTAGTAGTAGTAGTAGTAGTAGTAGTAGTAGTAGTAGTAGTAGTAGTAGTAGTAGTAGCATTAGTAGTGATAGCAGTAGTAGTAGTAGTAGTAGTAGTAGTACTAGTACTAGTAGTAGCAGTAGCATCTTTATTGCCAATGACTCTTTGTACACGAAATAATTCAACATGGTACAAAATAAGGAATTTGACAGTGCAAATATAAATACAAACAAAAGGTGTTGGAACATAAGAGAAGGTAAACAAAGTATTAATGAAAAAATTGGTGAGCCAAAGACCGCGTCATGCCAGCACTGAATCCGTGTAAAATGTTTAGAGGGGTGGTGGGGTTCTACTTGCACGTCACGGTGCATTCCTAATGCCCGGCCAGTATTTTATTGGCGTCGTCCGCGCTCCATTAATGAACAGGTTTAAGTCTTTCTCTTAATGGCAGCTCGCATCTGGCATGTAATAGAGGAATATGGCATTCCACTTAACTCCCCCTCGTTCACCCATTCCGTCCAGTACGTTCCACTCGAGAAATGTCGTCTGGGTGCAATGCCACTTTTGCAAATAACCTCGTTTTAATATATCAATTGGCAAACAATTCGAGGGAGGATTGTATAATGGCGTATTATGAGTATATCTCCTTCGGATATTTTTTTGGAATATGCGTCTGATAGAAAGATATCATCCAAAATAGTCATGTCTCCGTGAATGGGTTAAGCAAATATGTTTTGGCTTCCTTGACTGCAATGTACAAGGATACGCTCAGTAGCTTCACCACGTCATGGTAATCTACAGACATATCTTACATACTGTGAAACTAACCAATAGAGTGAGACCTCACCAACAACTATGAAAATGAACTGTCCTCTTTCCAAATTCCAAGTCCATATTATTCTTATATATTGAGAAGGGATTCTGAGAAGTTTCACTCTGGTCTTGGGGTATTCAGATCTCAGTGATTTCTCTGTATCATGTTTCATTCGCATACTTTTAAAGTTTGCGCATTTCGCACCTGAAGGAGAAACGCTAAAATTGAATGTGCACACTGAAATGACTAAAACAACTGATTATGTACTCTAACTGTACAGTCAATAAACATACAGTAAAATAAAATACAAAACGGCACCATGCTATTGTCTGTTTTCCAAGGATATGTTTTAAAGCCTTATATTTTTGTAAAGATAAGGCTCCCAAAATTAAAAGATGGGATTACTCTTTTTATTGTTATTAATTTGATGTTTTTAATTTGTTGCTTTTGTTGCTTTTGTTGTTGTTGTTGTTGTAAGTGTTGTTGTTTTTGTTTCTGTTCTTGGTTAAAGTGGGGGTGTTGCTTTTGTTGTTGTTTTTATTATCATTGTTGTTGTTGTTGTTTCTTATGATTGTTGAAAGTGGTAGTAGTAGTATAAGTCGTAGCAAATGCTGTTAAAGAAAATGTTTTAGCCTTTAGATGAAGTCGTTCACGAAATCACTTCAAAGTTTCAACAAGCAATATGTTTAATGAGAGAATGGGGATAAGATCAAGGAAGTTTGAGTAAGCAAACAAAAAAAGAAAGTGCGCAAACAAATTTGAGGCTATTTATAACGGATGCGATTTGTTTGAAAAGCGTGTCTGGAGCTGCCATTCTTAAGGCCGCAGGTTGAAATCTATTATTTGAGAAATGCATTCCTTTCACGGTATAATTAATGAGAGTCATTACCGCTGCAATAGAACACTTGTATGAGGAAACACTGTTCGCCACGCGAGCAGCACTCATGACGTCACACTCCCAGACGACGTCTTCTTTCGCAGACGGACAATGACA
>OZ012700.1:6317786-6332786 GCA_963942565.1 Maea johnstoni | reverse complement strand
TATATATATATATATATATATATATATATATATATATATATTATATATATATATATATATATATATATATATATATATATATATATATATATATATATTCATATACATATTCATATATATATGTTATATATATATATATATATATATATATATATATATATATATATATATATACATATATATATATATATATAATATATATATATATATATATATATATATATATATATATATATATAAATATATATATGTGTGTGTGTGTGTACATTTGTCTGTATGTATGTGTGCGTGTGTGTATGTGTGTTTGCAGTTATTGCACGATTTATCCTCAAGCTTACTGTAATGTAGGGTAAAGGTAGAATTGAATCTGGGTAGCCTTTGTTTACAGCGTATGATAGATGTTGCCCAAATGTCAACACTCAGTGTCAACACAGGCAACAGGATCTTATCTTTAAAGGTGAAAGATCACCCTCACTATGTGCATATGTTTTATCAAAGAGCATTAATTAACTGGGATCCGCTCTTCCTGCACTACGTGTACGTATTAAATCCCTTTGAAGCAGTACACGTGTTAAAGATTAACTTGATCTGCGCAAGTAGGGAGCAACTAAATTCTATTCTTCAAAATCCAGTACATAAGTGCTTATAAGGTATTAAAGTATTTTTATCAATTTGTTCAATAAAGGTCACGTTATCAATGAATTGATCTGAAATTCTGCTCTTTCATGCCAGAAACTTGAATGAACATACATACACACATACATACATACATACATACATACATACATACATACATACATACATGCATGCATACGTACGTACGTACATACATACATACATACAAACATACATGCATATATACATACATTATACAAATATGCCATGCCAGTGTGGGTAACATGACGGAATGTTTCCCCGAGGGAGGATGGTTTTCCCGAGGGCGGAGCCCGAGGGAAAACCATCCTCCCGAGGGGAGACATTCCATCATGTTACCCACGCTGGCATGGCATATTTGTTTTATTATACCGAACAAACCCCGTTTGTAATTATAAACAAAGCAAGGTCACAGATGACTGGTGATTCACACATTCCCCGCTAGGTGTCGCTAGTGGCAACGGGCAACATGAAGCCATCACTGATGGCATCAGGCAACATGATGATTGTTCACTGTTAAGTCAGCCAATCACGGCTTACGATCTTAAAGTGAGGTATAATAAACGTACATACATACATACACACACATAAACACACACTAACACGGTTAGATCAATCAGCAATGGACCAAAAATGGCGTTGCATGGTTTTTCTGCCTCTAGTGGTCAAGCTGGGGTCAAGCCGAGGCCCCTATTCTCAGGTGGACATGAAATAATTTGGCCACCTTGACCACTCTCACTGAGGGTCGCAAATCTGGTGCACTGTCGCAGCAGCATGCGACAGTCGTGCGACTATTTCTTCCAAACTCAGAGTATTCTTGGAGACCATGGCAGACCGAGCCTTTCGGATACTCCCTCTCTCCCTTATATTTGATATAGATTTCATTAAACGTGTCAACTCCATCATATTGTCTTTTTCATGATCCAGACCTTTATTATTGTCAAGAAATATTCACTGCAGCGCCACCAGGTGACAGTTTCTTGAACCCATTGTTTAAAATAATGATAAATGATAATAAAAATAATTGATATTTGATATAGCGCCTTTTTCCACCTATAATGTTCAAAAGTGCTTTTAAGAGTCATTGGACAGTTGTCATGGTCCATATAGCCAATTAAACTCCTTTCGAAATAGCAATGTTTTCAGCTGTTTCTTGAAATTTTGCACACTATCAGCAGCCTTGATGTTGTGGTCTAAAATGCTATGGTCCAAAACCGTTTGTCTGTGCTCCAGGATTTATATACTTGGACACCTCTGATTTGTTATCTGGTAACAGAAAACCCTTAACCCTTCCAAGGCTGGGGCTTCTTTTGTCCAAAACCCAAGGATCCAACGGCTTTTAATAACCATGTAAACCCTGTCATGTTGGTGTTCGTTGGATAGCCCTCGCTGAGTACTTTCAAATGAGTACCCATAAGCCAGGGTTTCAGTCATTTTCCAGGTTTTTCGCATCATTTTGTAATGGCCAAACTAGCACCGGCAGCATAAGGGTCAAGACAGACAGAATATGTAATACCGGTAAGTTCCTCTTTTGTTTAGCGAGTTGGCTCTATTCATTTTTATTTGTATCTTTATCTTTTTGTATAAAATTTGTATTTGCTATGACTTTGTACAACATTAGTACAGTCAATAAACATACAATACAATACAATATGACAGCCTGGATATTATAGATAGATAGATGATCTTTATTTCAAGTCGGTAATAATTTTACATAGTAAACACGAGCTGCCAGGGCCCTTGGCCGACTACAAAATAACAATTCAAAATATAACACACAGGGTTTAACAGCAATATAAATGATAAGTAGAGGGGAAGTAAGTTGGCACACACTTATTGTCAATGAGTAATATATTTAGTCTTGCAGGACATATGTTTATGATTATTGAGTAAAATAGCAACTACTTCTGCTCGTTTACTGGTATTACTTATAGCAGCAGAGAGAGCAGGTACAGTTAGTTCCAGACCAGGTTGAGATTCGGTTTTTGAACTCTCTTAGTGATGTTGTTTGTCTCAAGTTGTTAGGTAGGGAGTTCCACACTTTAGGTCCAGTCTAGGCTAGGTGAACACAAGGGTAATGTTTAACACCCTTTTCGTGTCCCGTGGGTGTGTAACTTTCACTTACATGACAAGACCCCCTCAGCCCCACCCCACCCAGACTGCCCCTGCCCCCAACATGCTCGTCAATCAATCAATCAATCAAGCATTTTTCGATGTACCCCCTCAAAACACATCTAGGAGCCACCAATGTCTGCCTTAATACGTCTAGTAAATCACTCTGGATATGCCTACAATAGGCAAGTTGACAAGCCCGGTCTGATCCCAGTAGATAAGGTGCCCTCAGGAGTTTGGAGACATTCAGACACACACAGAGCGCCATTGATCCCCAATGGCGTTTTCGTGTAGCTCAGGGGTGATAGATGATTTTTCGCGACCTCGAGTTATCGCGATCGGGGCCTGTTGTTGCAAGATCGGTGTTGGGTCTCACCATGGTGATGACAGGAACGGGGTGCCGGAAAACATTAACTTTGATTGGATAAAACAATACATCAATTATTGTCGACTGCAGGTTGGAAAAGAAACTCGATTTGAAAAATAAACTTAAGTATGCGGTGTAATTTCACCCCAATCGCGAAGCTCATGGCAATTTAACCAAAGTCGACAACAAACATCCTATTCCTAAAAACTTATCATTAGTATCGTAACGCAAATGTTAATTTTTTTCAGTAGATATTCATGAAATGTTTTTGAATTATTTTGGCTGTGTTGGATGATGTCAAAAGTTTGGTGAAACCACGACATAAAATCGGGCAGATGTGTCTTTGTCTACATTTTGAGATACTCTGTAACTAGAATGAAGTCGTATGCTATTTTTGTGATGATGTCAATAGAGGATATGCAAATCCTTTGAAATAATGATATAACTCTAGTTATTTTCGAAAGGACCATTTGATATACGTGCTCACATTTTCATAAGTTTCATGGGGTATAGTCTGTCTCATACAAGCTTGGCTGATCTTTTTTTTTCTCTTTTTTGATACAAAAAGTTCCTATATCCTATCCAAACTTGGCAAACCTCTTATTAGGAGCACTGGCTTCTGTATGTATATACCTACTTTCTGTCTCAACTCTAGAATGTTGATTGTTCTCATTAGGTCCAATTGTAAACTTTGTCCTTTGCAAACAGTACAAATGTGAGTGTCCTCGCGTTGAGTTTTACTGTGGGCACCTCATGAGCAAAATCAACATTTTACGGAGTTGCGATAGACAGTATGTAAATGCATGTACAGGATATAATGATTCCAAGAGGTTTGCCAAGTTTGGATAGGAAATACAAATTATATGTAACGGTCAGCCAAGCTTTGATCAGACAGGCTATGCATGTATGTATGTTTATTGACTAATCCATATGCATAAAATATACGATACAAAAATAAGTGCATGATGCTCTAATTAAACATATAGACGAAAAAAACCTTAAGCATCACCTAATCTGAAATCTGGCAATGAAGTACATGTACATTGGTAAAGATTCTTGCTTTTCACCATTCTATTATTGTATAATGTAAACTTCTGTTCTCTGTGATAATCTATTTAGAACGTTTTGCTAATATTTGTTCTATCGGTTTATTTTTCTATGACATGTATCTCATTTCTTTGTATGCGTGATATATTTTCTATGAATACAAACCCCAATTGCAGAAAATTTCGCATGTACACGTACAAACTAAATATGTTCCAATGGTTATAGATAAATAACGTTTTCGGGGCCGCCTCCATTGCCGAGCCGGTGGATAATAGTGCAATGTGTACCGATTGCTTTTTTCTGTTTCATCACCGCAAAAGGTCTGGGATTTCAGTTCTAATTGAGACAATAGCAATCTACTTAGGTCAGTGATTAAGATATGATCTCAGAGTACAAAGGTAAATCTTGCACCTTCTGTGCATGCGCGTATAGCATAGCTTTGACGTTTAACCAAGATCCTAATTTCCTCTTTAAAGAAAGGTTTAGAAACCAGATATTTTCTTTTTTGTTCCACATTCCTGTTTAGTCGCATTTCATTTAGTAGTATGTTGTTTATATCTATGTTTTTTCTATGAGTATGCTTTTGTTAATGTATAGTTACAGTCGATAAATATACAATACAATACAATACAATACAATAGAAGAGAAAATTGACGATACATTAAGGTTTTCATGCTTATATTACAACCAGCGCATTGAGTCAAAAATGGTAAATTACCAGCAACACGAGATGGTAGAATAAATGCCAATACATGTTGAAATTGTAATTGTAAAATGTTTTTAAAACCACGAGAGCGTATGGGAGAAGAGCATATGTTACATCCGGTCCGTTAGTTTTGATAATCTTCGGACAACTGTCAACTTTCCCAGATATTATCTTTTCCATCTCCAGGTTACTGGAGAGGTCATTACATACATTATGTGAAGACACATACATGTGTGTATGTAGCTTTGTTGACCATGTATTGTGACAGTATGAAAGGTGCGTTATGAAATAGATAAACAAAAGGAATTGTCACACAATCTTACTATGCATATTGGATACATTCGTTGCGATATTTTATTTGGTATTTGACAAGTATCAAAATAAGTTAAATCTTTATCTTAACATCTAATGTTAAGATTTAATGTGAACAGACGTCGTATACACTTGCAACAAGATGTCAATATAAAAACTAGTTTGACCTAAGTTGTATCGTGTGCATATGACCATAGCAATAATCCCATTCCTCATCGTTCTTTGAAACGAATAACAGATGGGTAATAAATGTTTTATGAAATACAAATTTTGCACTATGTCCGGCTAAATCAAGCACTTTCTTACATCGTGACGCACTTATTCATGAGAGGAAAGCGTATAACTTATCTCTCTGGCATAAAGAATTATATTTTTGAATTTCCAATGGATGGTCAATGTATGTATGTATGTATGTTTGCATGCATGCATGTATGTATGTATGTATGTATGTATGTATGTACGTATGTATGTATGTATGTGTATGTATTGACTATACCAATGCATAGAAAATACAATACATCATTTGGATATAGTGACCAAAATAGTAAGTAAGAAGCACAAACAGATTTAGGGAAACAAACAACGTGCGTTAAAGCTACACTGCTGCTATACCATGTTAAATTTGGTTGCATAGTCTGCTGAGCGCATTATTTTATATGCGCAATATTAACACGGTATAGAGTATATACATAAGAACATACATGTGTTACATTATGCATTTTGCACATATTCATATGATAAGGACCTACATCTATTGCAATTGTCCATTGTCAAATAACAGATGCTTTCTAAATACCCAAAAGGAAATGAAATAGCTTTAAGAAGACCATCTTCTCCGAATTTAGATTTAAATATATTAAATATGAAACAAAATTTATAGCAAAATTGTGTCATTATTTATATATCCAATGCCCTTTCCTGTTAAACGTTCAGTACTGCAGCATGATTTCCAATGCAAATGTTTCCATTTCCACATCAGGCAATCTTACCCTAATCCTACTGCGAGTCGGTTAAATGAAACAAAACAGATTATGATAATTTACGATATAGCGTTGAACTCTTTTTACTGTACATTCAAGGTACTTGATACAAGTTCACAATTCTTATCAAATCTCGAGCAACTATAGTGCCAGAGACATAAGTCGCGCTAAGTCTCGGGTAGAAAAACCACAAACTTTGCGCGAAATGGCACCCCCATTTGTCGTAACTTTAATTCCCTGTACTTGTAAGTCCAGAGGCTATCAAAAGCAACTACGCAGCGACTTTTGCAATAAAGGATATCTTACGAGAGTCAAGTACCGGGTATGAACATTTGTCCTTGTAATTGCTAGGGATGTCCTGAAGGGAGAAATGCATCTCAAGGAGTTTGACTTCTCTGTGACATGCCTCAATGGTTCAGCTGATAACGAAGGAATGTTTCTTCCTTTCCAAATAACACTTTACCAAAGCATGCCCACAAGAGCCTATTATGGTTATGTCAGAATGCTTGATGCTAGAAAGTGATAGGATGATAAAATCACCTGAATTAATTCTTAAAATCAGATAGTTACTGGTCTATAATACTTAATAATAAGTTAATATGTGTAAGTTTTTCTTTTCTGACAACATTTTTCCCTTTTATATGTTAGTAGTTTTATGTTAAGTTAGATACACCGCCTGATGAGATAGTCTTCCATCTTAATTATCTCTAGTTCAAGACTGTTTTCTATGATATCTAAAATTATGTTGAATGTATATTTCATGTTTGAATCGTCAATAAAGATCCATACATTGTAACCAGAAAAAAATAGTATTTAATACTTTTGTGAGTGGCTCTCACTGTTGATAAATCTACAATAAAATGCAACAATATATGAATGAAAAGTGATGGGGAAATATCAATCTTAGTTCCAATTTAGAATATGTAAATTGAAAACTCTCTCTTTTTGGTGGAATTGATAGTGTATTGGATGAGGGTGGACACACTCATCTGAAGGTTCATGGTGACATACTACTGGTATTGATAGAGAGAGCAGTATCAGGATCTAATCCACACATAAGACATTCATATGTTTTATATTAATAAAGAGAGCGATATCAAAATACACACAAACAAACACAAACAAACACAAATACATTCAAATACACAGCATATGGCCATTTCAAGCATAATTTGTAAGTGCACCAGGTAAAACTTTAATTTTTTGGGAATGAAAAATGAACTGGATGCAACCCATGTGTACAACTGTACAATTTTAGTACAAGTGAACATGTATACAGATTTTACATATCAAATTGGTACAAATTGTGCATATCAAACAAAAGAAAAAACATGGAAAAAGACAAACATACAAAGGACCAAAGAAGTAATGTAAACCAGCATGCTGTATGAAGTTCATCAATTCTGGCCGCTTCCCGCATGGCATATGACAAGAAGAAACATGGCTTTCTACTTCTGCGGTCCCCGCTCGTTTTAAGATGTCACCTTTTTCCTCCTGAATCGGTTCTTTGTTTCCCTTCCGCCATCTGGCGCTCGGGTGACGTTGAAAATAAGCAGACGAACTCGGGGAACGGCGAGCGGAAATATAAGCACCTGACAATGATGTAGTGGTCATTAAGATGCGGCACGATAACCCCACTTTGGGGGGAACCACTCTTTTATAAATAAGCCAAACGCTGTTTTTTGTGTTGGATTGACCTTTGACCTAGATTGAATTACGAATGCTGATTGGCTGGTCATCATCCCGTTGCCCGTGGAGACCTCGATGCCTCGGTTTCAATATATCAGGCTCGCACGGGCGTTGAAACTATCCAAATGGTGATCTAAGGCCAAAACACCCTAAATTCGAATGCATGCAAGTCCATTTTAGGCATATTGGCATCTTGGCAATGTCAGAACTGGGCCGGGGTCTAGAGGTGGCTTGGTTCCAGGAGTGAGCTTGAAAATATATTGCTTGATCCATTTTTAATTCCCAATGAAAATCCCAAGAAAAGAAACGCCAGGAGTTATGATACTCATTAAATTGATGAATGAAGCATACTATATATATATATACTTACAAATCATTTAACGGAGTTTGGTTATGCTAAACAATTCTCCTTCAAATAGTTTCTGTAATATGCTTTTATGCGGAAATTATCAATAAAGCAGTAGACTGTTATTGGGCAATAAAGGATAAGAATGGATGAATAATCTAGAAATGACCAAATTGAAAAAGATGAAATAATTTAGACAAGCTTAGAAATGTTCGTATACTCAAACAAATTTGGGAGCATGAAGATAGTACACCATACAAAAGTGGAAAAAACATGCATTAGTGAATTCCTTATAAAGGACCCCTTTAACGTGTTACATATATTCTGATATTAACTGTTGCTTTTGTTTTTAAATAGTTGTTTATTCAGTTGTCCGCATCTCAATACATACAATTGTACATATGATATGAATAGATTAACATTCCACAATATACAAGTTTATCTTCAGTGAATTAAGTAAGTTATCAGCTTGATATAGGATTTGTATACGTACAATAGTGTATCATTTGTTTGTGTCACGGTTTTTGTTACTAGTATTTAAGTTTGAGAGGAGATTGTATTCTTTTTCAAAAAGTTTCTTTTTTATTTGATATTAACTTATTGGTTAATCTAGTTTATATTCCAAAGGCAGAAAATAGGATTTTATGGCTAAAAAAGGAAAATGTTTATCTTTTTATGGTGGCCAATTTAGGGACTAGATAAAGCGCGTACAGGATAAAGATGATCAGTTAAACATGTTTCATTTAATGATGTGGAATTTGGAATTTCGATAAACGTCATTTTCTGGTATATTTAGGCTACGTCGTGGCTCAATAATTCACAGCAGCTATGAAAATGAACTACGATGAAGCAAAATCACGTTTTACAGTCCCCTAACTATCCTAAACTTGCAATAACTCGTGTTGCAATGAGAAAGTATCTTAACCTCTTCCAATGCTGAGGCTACTTTCATCCAAAGCACAAGAAGCTAAAGATATTTGTAGAAAACACATCTAAACTCTGCCATGATGGGTTTTCATTGCATAGCTCTCTCTCTGAGCACTCTCAGATGATTACCCATATGCCAGGGTTTCAGTCATTTTCAGCTCCTTTCACATCATTTCGTATTGGCCAAATTAGCCTCCAGTATCCAAAGGGTTAACACAATTCCGGGTAGTATAGTACTTAGTATATAGAGTTACACAAACAGAATGCACGTCTGGTCACCTGTTAGGAAGTCTGGTTAAGGAGAGTTGTTTTGGTATTATTACGTAATAGTATTGTTTAGAGTGTGGTTTCCTTGCGCTGGCAGCGGAACCCTAGCCGCCTGGTCTCCCGTGCAGGCGCCGCGGACATGCGCCCACTTGCATGCAGTATAAACATCCCAGAAAACTGTTTCCGCTATGTGTACATTTCAAGTATTCATCCCGCAGCAAAACAATAGTCACGTGATGTTTGCCGAGAAGTCACCTTTAATGGAACTCCCAAGAGTTGGTCAGTGTCTGACTAATGTTTCGCCACCCCCCCCCCCACCATCAACGTATGTTGGTGTTCAACTCTCAAAATGTTTTCAGTTGACAACTTATAATGCCTTTGCAAATTGTAAGACAATTGGCCACATAGCAATCGTTAATTGCCGATGAGGCAGGCATACCTAGAGTGAACCAGCACTTTAACCCAACAAGTCACTGGCAACCTTCATACATGCCTAGATCTAGGTGTGATTGAACTCTGGCAATGGTGAGAGACGGTGAGCGTAGAACCTGCCTTAGACCACCCGGCCATCGGGGCAGGCCCCATGCCTGATGTACACCTTTGAAACAGAACGTGGTAAAATCACAGCCTACCACAGCCGAAATTGTTACATACACTAGGAATTTGAAACTTCATTTATCGTATTTTTTCTGCCATATTAAGACTAAAACCTTCAGTTGAGCGTTTGGAATTTCGAAACCGGAGTGTCCGTTGAAAACCACCGCATAACCTTATACCTCGAGTCGAATTTGAACCCACATTTTGGTTAGATACAGCGAGTAGTTAGAGGCCGCTAAGTGTTTCATTGAGGGATAAACTTGCCTCTTGAAGTTGTTTACGTTACTTTCCTCGTGTCCCAGACAAAACAAGTACTTTAGGAATCATAAAAGAGCGCTTGATGTTTGGAGCGAGTTGTGTGATCAGCCCAAAGGTTTGTGTCAAATCTCGCGAGCTTTCGTAAACAACACACGTGTTCGCGTGAGCTGACGTGTGGGGCGGGCAGGATGATATAAAGGGTAAGGAGTTTTGTTCTGGGGTGGTCGGGATTGGTTGAATTGGAGGGTAGGGGGACTAGCTGCCCCTGGTTTTGAAATTTGATAGTGCTGTATTTAACTGTTTGATCTAGAAATCCTGAGGTCTAATCCATGTCAATTAGCTATATCAAAACCAGTCCAACAATTAGACATACAGACTGTTTCTAACAATTATTCGGCATCTAATAAAGACAATGAATTTCTGTTAATAATGACAATATAAATCATTGAGGAAAACGGTTATACTACTAGCAATATTTTATACAATAATAAAGAGGTGTATCCTAAGGTAAGAATAAAAAACTGTCCATTACAGTAATAAAAGTGGTAGAAATTTATTGTCGTTATCCAACTCATTGAAGAAAACGGTTAAAGAAATAGTTCATTCATCAATAAAAAAACGCCATTTTAAGGGAAGTACAAGATACGCCATTTTAGGGACTCGAGATTATTTTATATCATTTCTATATCTCAATGTGTGGTAATAGGCATGTTTCTTAGTTATAAACCTTTTGAAGATATCAAATGAACCAAAAGGGGGTATGGCTAGTTGTAGTAGTAGTAGTAGTAGTAGTAGTAGTAGTAGTAGTAGTAGTAGTAGTAGTAGTAGTGATAGCAGTAGAAGGTGCAGTATTAGTAGATGTAGTAGTAGTAGTAATAGTAATAGTAGTAGCATATTTATTGCCAATGACTCTTTGTACACGAAACAATTCAACATGGTACAAAATAAGAAATTTGACAGTGCAAGTATTGATACAAACAAAAGGTGCTAGAACATAAGAGAAGGTAAACAAAGTATTAAAGAAAAGATTGGTGTACCAAAGACCGCGTCATCCCAGCACTGAATCGGTGTAAAATGTTTAGAGGGGTGGTGGGGTTCTACTTGCACGTCACGGTGCATTCCTATTGCCCGGCCAGTATTTTATTGGCGTCGTCCGCGCTCCATTAATGAACAGGTTTAAGTCTTTCTCTTAATGGCAGCTCGCATCTGGCATGTAATAGAGGAATATGGCATTCCACTTAACTCCCCCTCGTTCACCCATTCCGTCCAGTACGTTCCACTCGAGAAAATGTCGTCTGGGTGCAATGCCACTTTTGCAAATAACCTCGTTTTAATATATCAATTGGCAAACAATTTGAGGGAGGATTGTATAATGGCGTATTATGAGTATATCTCCGGATATTTTTCAAAATATGCGTCTGGTAGAAAGATATCACCCGAAATAGTCATGTCTTCGTGAATGGGTTAAGCAAATATGTTTTGGCTTCCTTCGCTGAAATGTACAAGGATACGCTCAGTAGCTTCACCACGTCATGTTAGTCTACAGACATATTTTACATACTGTGAAACTAACGAATAGGGTGAAACCTCACGAATTGGGAACAACTATGAACAGTGAACTCTCCTCTTTCCAAATTCCAAGTCCATGTTATTTTTATATATTGAGAAAGGATTCTGAGAAGTTTCACTCTTGTCCTGGGGTGTCCAGATCTCAGTGATTTTTCTTTATCATGTTTCATTCGCATACTTTTATAAAGTTTGCGCAGTTCGCACTTGAAGGAGAAACGCTAAGATTAAATGTGCACACTACAATAACTAAAACAACTGATTATGTACTTTAACTGTACAGTCAATAAACATACAATACAATACAATACAATACAAAACTGCACCATGCTATTGTCAGTTTTTCAAGGATATGTTTTAAAGCCTTATCGTTTTGTAAAGATAAGGCTCCCAAATTATAAGCTGGGGTTACTCTTTTTGTTGTTTTTAATTTGAAATTTTAAAGTTGTTGCTTTTGTTGTTGTTGTTAGTGGTGTTGTTTTTGTTGCTATTCTTGGTTATAGTGGAGGTGTTTCTTTTGTTGTTGTTGTTATTATTATCACTGTTGTTGCTGTTGTTGCTGTTTCTTATGATTGTTGAAGTTGGTAGTAGTAGTAGTAGTAGTAGTAGTAGTAGTAGTAGTAGATGTAATAGCAAAGGCTGTTAAAGAAAACATATTCAGCCTTTGTATATAGTCGTTCACGAAATCACTTGGAGTACAAAGTTTTATTAAGCAATGCTTAATGAGAGAATGGGGATAAGATCAAGGAAGTTTTGGGTACGCAAACAAAAAATGAAAGTCCGCAAACAAATTTGGGTCTATTTATAACGGATGCGATTTGTTTGAAAAGCGTGTCTGGAGCTGCCATTCTTAAGGCCGCAGGTTGAAATATATTATTTGAGAAATGCATTCCTTTCACGGTATAATTAATGAGAGTCATTACCGCTGCAATAGAACACTTGTATGAGGAAACACTGTTCGCCACGCGAGCAGCACCGATGACGTCACACTCCCAGACGACGTCTTCTTTCGCAGACGAACAATGACATCTCTATTGCCATTTAACGGCATGTAGTAGAAAATTGGGCCCGAAAAAACTTGACAGTCGGCGATAAGCCAAAAGGTGTACGAGCGCAATTATTCCGATCTTATGCTCTTGTTATGACGTCATATAAAATGGCGGCGGTGCAAATGTCATGAAATGTACATTGGTGTTCCTTTCTATTTTGCTGTTGATGTTGACCAGGCGAAGTTTTAATGTGTTCTGTGGTGATACCAGAAACCAAGCCCGTGCCTTATGACCAGCACAGGTCCATAACACACAGCTCGGCCACTTCAACTGAGCGCCAGCCGCCCGCCCTACCACTGTCATGGTGCCCAACAGTTCATTGGATAGAAATACTAGGGAATGTATCTTTTAAGAGATACTAAAGATATGTTATGTATATATATATATATATATATATATATATATATATATATATATATATATATATATATATATATATATATATATATATATATATATATATATATATATATATATATATATATATATATATATATATATATATGCCAGCAGTCTGACAATTTTTTTCATGCTTACATAAAGTCTAATTTTAACTACTGCCCCCTTGTATGGCACATCTGCTCCAAGAATAATCTCTCCAAGCTAAAGAGAGTGCAGGAAGGAGCCCTACCCGTTAGGGATTACAAAAACATTACAAAATACATACATACTTACATACATGCATTCTTACATACATACATACATACATACATACATACATACATACATACATACATACATACATGCATTCCTACATACATACATACATACATACATATGTATGTGTGTATGTATGTCTATCTATCTATCCATCCATCCATCCATCCATATACATATATATATATGTATATATATATATATATATATATATATATATATATATATATATATATATATATATATATATATATATATATATATATATATATATATATATATATATATATATATATATACATATATATATACATACTTGAACAGGTGTGTCTGGGATGATGATTATGATGATAATGATGATGACGATATTCTACTGCTTATCTATCTATCTATTTATCTATCTATCTATCTATCTAGCTATCTATCTATCTAGCTATATATCTATCAATATAAACTTGAACACACGTGTATTTGGGACGATGATGAATGGATGCCGATGATGATGATGAGGAGGAGGAGGAGGAGGAGGAGGAGGAGGAGGAGGAGGAGGAGGGGGAGGAGGATGTGTAAATCCTGATGATAGTGGTGATGAGGATGTCACTATATAAAGTAAAGACTTGAACACATGTTTCGTTGGGATGATGATGATGATGATGATGATGATGATGACGACGACGACGATGATGATGATGATGATTTTGTGATATTTATACAAGGACAACATATGTGTGAAGGACGGCAAGTAAATTCCTAGAATTACTAAAATCCTTTTTGACAAAACATTTACTTTAAACAGCATTTGATTGCGCAATACCGCACTTATCCTATTTCATAATAAGAAACACGTGCTGAGGATAATTTCTGATATCCTTATGATCAACTCCAAACCTTTAATCAATTAAACGTCTTATCATCCACACACTAATTATTGGTTGCCGTCATTAATTACATTAGCTTCAAACGGTTTTCTGGACATATGGACCGGTCTCGTGATGGGATATTCCTGTTGTTTCTATGATCCCCGCCCTTCTAATCCCACAGTCATTCGTTCGAGGCAGAACATATTAAATTTGCCACAAACGAAAGCGATTGATAAGAGTTATCATGTAGTTACGTTGTCAATATGCAGTCACTTCCTGTGGTTATAAATGAGCGTCGTTTGATCAACCAATGACTAGTCGCGATCGCAGCCAGGCCGACACTCCGTCCCGGGGTGTTTTAGAGGAGCGGGGTGTGTGGCAATGTATCTTGTAGGCAAGCCTACGAAATTTCCGAGCGATTTGTCGAGTTTATCTCCATTCCCGACATAAATCATAGCGAGAGACGACCAGAGTCGAGGCGGCCAAACGAGGAACAAGCACACGGCGCACTTAAGTGCGGACTGATTGCCTGCTTATCTTAATCCGCACTGCTTTGCGCGGAAAATGATCTATTGCTCAGCCCGCCGCAGATAAGGAAGATGCATG
>OZ012700.1:6307786-6312786 GCA_963942565.1 Maea johnstoni | reverse complement strand
TTTTATTTTAAGCTTTTTACCGGTGTTGCATGTGTGTGTGGTTATTTGTAGACATATCTTTTGAAATATATATTTTGATTTCCAAGTTATGTTCAAACGTATCAAAGATCCAGCCAACGTTGATAAAAGTATCCATGGCAACAGACAGTGTCTAGAAATGCTACAAGAATAGCAATCCTTCTTTGGAACACTTGTATCATAATTAAGAAAAAAACTAAGTGTGAAAACGTCCCTATTTATCTTATTAATAGTGGCTGATGGCGTGTATTTTAAATGCCATTCATGCTACTCTGTTGACCAGTTGAAAGGCGCACACACCGTTTACAGTGGAATAGAATGATTTACTGATCATCTCTCCACATAAAAAGTGTTGTACCCCTCTGTAATCAGTTATGTTATAGGTGTACTGTGCTATACCTCAGATGATTACTGTAACATTTATCCTGATACCTTAGTGTAATATAATATTATTTTGTTAATAACCGTTCTAGTATCTTTAGGGTCTACAATTTCTAATGCCCCACCTCTATGCTCCTGTGTTTTCTTGGTATTTTCTGTATTTGTATTATCATGTCCTTTTGATATGGCCAATACACAATGCAATACAATACAATAGATTGAGAATACACACTGCTACCTGAATAGGTGCATAAAAAGTTATTTCCCTTGTTACAAAACTGGTAACCTTTTCGAACTGAAGCTACCTAACAGTTCGGAAAGCAGAAAATAAATAGATACCAGTAAATGAATATAAATAATACTTACTTAAAACCTTGCACATGGGTACTGAAGAATTCCATTGAAAATATTTGGGGAATGCATCTGGATCACAAAACATCATACATAATGTATATATGTGTGTAGTTTATTGACTTTCTCCGATAGAACGGAAACCATACAATTCCAAAGATTACTCATTAGAACAAAATGGACATAATAACTGAACAAAAATTAAAATAACTAGAACAAACTTTTAACATTATAACTGGAACATAATGGGCGAAGGCTAAAAAAGCTAACTGAACTTTACACATAGATAATCTTCTCTCACTGTAAT
Organism: Maea johnstoni; assembly: GCA_963942565.1. Taxonomy (NCBI): domain Eukaryota; kingdom Metazoa; phylum Annelida; class Polychaeta; order Spionida; family Magelonidae; genus Maea; species Maea johnstoni. Next base: position 6,311,729 of record OZ012700.1, on the reverse strand, counting down.
ATATATATATATATATATATATATATATATATATATATATATATATATATATATATATATATATATATATATATATATATATATATATATATATATATATATATATATATATATATATATATATATATATATATATATATATATATATATATGATAGACATTTCTAGATATATCCTGACGTTTATTTCCAACCAACCCTAATTTAGTGGTAGCATTGAGATACTAACCTAAGGTTCAATGTTCCATCAACAGTTAAGATGTGTACGTTTGATGTTTATCATGATGATAGTACAAGGAACTGTGTCTAAATAATACGATTAGTATCTTACAAGTGAATGGTATGACTGCTGTTTTGACAGTAGGGTCGATGGCTGGGTCGCAAAGTTATTGTTCATTAAGTGATTGTGATGGTATATTATAAAGTATACAACTACGATTACGAATGAATATTTATACAATACGATTCGAAAAAAACATTCGCTGCATACACGTCATTTTAAACATATTTTTCTATTCACCTTGACTTAAGGATGCCCGCACCAGTTTATTTTTCGATTGTTGGGGACGTCCTATTGTTGCGCATATTACGGGGGTCAGGCATGAGTGACATGAACGTCAGGGATGGGTGGGACATTACTATCGCCGTTGCGAACTGTTAAGGGATAGAGGAATTACTTTTCTGCCTGCATACAAAGGCAACAACATTTCCATAATAAAACATGGACATAAAACCATAAATGTGCGTGACAGGAGTGGATAAATTACGCCTTTATGCAGTGTTGTTCGTCATTCGAATTAAAGTCTTCTGAAACGTTTAGAAATTTGAGTTTAATTTTGCTGAAACTTCGCATGAGTAAAAAGAACAAAGCGCACTGATCTTCAAAAACAACTTTTATTCATGCACTCATCGACTTCGTGTTTTTTCACAAATTTTTGAAAAAATAATGTAATTTATGTCATGAACGTCGTATTCTCCCTACCTGGTATCGTTCTTTGCTACTTTCATCCTGGCAGAGATATTGTAACTGCCGAATTGCTGAGTTTAATTTTCACCAATATTTACTTAAACTATCTATTCAGTGCTTTTAACAAGAAGACAAAAAGAAAATGACAGGCTTTTGGGTTAGTTTTCGCACCACAGATGGTAAAATTTGTGAAATACAATTTTTTCTGGCAGACTTTTATAAAAAAAATGGTACAAAAGAATTACCCAATTGGTAACGTATTTGCTTATTTTTATATAAGATATTGTTTAGCAAGGGAACCCCACTTTAAACATAGATGATTGATCATACATATTTTCTGAAAATGTTTCAAATCATCAGTTATCCAAAACATTCAGTGTTAAAACATGTTTTAAGGATATGATTTAGAATAGGCAGGTATAGTCATAATATTATATATTTGATAAAAGTTTGTTTTTGTACCAACTTTTTCAAAATTGGCAAAAGAGTCAGGTCAAATGTATTGTAGGACCTTAACTACTATACTGACTAACGGTTTAAAGGGTCAGAAAAAAACGAGGAAGTATAAGCATTTTTGAGCGGGGGCCGTACTAGACACCCATTATTCAACAATTAATGATAGTCTGATTACTTCTTTGGAACAGCCCGAAGCAGAATCAGGGGTATCTAAATATTTTAGTTCTGACGCGCATTCAATACGTCCTAGAACACAGTAATTTCTGGTGGCTGTGGATCAATAAAAGCTGTGAATAGTGTAACCGGGTTGCACTATTATATTAGCCCTTATTTCTATAGTTAAGATCTAGAACATTCAATTGATATTTTTACTAAATTGAGTTCACTGGGTGTTTAAATACAATTTGTACTAAAAAGTGAAATATATATTAGGTTCTATTGGTTATGTTTAGCGAAAATTTGCCGGGTTAAAGAGTGCTTTTATTTTTTGGCTTGTTGTGTGTTTTGAAGCCCCTGTCGCAAGCTCTTCGTAATTAACAACACTGGCGACTCCAACAAAGGGAATTACCCTATTGTTGCCACGGGACATTGCCAATTTTATTTGCGAAAGAGTAAAGAGCGTGCCCTATCACTCGTAGCTCTGTAGCAAGAAAAGTAACTCGGAACGCCCCCATTATTTTTTGGTATACTGAAAGCAACTTTACAGAGCAAGAATATATCAAAAAATAAAAAAATTCTCTGGACTAATATTTTTTTTACAATTTACTATGTGTGACATAATGTGTCCTGGTAAGCGGGTACGACTCCAACAAAGGGATTTTCCCCCTTTTGTTGCCACAACAATAGGGAAACAAAGGCAGCGTCATTGTCTTTTCATGTCGTAAAATAGCAAAAAACGTACCCTTTCACTCATAGCTCTGTAGCAGAAAAAGTAACTCGAAACACCCCCAATTTTATTTCGCATATAGAATGCGGATTTACGGGGCAAGAACATATCAAAAAATAAAAAAATTCTCTGGACTAATTTTTTTTTTACAATTCATCATGTGCGATAAATTGCCCTATATTTGCGTCCATTTTTGAAAAAAGTGATAATTTTTGACTCAACCCCTCCAATTTCATCTTAGGCTATGCAAAAGATAAAGTTGGTATTGAAATGCAGTTTACGCAAGCAGAAAGAAGCCCTACTCCATTACCTGCATGCAAACTTACACTCATGAAGATCCACAATTTCTTTTTCTTTGGGCAAACAATCCACAATGAGCTAGAAATAAATAAGTGTGCGACGTGGCGGCCCCTTTTCTCTAAAATGGCCACTTTTCAAAAATCACAAATTTGTTTCTAGCACAAAATATCGGCCAAACAGCGAATTTCTTTTTATAATTCCTTTAGTTTTATCCCACAAGGTATAACATATCCAAAAGTTATAAAATTCTGAGGACAAAAATAAAACTGGTGCGGGCATCCTTAAACGTGAATTGTATGATAATGAACGCTGCAATTAAATATAGATATAAGATACATTTGATTCATGCAGATGTTTTAGCTTATGTTCCCTTCTAAATGATCATAATAATGTCATTGTATATACTTCGTATGATTGTCTTCTCCTCCAGAACTTAGGAATGCTTCTATTTGAAGAATTGAGGTACATTCCCGATACACTTGAGTTCTTTTCATAAATCAGTTATTTTTCTTTACATATATATTTTGTTATATATATATATATATATATATATATATATATATATATATATATATATATATATATATATATGTATATATATATATATATATATATATATATATATATATATATATATATATATATATATATATATATATATATATATATATATATATATATATATATATATATATATATATATATATGTATATATATATATATATATATATATATATATATATATATATATATATATATATATATATATATATATATATATATATATATATATATAAATATATATATATATATATATATATATATATATATATATATATATATATATATATGTATATATATATATATATATATATATATATATATATATATACATGTATATATATACTAGTATACACACACACATACATACATACATTCGATCCATGCGATGTTGCAAGTACGAGTTCTTGCAACAAGTCATTATATAGTATACGACGTAACTGTTCTTTATGATCATTCGTCACGATATCCTGAACCCTGAGGATTTTGCCTGGTGGGCTGTCCAGTTAGATTTGCTTCACTGCCAGTTGTGCTGTTTGTCATGGTTAGTTGCTCTCTTAATGCAGAACTTCTTACGATAGGAGCTATGATTGTGACAATATGGGGATAGCCAATTAGCGCTCTAGATACGCTACAGCTGGAGAAGTCCTATGAAATTCCCTACACTGGCGCTGGGATGGGTGGAGGCACCCGAGCATTTTTATCGTGGTTTGTGCGTTTCTAAGTATCAAGATGGAAGAGAAGCGGATGATTGTATTGCAAATTCTCAAAAATT
>OZ012700.1:6303572-6307586 GCA_963942565.1 Maea johnstoni | reverse complement strand
AAACTAATAACTCTGCTATAGGTGTTTTGTAAATCATTCTTTATTTAAAAGTTATTATCAAACGTATTGTAGATCCATCATAAGCATGGATTCTGTGTGGGTAAATTCCTATATCTTACAGATTAAAATTTATACTAATATCTTATTAACATAATTCGAGAAATGTCAATACAACAATAACTGTTCTTTGATACACAAACCTTATTTTATCGAACCAATATATGTATCTTTCTGAGGTATTTTGTTATAGATATACGTTGATAGCAATTTTCTCCAAAAATACCCTTTAACCCCCAAGACCTTTTCTATATCTTACTAATCTATGTAAAAGGTCTATATTCCTAACGTAATTCTGCTTTGGTGAAAGTTCAATATGGTGAGAAACTCCCCCACCTGCCAAACCCATCCATATCGATGATGTCTATGCCTGCCAATCCTGAAGTCCATATAACAATAATTACATATTAATACCTATATCTCTCAGACGTAATTAAATCGATGCCATGTCACCGAGCACTCGAGTGTGTGTGGGGAGGGATAACCAATTGGTATCAACCTATGAATTAACGTGCTCCGAGGGATAGGTACATAGTTAATATCACCCACTATAAACACTGGGGCCAGATAATGCATATCTATTAGATATTCAGTGTGACTTTCAATTCTGCAGGTTCCTCGCCCCTGAGATTAAACTCTGTCACAAGTGACTAGAAAACAGGCTTATCTGGACATATTTCACTATAGCTGATTAGTAGGACAGAGGCCTATTTCTTTCCTTTTCTGACTATATACACACGCTATTGTTTCTCCTATGAGCGCTCTGTCAACGTCTTTTGGGGGCTTTCTTTTCTCATAGAGAGGTTGTATACATGCTATATTGTTCTTCGTTTATTTTTGCTTTCTGTCTTAAATGATAAGATTTTCTTTTACGTGTCAATTATGGTTTGATTTTCTATCAAAACAACTCTCTCTCTCTCTCTCTCTCTCTCTCTCTCTCTCGATAGAGAGAGAGAGAGAGAGAGAGAGAGAGAGAGAGAGAGAGAGAGAGAGAGAGAGAGAGAGAGAGAATCAGATTTTTCATCTGTCAAGGTTCAGCATTATAACCTACCACGAATCTTTTCGTACTATTTCTGGGGAAAATATTTTGTTTTTGCACAACTATGGTCTATGGTAATATTTTCATCATTTCAAAGTTTGGCCCTAAGTGGCAAAATTATGCAGATTTTTATTTCAGATAGGACACGCTTTAAAAGTGACAACTTTATGTAGTGATATCTGAACCCAACGCTCTGAATAAAGGTATTTTTGCAGAGGAAACTTTATCCTCTTTGTCGAGACAAGGCAACCGGATAGTTATTGTTACTAATAGATGTGTAGACAACCCCCAACTGCGCACGACAGCTTCTGGCTACCGTCGAATTGTATTGTATTGTATCGTTATCGAGTGCATGTCCAGTGCAAGTTTATATATAAATATATATATATATATATATATATATATATATATATATATATATATATATATATATATATATATATATATATATATATATATATATATATATATATATATATATATATATATATATATATATATGTATATATATAATTTTGTGTATAAAATCAACACAAGGTGAACATTACAAACAAAAAGGAAAGGAAAGTATAGATGATGATAACCAACATATAAGCAAACCTAAATGTGCGATATACAGAAAGGAAACTTTATGAAGTGGATTGCAAACAATAACATATTTAGGCTAAGGTGTTAAACCCTTGTACAGAAAGTGTGGTATGGGAGTTTGATAGTCACGAATATGGACTCTACTATGAATCAAAAGGGGAAGGGGTCCACGTTACCTATTCACGGGTTTCCTGTACTTTCTACTGATATGGACAATGAGATTCGCTATATCTGTATCATTTCCTAAATATATCAAAACTCTCTCCGTGCATCCCCATTAGCATTAGGAATATTGGATCGAATGCTTACATTAAATCCTATCCCTTCACAGCCAAATACGTGTATATTACTTTGTCCGGCCATCCCTGTATGAGTGGGACACATACATATATCAGCGAGAGGTATTCATATCTAGATATTCATCTTGATCATACATTTGTTCAATTTTACAGTGTCAACTTCATTTTGAAGTTCATATGCGTTTTGAGCAAGAATTTAACTGTTGTATCCAGGAATGTATCTGCATTATGAAAAACGTTTTAGTTATCAAAATATTATTTTTTATCCCTTGTATCCTTTAACTTATATATGTGTTAATATGTAAGTGCTTCAATATGTTATGGAAAACAGTTAACGTGTCCATGATTTCCAGTTCCGCGTTGCATTACATTTGCCGGCCATTAAACAATGTTCATTGCATATGCTTAAAGTATAGAGATGTTCAACCCATAGCGTTTTCAGTTTGCTAGGTTCTACATTATTGTTTAGCGTCATTTTACCACACCAAGTCCCAGGCTTTAAGGGCACAGTGTGTTCCTCTGTGGTAGGGTGAAGTCAGATAGCGAGGTGTTAGGTCCACCCTGCCACGCGCTGCAGTCACTACTGCTTATTTCCGCCTGGGAGAACCGAACAAAACATCTGTCCCCGGCCTGGCCAGGGTTTGGGGGTTGGGTGGGGGATAAGTGTGTTAAAGGAACACTCCGGGTTCGAATGTGTATGTAGTTTATAGTTTATGTACCGTGATGCAAAATCCTATTTATCATGAGATATACATTCATACATGCGTGCATGCAAACATACATGCAAATATACATACGTGCGTACATAGATACAAACTTGTGTGTAGATGTGGATACAGAGGGGGGTTCAAGGGGTTTGGCAACCTCTCTTTACAATTAAATCATGATGTTGATTTCCTTACAAAAGAACTGGCACGTTCCTTTCCTTTAATCTTGTCTGAAACCCCTCTCCATCTCTCTCTCTCTCTCTCTCTCTCTCTCTCTCTCTCTCTCTCTCTCTCTCTCTCTCTCTCTCTCTCTCTCTCTCTCTCTCTCTCTCTCTCTCCGAACACGAAAATTAGTTGATCTGAACCCGTAGTTCACCTTTAAGGAACCATCTGTGCGCGTCTTGGTCGCGGGCCGTTTCCTGATGTTGCTGATAGTATCAAGTGATCCGGGCCTACCCGAGCAGCAGTCTGGAATAGGCCCTCAGGCGACATGTCTTAAACCCCACTCTGCTTCACAAAGCCTTGGCAGGTAAATGACGACGCTCAGAGTGCTGACAGAAATTAGCTGAAAAACTGACGTCTGCCCACTAATTCATATCTCATTGAGATTCTAGATCATTACATTAACATTGAAACTATTCAAGCTTCAGGCTCAGGGCTTCTTGTAAAGCATAACGCATACATAGCTATATACGTACATACATACGTATGTACGTGTGTACGTACGTACATACATCCATACATACATACATACATACATACATACATACATACATACATACATATATACATACATACATACATACATACATACATACATACACACACAAGGGTTCCTCAACAATGTGTCATAACGGTCTCATGTTAAACAGTTTCCTTAAGCAACTTTAACTCTTCTAATCAATAATCTTTTTTTCGAAATATTACTTACGTTCGTTTGGTATCTTTCTCCTAATTCATTCAATTTCGGTCAGTTTTTATTCTCAGAAAGGTAAAACTGAACCATATAAGAGAGGGACATGAGCTTACTGCTTTCGTAGTATCTTTGCAATTATCATATATCTTCCTTACAATTACAACCTGTCTGTATGTACATTATCAACGGCTGATGATCACCAGCACTTGACTTATACTGATATCGACTTCTTTTCTTATCAACTATTGTGTGTGTTTTTTTAATGGAAATATATGTTAGACACGACAAAATCCCGCAGGCAAAGTCGGGAAAGCTCTGCATCCAAAAGTTTTGAAATATGTTTTGGGCAGTAGGGATTTTGTATGTAGGTGTACATAAAATGCAAGCCATGATTTTCGTGCTGTGATA
>OZ012700.1:6296072-6298572 GCA_963942565.1 Maea johnstoni | reverse complement strand
GGGTAGAGTGTGCTCATATGAGAAGGGGGAGAAGGGGGGGGGGGGGGGTGACGAGATACGTGGGTGAACAGGGGTGGTGTGGACAACTAGGGGATTTCACGGGCGGTGTGACCCAGCAGTATTAACCCATGGACACGAATATCTGCAATGCATATCAAAAATGATCAGATAACTTTTGACAAAGCTTATTCAAGTTAGCCAAGAGCCCTGGCAGCTTGTGTTTACTTTGTAAAATCATTCCCGACTTGAATAGCTCAAATTATATCTGAAAATAGTGCGGCTTTGTGGGATACACAATATACAGGAATCAGCAACACATCCCCATAACAATCATATAAGTTTCTTCATTTGTTTTGAAAATGCTCTACACGTTAAGGAATTTCTTAGCTGTAACATTGAAGTCAATCCTTAAGGTGTATGCCTAGAATAGGTAGAGAATGGAAAATAGCTAGGTGATATGTTTTTAAGCCATCATTAGCAAAGCTTTCAGTCAGGGGTTCCCATAGATATTGTTCTGTTATCAACTGTTATTTTTCCTGCTTTGAGCTTCCTGCGTAGTTTTTCACGTATAATAGTTTGAAAAGAACTTCGGAATGAAGAGAAGACTCGCAAATTGTTAGAAAGAACAGTTCTTCCTGCGTTCTTGTTAATTCTTCTGTTTCAGATATTTTTGAGTTCTCCCTTTTGCAAGATTCCCCCCCCCCCCCCAAATTTCTTTCTATCTATATCTACCAAAGTAAATGTAGGAAAACAAATCTGCCAGGTTGGTCGTCAGTCGTACAGAAAGGAGGGAGAAAATAGTAATATACAGTATACAATAAACATTAGTATATGATTAAATTATATAATGGAGTAAAATAAAGAAAATAGGCGAAGAACGTATGTACGTTTTTTATTTGTCTAGAGTCCTCTAACGTTCATTTGAAATGATACAAAATGCTGAAGCTAAATAAGGGGACATGTAAGTTTCGAAAACGTTTTAGAACCATAACGTAACTAAGCAGATGTCTTGAGGAGGCATGAAATATATGGTAAATCGCGCTTGGAGTTCCTTTTGGAAACCAGTACATGCATCTAGCCCCGTCTGCCAGGTTGGTCGTCAGTTGCGCTACCGGCCTGGAGGGATGCGCACCAGAAGTTGCTGCAGACCACAGTAAAAGTGTCAAATCTGTCACTCTCTCTCCCCTGCAGCAAACTTAGTAGCACCAACAACACTTGTCCAGGCAGCAGCGGGCCATTACAGCATAAGTTACCCAACCCCTGACGAGCCATACCAGCTATTCCTTCAGGGCTGCTGCTGTTGCGTGCATGCTGGACGGCCCGGCAGTGGGGTCTGCACAACAATACACCACCAGCAGTACATGGAGAACTGTCAGAGAGTAGAACTTGTTTGATAGTGATGATGACGATTATGGTAACAACAAGAATAACGACAATAATTGCAACAATAACAACAACAATCACAATTATGATGATGATAATAATAGTAATAATAATAATGATAAGAAGAAGAAGAAGAAGAATGATAATAATGATAAGAAGAATGACAAAGATAATATTAACAATAAGAATGATAATAATAATGATGATAATAACAATAATGATGATGACAAAAAAAAAAAAATAATAATAATAATAATAATAATAATAATAATAATAATACAAAGATAATAATAAAGATAATAATAAAAATAATAATAATAATAATAATAATAATAATAATAATAATAATAATAATAATAATAATAATAATAATAATGATATTTAATCAATTCACCAAAATTTCCATATGCTGCAGAATACATAAAACAGTAAACATTACAAGTATTAGTTGACAAATGAAGAACAGACGTTGATAATATACTTTATCTCATGATTGGTAAAATTCTAGGCTTTTGATTGGTCAATTGGCATATGATATGAAGTTGTATTAACCTCTCAGAATCCTATATCAACCTCCCAGTATTTGCATGTATGTATGTATGTTCATTTTTATTACCTATGCAGAGGTCGAGGAGGCAATCATGAGATAAATTCGTTATCAACTGTTTTGGAGTATGATACAACTTATATCTCGCAATCAGAGGGCTGTATCAGCCTCGGCTGCGCCTCGGGTGATACAGCCCTCTGATTGCGAGATATAAGTTGTATCATACTCCAAAACAGTTGATAACTAATAGTACTACCACCTGAAGCGCTTTTTAAAGCAAGGTACGATATTGTCAACTAAATCGTGATTCAGATAACAATATGATACCTAAGCAAAAATTAGCAAAAGAAAATGGGAGAAATTTGTGAATAAAGTTGGCTTTCATTAAAATCACTTTCCAGAAACATATGCAAGGGTTAACTGGATAGTGACATGGGTGAAAACATGATACTATGTATCGGGGCTGACCTTTGACCCTTGGTCACGCACAGCGATAGGCTAAGCAGATAAAGATGGCGGCGGCGAGCTGTGAGTTTGAGGGACGCACTGTGGGACTGAAAACTAAGACAA
>OZ012700.1:6286072-6291072 GCA_963942565.1 Maea johnstoni | reverse complement strand
CAAACAGCGGAACCTGTGCATAGGGAGAGGGGGACTGGGACTTAAATGTTGTTTGCAATTTATTAGGGCATATGGAAATGAGATGAGAACTCGCAACTACATTTCGCTTCTCATCACAAATAGTAAACAGGTCTGGTGGGTCTTTCAGTTGCAAGGGAACCATAGACAGCCATTTTCAACTCTGCACATTTTGTAAAGCGACCAGTCAAACATGTGAAATCATCTGAATAACCCCAAGTCACTGATAACTTTATAATGTGCACAATGGCGGAACACGTGCACGGGGCTTTTGCCTCGGACAACGGTGAGACAAAGTAAACAATATGTGCACAGTACATTAGACTTCTCGGCCAGGGGGGCAGTCCTCTTGTTATAAGTGTTGTCCGGTCCCCGTGTATTTCTGAACATTGCCGGCACGAGTCACCGAGTGTCATTGTATGTCAAAGTCCCCTGTCACCTGTCAGAGAACCTGTCTCTCGGAACGGTTCAGAGGAAGTCACACTTCTCTCGTTGACAGCGACGGTTCCTTTTGGTGTTGTGATCAGCGACCGGGAACGTTCACGGCCGAGCGCACAGGCCGAACACGGCCGCGATTGAAATAGACAGCATAGTCGGCATACCTGTAACCGGTGCTAATGTATCGGCCGCAGACTGCAGGCGACAGTGGTCAGGCACCGACTCACAGCTGACTGATGCCAACATGTTCAATTTCCAAGACATACACTCGATCCCGGGCATCTGTTTATCAAGATATCATCAAGAACATGTATTTTTTTGATTTTTGCAAAAATGCATTTTTCTTTTTGGGAAATTTATGGGCGAGGTTACATCTTCTTTGAAACAGGTGCTTGGAATAATAGTGAGTCAACCTATGAAATAGACGCGCGTTTGTCCCATCCGTCTTCATCTAAGGCTGGCATTTATGAACGTCATAGAGCAGACGAAAAGTGTCGCTTACGTCATCGCTCGCAGACGAACTTTTCTGCGACTGAAAAGTTATGCTGCGAGGGTGAAATGTACAAACTAGCTGCGGTGAAAGGTGTTAAACAGAAGTTCATGAAATGATTTATATTTCTGCCGCCCCCCTCCCCCTCACCCCTGAAATTTCTATGATGAGGAGCATTTTGAAGAAAACGGTCTTTAGCATCTTTTTCTAATGATTCCACAATGACATTTTTGGACTTTTTTTCGTTCATACTTGACTAAAGATGGGCAAATGACAAATGTCAGATGCGCACCTTATCTTTTAGTTGTGGTACAATTGAAATAATGTAATATTCATTGTTCGAATCACTGACCTGTTTTTGATTGTCATGTATTGAAAATTGCTGTTAAGTTTATTATTCAATGTTGTATACAAATGAATACTATTACTTTTGTATAGGGGTGTTTAAGGCAAATGCACTTACTACTACTACTACTACTACTACTACTACTACTACTACTACTACTACTACTACTACTACTACTACTACTACAACAACTACTACTACTACTACTACTACTACTACTACTACTACTACTAATTTACGTAAATGTGGAAATCGTACTCGGACAAGTATATCACTGAAATATGTGTATTGAACTTACCTTGTTCATGGGTAGACAGGGCAGATTAACTTAAGAAACTGCTTGGACTGAACATACCTATGGTGGCTATAGATCAAACAACAATAAATGCTAATTCGTGTAGTTTGGCAAGCGTTGACCTCCAGTATATAGCCTTCTAGAGATCACAGTGATTACCCAGTGAAACTATGTTCATTCCATATTTACTAAATGGATTGATAATAAATGAAAACATTACTATGTTGATATAGGAGATTTCTACATAAATGAGAATAACCGAACTTTATATCACAGGCTAGAAAGCGTTTGAAATTGTGGTGGGTTACTATATTTACACCTGGCTGAAACCTACAGAGCGCCCATCTCTCTCTCTCCCTCTTCTTCTTCTTCTTCTTCTTCTTCTTCTTCTTCTTCTTCTTCTTCTTCTTCTTCTTCCTCTACTACTACTACTACTACTACTACTACTACTACTACTACTACTTCTTCTTCTTCTTCTTCTTCTTCTTCTTCTTCTTCTACTACTACTACTACTACTACTTCTTCTTCTTCTTCTTCTTCTTCCTCTTCTTCTTCTTCTTCTACTACTACTACTACAACAACTACTACTACTCTTGCTGCTGCTGCTGCTACTACTACTGCTACTACTACTACTACTACTACTACTACTACTACTACTATGTGGTCCACTCAACTCGAGTCCGCTTTTGAAGTATTTAGCAGGAAGGGCCTCCTGAAAGGCGGTCCACGTATTAAGGGTCTAACAACAGTATACTTAAAGAAGAAAGAGAATATAATCCGCCGTCTTTCATCTTAATCCCTGAAGAGAAAATATTCTTCCAATTTAACTGTCACTAAATACTTCCTTCTTGTAAGCCGGTGTCTGTATCAAGCACCCGGGCAGGCAGATGTACCCAACACTACCCAACTCGTGACACAGCCACCTTCTCATGGACCATTTGATACTATTCTCTTTCCTTAAGACTTTTGAGTATATACAATTGGTTGATTCATTTGAATGCCAAAGGTAATGCACCATACCTACATACATTCATACATACATACATACGTACATGCGTGCGTGCGTACGTATGTACGTACATATATACATACATACATACATAAAATACTACCCCCCCCCCCCCCCCCCCCCCACCGCATACAGAGAGAACCCCCCGACAAAGAAATCCTTGCCCCACCGCTGTGAGCACTTAAGGTGTTATATCTTATAGTTATGGAAACATGAGAGTAGGAGACTGAGTTCACTGTAGAAAATGTTTGCAATAGTGTTCACGTTCAGAGGTATTTGTGCGTGCATGCATTTTCCCCATCTCCCCATTAGCTTATACCAGGGGCAGGTCCAGGTAATCTGTAAAAGGGGTCGTGCTGCATTAGTATGAGACGGTTTCGTGTTAACGGTATAATGTTCACAGCGGCCAAAATCAGCCCGAATATTGTGGGGTAATATTGCAGGTAAAAGCATAGTCAAGAAAATGTTTGATGGAGAAATGTTCATCAGGATATTTCCAACAAATCTCCTTCAATATTTTTGTAAACTCGTTCCCGATTTCGAAAGTGTAGTCAAAATTATCTTAGATGGATAGATAGATAGATAGATAGATAGATAGATAGATAATCGACATTGCAGGTCGGTAATAATCATACATAGTAAACACGAGCCAGAGCTCTTGGGCGACTAGAAGATGATATCTTGGGAAATCCTTGAACGATATTGGGTTAAACAAAACTAGGGAAAGACAATTCATAGCAAAATAACTAACATTTCGGATGGATTGTAAAAGGGGGTGGATTCTTCGAACACCACAGTAAGAATCTGTATCCAATTTGGGCACGTAGCAGCGCTTTATTTACATCATTAGCTGAACAGTCTAATTACCGCAAATTAGGACGGGGTCTGGCAAGTCTTTCACTGACACCCGCAATTATGGGATAGGGTTTCAGCACCCATAATACCCACTAAGTACCCCCATCCCCTGGGCACCGGGTTTCCCCGCACATGTGTTGCAGGGGCTCGGGGTAGGGGCGATGCTAGTGATAGTATTGTTATTGAGATACCCTAAATGGGCTTTGGATGCTACCCTCAGGCCAAAACCTGTCAAAGGTCAACGTGCAGCACCGGCGCAGATTGCGGGAGCGGCGTTGGATTAAGTTGTAAGGGAAATCATGAGTATTACCTGTCTTCACAGAGTTAATTGAATAACAGAATGGTCAATGAACAAGTAGGAGTTCGTGTTACACTTCATTTTTATGGAGAAAGGGAGAAGAAATAAAAAAGAATGCGTGAAATAAAAGTAAGGAAGAAAGGGAGAGACAAAAGAAATTGGTTAAACACAGATATTAAGAAAGAATGAAAAGGAAAGAAAGAAAGAAATGAAGGGAGAAAGAGAAGTAACGAATGAATTAAGGAAATAATGAAGAGAAAGGGGAAAGGGGAAGATATGCTGAGGTAATTAAGCAAAGATATAGAAAAAGACGATTAGGTAAAATTAATGGTAGAAAGAAAGAAAGAATGAAGGAAGGCAAAGAACTTAAGCTTGTAAGAAAGAAAGAAAGAAAGAAAGAAAGAAAAAAAGAAAGAAAGAAAAAAAGACAGATAGAAAGGAAGAAAGAAAGAAAAAGAAACAAAGAAATAAGGAAAGAAAATGAATGAGAGAAAGAGAAACTACGGAAGAATATAAAAAGAAAGACAGAAACAGTTACAAAAATCGGGAGAAATGAAAATGGAAAGAAAGAAAGTAGGAATGAACGAACAAAGAAAGAAGGGGTACAGCGATGGCGGAGAAATGTAGGGCTATGGGGGGAGAAACAATTACAAAAATTAGAGAACGAAGAGAAATAATCTAAAAAAATGAAAGATTTGGAGGACAGCAAATTAAGAAAACAACGAAAGTAAGATTTGTGTATACAGCTGTTTGCGATATTTGCTTATCCCTCAACCCCCTTAAATCCCGAAAGCTAAGTACACGTATACTGGAACTTGTGCACCTATATTCAATATTGGCTAACTGTATACCCAATCTGCATCTTTTTGGGGTGATCATTTTCATCGATGGCAACATTCATTGTGTGGTGAGTTTTCAAAACGTACGATTTACTGATGAAAATAATTAACCTTCACAAGGACGAATCCTCTACTGACAAGTCTGCCGCTTGTCCCTTGTCCACATAGGAAAAGACGTTACAGACGCCAAGAAAAAATGTAGCTATGTTTTAGGGGTCAACAAGTGCAGATTTTAGTGCGCCCTCTTTATTATCCTCGCGTAAAACAACTCTTCTTGCCCAAAACAGTTCCAGGGGAAGAGAGGCGTCATCAAAACGGTATAAAATATCTATATAACGCGGATCCAGGATGGAGGAAGCAGTATCAGTATGAACTTCCAGAGTGGGGCCAAGTGGGGCTTTGGATCCATGGG
>OZ012700.1:6241072-6281072 GCA_963942565.1 Maea johnstoni | reverse complement strand
GCTAATCGTGACTCGCGGATCAGTGAATCTTGTTGGGGGTAGCTTTCGCATTATTAGTGTTCTTGTGGTGTTCTCTGGCGTTCATTATAAGTGTTCTTGTGTTGTTCGCTGGTGGTAATTGTAAGTGTTCTTGTGTTGCTCTCAGGTGGTAATTGTAAGTGTTCTTGTGTTGCTCTCAGGTGGTAGTTGTTAGTGTTATTGTGTTATTGTTGTTCACTATCGGTGCTGTACTATTCTTGGGTTGTTGTCTGGTGTTCATTGTTAGTGTTCTTGTGTTGTTGCTTGTGTTGTTCTCTGGTATTCATTATAAGTGTTCTTGTGTTGTTCTCTGGTGGCCATTGTTAGTGTTCTTATGTGTGTTGTTCTCTGGTGTTCATTATCAGTGTTCTTGTGTCCTTGTTGTTCATTATCAATGCTATACTGTTCTTGTGTTGTTCTCTTGTGTTCATTATTAGTGTTCTTGTGTTGTTCTCTTGTGTTCATTATTAGTGTTCTTGTGTTGTTCTCTTGTGTTCATTATTAGTGTTCTTGGGTTGTTCTCTGGTGTTCATTTTCAGTGTCCGTGTGTCCTTGTTGTTCATATCAATGCTATACTGTTCTTGTGTTGTTCTCTGGTGTTCATTATTAGTGTTCTTGTGTTGTTCTCTGGTTGTCATTATCAGTGTTCTTGTGTCCTTGTTGTTCATTATCAATGCTATACTGTTCTTGTGTTGTTCTCTTGTGTTCATTATTAGTGTTCTTGTGTTGTTCTCTTGTGTTCATTATTAGTGTTCTTGGGTTGTTCTCTGGTGTTCATTTTCAGTGTCCGTGTGTCCTTGTTGTTCATATCAATGCTATACTGTTCTTGTGTTGTTCTCTGGTGTTCGTTATTAGTGTTCTTGTGTTGTTCTCTTGTGTTCATTATTAGTGTTCTTGTGTTGTTCTCTGGTGTTCATTATCAGTGTCCGTGTGTCCTTGTTGTTCATATCAATGCTATACTGTTCTTGTGTTGTTCTCTGGTGTTCATTATTAGTGTTCTTATGTGTGTTGTTCTCTGGTGTTCATTATTAGTGTTCTTATGTGTGTTGTTCTCTGGTGTTCATTATCAGTGTCCGTGTGTCCTTGTTGTTCAATAATTGATATGTTTGACATGATTTGTGTTTATATACAGTCAATAAAGATTTCTTCATTCATTCATGAGACTTACTGGTTAGTCACGAATTACCTTTAATATAGCAGAAAAAGTGAGGAAAATCGAAATTCCAAATGAGACACCTTTTTATTATTGGAGAAAACGTGAATGCCCTTGAATAGTTGCCGTGACCCCAAGTCACTGACAACTTACTCACATGCGTCGAGCATTATCAGAACCCGAGCAGTGGTTACAGACAGCGAGCAGTTGGTGGAAAAAACTCACTCAGCTATCGGGGTACACCCCTACATCGACTTCTATTGGATAAATATATAGACAGATAGGTAGATAGATAGATAGATAGATAGATAGATAGATAGATAGATAGATAGATAGAGAAAGATAATCTTTATTTCAAGTTGGTAATACATGTGCATTGTAAACACGAGCTGCTAGGGCTCTTGATCGACTACAAAATAATTAAAGTATACCAAGAATACAGGGTGTAACAGCAATATAAATGATAAATAGAGCAAAAGCAGTGGAATTTTGAAAATGGACTAGATCTGTATTCTCTACATGTCAAGCAGCAGAGAGAGAGCATGTTCAATTTGTACCAGAGTCGGTTGGGATTTGGTTTTTGCACTTTTTTAGGGATGTTGTTTGTCTCGAGTTGTAAGGTAGTGAGTTCCATACTTTAGGTCCAATATACCTAATTGATTGCTTTCCATAGGAGAAATATATATATAGATAATAAATGGATTGATAATGAGCTGATTATGAATAACGATTTGAGAAAAAACATTGAACGATAGACGTCCATTAAGGATAATATGCATATAGATTAAAAATATATTTTTATTTAATTCATTGCTAGTCAGCAATTCGAAGTGGAAGAAGCCTTAAATGTTTTCATAATACGTTAGCCACAATCACCACCCAAACCTATCCTCACATTTGTTCTACAACAATTGCCTCTATTTTCACTGAGGGTGTAAGGTGGGTGGTTTGATGGGTGGGGCCACCGATTATCCCATACCCAGGGCAGGCCTCCCCTGTCTCCATGGTGACGGCGCGAGGGTGACGTCATATGCGCTCATATCCAGTAACGTCGCCGTTTGATTTATAGTCTTAACTGAAGGGTTTGGCGTTATCACCACACCCCGTTGTTTGATTTCTTGCTTTTCCTACCCCCACCCATTACCAAACTCCTGGAAGGCATGTCGCGGGGAAATTGAAACTGCTCGTCTTGTTACCATTCGCTGGGATCCGCCATGGGGCGCGTGGCTAGATATCTTGTACCTGACTGCGATTCCCGGCGACTTTGTCAGATATTAAACGCAGACCACTAAAAATTGTCACCGCACACCGCTTGTTTTGCGGGATCCGAGATTATTTCCGCGCTAGAAGGTCGCGATCCAATAAAACATGGCCGCCGCTCATTCCACCTGCTTATTTTCAAAACGAGGGCGTCGCACGTGCACCGGAAGGAAATGGGTTCAGAGAGCAGCGGCGCTGGCGTGCTGTAGTTTGGACATTGTCAAAGTCGCCGCGACTTCTCGAGTTGACAAGCAGAACGTTTCTGTAGTAAGAGAACCTGTTCCTCTGGCCAGCTGTCAAAATCAAAGACGTACACTTGTCTCAGCTGTAAACCAGACAGTGTTCTTGAAAAGCCACTCTTAAGAGGCTCGAAGCTCAACTCTATCGCCTACTGAGATGTTTATGTCTATTGACAACTGACTAGTCAATGATATTCCAAATCCAAATAAAATTGTTGGATGAAATGATACTTTTATTCCACTGTACTATTTCTATTATTGAATCAGATAACAAATTTGATACGTAATGAACACTAACTAGATGATAGAGTGTGTCCTCATTGAAGTGTCTTAAAGCAAAGACAACAACAAAAGCAATTATATTGAAAATATCAATAAAATTAGTAGTAATAATAATAATAATAATAATAATAATAATGATAATAATAATAATAAATTATGAAATGATAATAATAATAATAATAATAATAATAATAATAATAATAAAATGATAATAACAATGATGTGATGATAATAATAATAATAAAATAATAATAATAATAAATTAATAATAATAATAATAATGATTACGACGATGATGATGTATATTGAATCTTGCACACAAGCGTGCGAAGGTAACATGCATACGTCCCGTTGCTGTTTTTATTGTTGAGAATGATGTGACCAGATCACTACCGATCCATAGATAGGAAAACGTGGGTGGTGCATAAGACAACGACAATTGAACATATGTGGATGAAAACAATTGAACGTCATGGAAACTACTCGGGAAGGCAATGCGTATATACCGAAAGCTCCTTGTCTCTCACCATGGCAGAAGGTTGGGGGTTCGAACCCGTCTTGCGGCATGCAAGAAATTTTCAAGTGATTCAGGAATTGTTGGTTGTTCTCGCCAGGTACCTCTCTATTCTTCACCATTGGAAATTGATTAGTCATTAAAATATCACATTCAAATAAAATGATTGGAGACAAAATAAAAACAAAATGTCCATGTGTTATTCCCACTGTACATTCCGCCGGTTTGTAAGTAATCTGATAACATCTTTAATATTTTGTGAGAATTAGGCTTATCTTGCATCGTAATTTACGATAAGCAGACATTTAAGATCAAAATTCGTGAATTGAATATTTACGTCTGATGTGTATGCCCACCCACAACTCTAGAAGAGGAGACAAACAGACAGACGGAAACGGGCGAAACAGCTGATAAAAACATAAAAATACATGTTCCTTACAATGCCACTTCCGGAGTATAGGCTAAATAATCCCATGCCACTGGACATAACTCGATATTCTTCGTGATAAACAGTTATGCTTTGAATCGCCCATGCGTGAAAACTCCTGGTGGTTCCCTGTCGCGGTTCTGTCCCACTTCTCTGCCGTTTCAGACGATGATGCGGTGTGTCATCTATGAGTTTTTGATGGGCGTTTAGTGGGATTCTCCTTGGCGGTAATTTTGGTGAAGTGAGAAAATGTAGGATGTGTTTTCCTTCCCACTGTCAGGTTCAGAAGGAGGCTCTGTTATTTGTAAACCCATTCATATTGTCTAAGTGGCGAGATCATCGGGTGGGCGTACTAGTGAGGATATTGTAAAAATGGATTAAAAGTTAGCTATTATATTTGAATGAGGGATTGGTGCTTTGCAAAAGAGCCCAGTCTAACTATTTTCTTGAAATTGATCACCATTATGGTTTTGGATAATTTCATCCTATCCAGGCTGGCTGTACGCCATGAATTCCTATCATATACACATCAGTCTCTTTATCTATCTATATATCTATATATCTATCTATCTATCTATCTATCTATCTATCTATCTATCTATCTATCTATCAATCTTTGGAAGTACATACAATTATATGCTATTTATATATGAATATATATATATATATATATATATATATATATATATATATATATATATATATATATATATATATATATATATATATATATATATATATATATATATACATAATCCTATATATATTCCTGTATACATATATATATATATATATATATATATATATATATATATATATATATATATATATATATATATATATATATATATATATATATATATATATATATATATATATATATATATATATATACACATTTGAATATTTTCTCGTATCGTAGCTGTTTCAGTTCGGACCAATAAATACATGATGCGAATTAATTTTTGATGAAGGGAAAAAACATGCAATTTTTGCGATGTTATTTCCTAGTGTGGTCTCGGTTGACCTAGACCCCCTGGACGTGGCCGGCGCAAATGGGTTAACACGGCATGAATGGGGTTCTTCCTGGGGGGACTCGAAGGGGCGGATGTCAGGATGTCAACCCCTATGTCACCCTGGCAGCGAAACTGGGGTTTCCCATTAGTGCACTCGAAGTGGACAGGAAAACCCCACTCTGCATCAGGCCAATGCCAACCCCTATTTTGGTGTCATCAAAAATCCCATAGAATATTAGCCAAATCCCTCTGCATCCCCGTTGTGATATACAATTTCATATTGTAAAATATTGTTTTTCTATAACAATATACTATTCTAACGTTTTGACCCCCTACCACTAAATTACCTTTTCTCATGCTGAGAGGGAGCTGGACAAGAGGGGTACCGTAGGAAATTGGGATTGCGAATGTCCATATCCGGAAGGAATTACCAGTGGAACCATTATCATTATTACTATATGGACATGCTCTGTGGGTGGGCATTATCAATGTGTACTGTGCAAACAATGGACACCATGTACTGGTCAGCAACTAGTAACTTAAGTAGCCATATCTGCCGCTAGGTGGCAGCACAGCTTGATCTGATAAAACTGACCACTCTACATCTCGTAACATTCAACTCGTTGTAGTCTGACAGTTGTGTTCATAACTCATCCAATAGAGTATCATTTGAAAGACATAGTTGTAGAGGAATAGCTAATCTCATTGTGTACAATATATTTCAGTGAAATGATTTTTTAATATAATTCTTTGTTTTTATATCTGTCTAATGATGTGTACACTCCAGATGATGTGAATGGGTTAGGTGCTATCTGAATGCATGGGTTCCAAGTCCAACTCGGTGTTTTCAATCCACGATATCTTTCATGTAGGGGATACTTAATTTCCAAGCATAATAATTGTATAGTCAAACAGCATCTGGAACATATGGCGTATGACGTATGCCGAGAAGCAGACGATCTGACGGGAAAATGCCACTACACTGAAACTGGCAACCAGATGCGCACCGCGCCGCAGAAATATACATGCACGCGCGTTGTCAAAACCTGTCACATTTCTTAATGGGAGAATCGGCTGGCAGGGCACCTGTCGTCTGCTACCAAACAACGTCACCCAAGTATGTGGCACATAGCAAATATGATTGCGTCATCGCAAAGTGTACACAGTTGTCATGGCGGGATTTCTGTGGGTGAAGTGGCAGTACAGCTAATGTCATCTAAATAGGCTTTGGTAACTGTGAATGCAGGTGCGTGGATGTATTAACATGGATGTTCATGAATAATTGTTCATTAATGATGGACTTCTGTGAAAGTCATCAGTTATGGCAATTCCTTGTCTTGTGAACGTAGGAACAATTTTGAGCAGGCTGTTCGCAGCTGGGCGATGTCTCAGGTTTTATCCAGCTGGCTTATTTCATACTTTCACAGCCTACCTAAGATATCTTTATTAAATCAAATTCATTAAACGTTGTGGGTTGGTCTAGATGGGCGTTGCATAAGAAACTGGCTACTCTCATCAGTTGAATTTTGAACTTTTGGCCGTTTCCGAGTCCCATGATAAAGGTCTGAAACCAAGTCCAGATTATCCCTTAGTTCAAGTTGCACATCAAAGCAAGGAGGGGTTTCACAATTACCTTCTAGGCGTTCGAAAGCAAGTCGACATGTCCACATGAAATGAATTGGCTTGCATTGTACTATCTGTGTATGGTATTTAGATTACGAAAACACGCATCCTGCAGAGTCAACAGACTTCATTTCAACAGGAAAGTTTGTAGAAACTCTAATAATCGCATTAAAGATGCATTAAAACCCCCGAAAATACCATATCATATATCATGCCATAAGGCGTTCCCTCAGTTTGTTTTTAGTTTTAGATTGTTGAATATATGTCTTGGAACTAAGATAAAAAGGAAAAGGCAACTTCCAAAAAGTTCTAAAAGTGTCACCAGAACAATTAAGATAAAAGAAAACCCCAGCCAAATGACAAACACGCATATACACACACACACACACACACACACACACACACACACATATATATATATATATATATATATATATATATATATATATATATATATATATATATATATATATATATATATATATATATATATATATATATTTATATATATATATGTGTGTGTGTGTGTGTTCTTAGTAAGATTACTTTATTTTTCGGCCTTGAATGGGTTGAAATGGACGCGTAGCGAGAGGCACTTTCAACAGGACATTACAGCAACTAGTAGCAACTTGTGTTAGCCAAATGTTTACATGAGATAATTGCAGAAGAATGCATCTTTGCCGAGCTGGTGGCATTCCTATAGCCATCATCATAGGTCTCCGCACGCTCACAGCTCTTTCTAATTAAACCCACTGCTACCGTATTGGCATATACCCCAACCTTATCAAATGAGACAAACGAGTGGCCCTGCAACCTGAATATTGCTCCTAAAATCTCCAAAACTAAAACATACAACTTTGATTAAGTGCGAGTGTAGGGACACAGGGTTGATATCACGGTTAGAAGTCATTCCCGGGACCTGCTTTAGAAGGATATCGATCTCGTAAACTTATGTAATATGACAAATTAAAACATTTTGGTGGTCTTGGAGTCGGTGCGTAGCGCGCAGTTTTCCCTGACAGAAACACGAAATATTTGCGGGTATTACATACAGGGTACTTGACCATCCAGGGTGGACGCGTCTTGAGGCAAACATTATGGCCGATGACCCAAGACCTTTGACATCCACTAGGTCGTGACACTGACCACTACTCGGACATTAAGAGTTTTATTGCTTGCTTGTGAGGGCAATAACTCATAATAAATTTCAAAACCCACTCATGAAAGGGACTAAGCCAATACTACGGTAAATCATGACCACGTTTTACTTCTAAAAGGGCTTCTATAAGTTTAAATAAATAAATAAAAAGTGAATAATAAACAGTTTACGGTGTATTTGTGAGATGTGAACGCCATCCTTTGTGATACAAAACTTCTTAGTCCCAGTTCCCATTTGATTCCTATACATTGGGAAAGCATCTATGGTACATAAACACCCCCTTGTGCAGCAAAAGAAATGGTTGTTTCCGAAAACATAAGGCAGAACCATTCGATCTGTGTCTAAAGCAAGCTTAGTATATCTGAAGCCTTCTTCAGTAATTATTGAAAGTATACATCATGATACACGTACAATGCTATGCATTACAATACAGCGCATGCCAAAAATACCTGTTAACACAAAAGGTAAGAAATGCATTTAAATCCCCTACAAGGAATACAGAATTGGCCTTAGAAACCAACATTGACATTTCAATGAACATAGTAATGATTATTATTCTGTCCTTAATTCTTCTTATGTGTAATGCTACGTGAAATCAGTTCAATTAGTGCTTAGGAATACAGAATTGGGGGAAGAAACCATCATGAAGAATAAGATGACAAGAGTGCTGATTATAATCCTGCTCATAATTTATCCATAGGAAATCAGCACGAAATCAGTGCAATTGGTATATAGAAATCAGATTTGGTTTGAGAAACCATCATGCAGAATAGAGTGAAGATTATAATTGTGCTCCAAATTCCTAATAATGTGTAATGCCGCATGGCATAAATTCAGTTACCGTATTGTAATCACAACTAAGAGTCAAAAATATTCTTGAATACGGAACGGTATTGAATAAAGAACAGGGTTCTAATTATCATTGTAATACATAATATAAGTTCACTTCTCGTCGCTTTCTTTCTTCGGTCTCGGGTTTTTAACACATTTTTCTACTATTCGTCTTTGTTCACCAGCATCCTCATATCGTATTTTTTTTACTCATCGGGATCAATTTCCTCGCTTGAAATTAACATTGTTGCATTCAGGTCCTCTTGTTCTTCGTCATCATCTTCTTCGCCTCCCCATTTTTCTCATTATCCTCTACCCTCTCCTCCTATTTCGTCTTCTTCTTCCTCGTCTTCTTCTTCTTCTTTTTCTTCTACTACTACTACTACTTCTCCCTGTGTTTTTCTCTTTCTTTTTCTTCTTCTTCTTTCCTACTACTACTACTTCTACTACTACTACTACTACTAATTGTGTTTTTTCCTTCTTCTTCTTCTTCTTCTTCTTCTTCTTCTTCTCCTTCTTCGATGACAGTTCTGTTAGGTAGAAAGGGCCTTTGTCAAACAATCCTCACTCATATAACCAAAACCATGCTGACGTCGCAAAATAGAAATGCGTAAAATAAGGTCACATAATGTTCATCACACACTCCAAAATCTATACATAAATTTGACGATTCAATGTATATCTTTGATCGTTAATTCCACTTCATTAGGATTGCCCGCAATCCTCCCGATTGTCTGCGTCTGATTGGTATTCACACCTCACCACGGTGCTAGACCTGGAAACGGTCCCATTGCAATTAATACGTGCCCCACCTGTGCTTCAGTATTAAGCCGATGGTATCACTTTGGTTTTGTTTTATATATTGTATATTTGTATGTGTGAATATGTATAAATATATAGATAACCATCTCAATCTCTTTACAAAATAACACTTTTCTGCCCCATTCATTATCCTTTCCGTTTTTCTGTTTGTTTATTATTCACCCTACGAATCGAAGTTTTATCTTGTACTGATAGTTATGTATTCTCAGTCTAACATTTGTGTTTAATATGGCCAATATGGCCAGAGGTTTTGAAGATTTTTCTTGTACTGATAGTTATGTATTCTCAGTCTTACATCCATGTTTAATATGGCGAGTATGGTCTGGGGTTTTGTAGGTTTTTCCTGTACTGATAGTTATGTATACTCAGTGTTTAATATGGCCAGTATGGACAGAGGTTTTGTAGGTTTTTCTTCTACTGATAGTTATGTATTATCAGTGTGTAATATGGCCAGCATGGACAGAGGTTTTGTAGGTTTTTCTTCTACTGATAGTTATGTATTCTCAGTGTTTAATATGGCCAGTATGGTCAGAGGTTTTGATTAATTGTGTTGCTCGCCGAGGGTTAGTTGACATGTCCAGATCCCATGGCCAATAAAACTTCTCCTAAGACAATTACAGCCTCTCCCGCCAGGCGGGCCTAAAAACGACACGAGAAAACGGCAGACGTTTCGATAAAATACTTCAGAAATGCCACTTTTCCATTCGAAACCGCGCGATAGTGGAAAATATCATTTTTATGTGTATTGTATATCGTCGTTAGTATTATGTAAACGACATTAGGGGGTAATGAGATGCAGGGTTTGTTTATAGAAGGGGCAGAATCGGCCCAAATGGCGGTGTAATGACGTCGCGAGGTTCCCCCCATACCGAGCCCCGGCGCCAAGGCTCACAGGCAGATCTTATCTCTATCACGTGACTCATAACTTTTCGATATCTACATGGGGTGAAAGGTCACAAGCATTACTAACATTTGGGCTAGCGACAAGCACCGGTCAGTCAGTCGGAATATACACTTCGCTAAGCCAAGACAAGTCATCTCCAATCGTGAGTACAAACATTACATATTCGTGATGATCATTTTTCTCGGGCTTCGTTTCGGCCTAGCAACATGGTTGTCATGGTTACTGCCTCCCGAAAAACTCTAGAAACCCAGGCGACAGGGACGAGAGATGTAGTTTTGGGGAACTTTAAGCGTGTTTCTCGCCAGTGTTACTGTTGATAGTGCGAGTGTGGCGGAGAATGTCAGCGATCCGTGTTGATTTCACTTCGCCCTGTCCATTTTACGATTCCGCGCGTGCTGGACCGTCCTGGCTCTAAAATGCATTTCACAAACATCCTATTGCGCCAAAACGGGAAAGTTGTCAAGCTTTTTGGCGAGTATTTGTAGAAGTTCTTTGACCGCGCTCTAATGGCCACTTAGCGATTACGTCGAGGAAGTTGGGCTGGATTGAGTACGGGACCCGCACGTACGGATTAAAATCCGAGGTGTGGATTATTGGCAAACAAAACACCCCTTCAAAGTTCACTGATAACAATATGTGTTGACCAAACCCAACGACAATCCTAAATTAAGGGGAGGGGCTTCTTGAAGGTTGATTGCAATTGGCTTGTCCACTGTTATCATCTTCAAAGCCATGTACAAAAAAATATGAAACTACCCAAATTACCCTGTGCGGACCCGTCGAAGTCAATTGGTTCGGTACGATGTCTTCTGATTGGTAAAGCCACTGGGTGGTTATTATGGTAATTGGTATCAGTCGGCACCCGGGTGCCGGGGTGCTGCCCTAGCGGAGGGGTGCTGGGGGTATATAAGTGGTCGGGTGGCACTGGTCTGTATTCAGTTGGAGAATAGGTCCACTAGAGCGTGCACCTCTTATCAGTTCTCGTGAGTACGACAAGTGGAGACACCCAGCTGGCTAAAACACTAGAGAGACTAGGATACTACTGGGATAACACAACACTACTAGGTACAGCGAGGTAGGCGGACACTTATTCTATACGACTTCTTCATAGCAGTAAATACTACCACCTTACTATCTGATAACTTATCCAGATATCTTGATGAGAGGGTTGATAAATTATCAGAAAGATCATTGATGATTTTTCAGTTAGGATTTTTTTATTTAACCGAGGTTGGTGACAATCGAAGGATACTAATTTCATAAGATCTTCTTCATACCGGAATACACCAAGACGATATATCGTACACTATCTGAAAACTTATCCCCATATCAGTGGTTAGGATTCTGATCATCTGAAACTATCAGGGATGACTCTCCAATTGATAATAGCGTGTGGTATTTTAAGCGAGGTAGGAATTTACATATTTCTTCTATCTGAATACTACCACACAGCACTATCTGATAAGTTATCTATATATCTTAATTCAAGTGATGGACCTCGCGATATTGTCACGAAGTATTGTACACACATACTTATAATATATATATATATATATATATATATATATATATATATATATATATATATATATATATATATATATATATATATATATATATATATATATTGTTTCAATGGATTAAATACAAGGTTCATAGGCACTTCGAGGTTTTGATCATTTAGAAAAGAACCACATATCTATATGATTACATTCCTAGTTTTTCGTTTAAATATCAGAAAGCAATAGCGTATGGACTTGGAGGTTCTTAAATCGTTTTGATATCGTTCCGCGAATATCCTTTAAGTGTTTCATCTTTGAAGTCTCATATGAGATTCGAATTAACGTATGATTTTCCCTGCTATCTTTTATCATGGCTTGCGATCGTGTTTCTGCTAATTCATCTGGTCTCGCTTGATATCAAGGGTGATGATCTCTGTTGATATAACCTATGCTACACGAGGTATTGCTTCGATCTACAGCATACATTTAAGGAATAGAGTATACCGATATCCGTCGATGCACAGCTAGACTTGACAACATGTCTTGGGACAGATACACGGTGTGGTGTCTTTTTTCTGATGGTTAAGCTTCATTTTTAACCAGCACAAAAGAAGACACGTATTGACTTTAACACATGTTCATCTTATATACACCAATTTATACTCGAACATATTTATTTAATATATATATATATATATATATATATATATATATATATATATATATATATATATATATATATATATATATATATATATATATATATATATATGTACATATTTATATATTTTTTATTTTGAATTTGCACTTCAAACCTATAGGCTCACACATTCATTTTCGGAAAAAGGGCTCCCCTCAGTACCATTTAAATCCTTCCCTATCCCCCTATAAACGCCCCAGATAGAATATGTATTCCACACCATATGCTCTTATGGACAGAGGAATGTAGGTGCAACAGATAGCGGGTGAATCATGTATACTTATTTCCGCGAAGTGAGTAACACACCTACCCTCAAATAGACAAATAGCATGGCTCTTACTTGCCGCATCGAATCTATAACGTGAAAAACAATACTTAAGATGTATGATATTGGCAGCCAGGACATTTTAGCATTTTCTTCTTTAATTTGTATTATCTTGTATACCACGATTTGAAAGTATATTCTGTTAAGTTAGTGAAATGTCTGTAAATGATTACATGTTTTTACCATTCATGGACATTTTCAAACGACAGTGACTCAAATTATAACATGAAATAAACCCTGAACAATTAATAACATCTCCGTATAGAATATACTTTAATACAATAAACGCGTTCCCATTTCCTATCTTTAACTTTCCTACTAGTTCAAAACCTCCGGTCATCGCTAGTAGTATGAAAGATTTTTCTTATAAATATAAGGAAATTCGTCTTAAATACGAATCTTAGAAAGTATATATGACTTGGAAATTCATGACTTTTGAGATACAGAATAAAAACGTATTCAATTTATCGAAGCACTCATGTTTACTTCAAGAATAGGGGAGTGGATCTTGTGCCTTCAGAAAATTTGCTAATGGGGGTATCCCGCCTAAACCGTGTTCAAGTTCACAAGTTTTACTGTGACGATTAAGAACCATATGTTATTTCTTTACAATACTTCTTTACTGTTCGAGTCAGTCGGGATCAGCTTTTCTAGGACGCGTGTACTGTAGCGCCTATATGTGTGGAACTTTGTAAACCATGTAATCTTAAGTAGAGTTGGGGTTAACACTGATACAAAACAGTCTTTTAGAGGAGGCGACCATTTCAGGGGACAGGTCCCGCGTGTTTACGCTAGTCCCATCCTGGTTTACTACGGTTTACACCCCATGTAAACAGTTTATACCAGTGGGGACATTTATTCTTTATCAATTAAGCCGCTATAGCAGGATATATCTCATGGCTAAATGGGAGTACTGGTAAAGGGGTATTAAAATAATGATAATAAAGGGGTTGTTGTTTTGATAAGTGTGGTGAATTTTTGTACTGATATTCAATGAATAATGCAGTAATGATTATGATGATTATAATAATAATAATAATAATAATAATAATAATAATAATAATAATAATAATAATAATAATAATAATAATAAAATGATAATAATAATGATGATAAATAGTTTTTCAAATTACAAAATAATGAAACATATAGGAAAATTACGTAGACAATCATGTGGAGCTTGAATATCAAATCAAAATTATATTCATATTGTGAATGGAATTTAAATATTTCCTTTTCAATGTGGGTAAAACTTGGAACTAGCAACCCATAGAATAGCGAATAAAAGATCGAGAAAAACACACGATCAGGAGATGCTCAAATCTCTTGTGAAATCTAAACTTGTCCTGGTTGAGGTTATTCTCTGGTTGGGGGTCGCCAGGATTCGGGTCGGTGTGGTTAGCAGTCTTATCGTACTGCTGAAATCCGTATCATAATCAATGTCACGCTCCTGTCGCGCCTCGAAACGAACACGTCACTGGGCGCCCCCTGTTGGCAGCGACGGGAACCACTCTCGGGGGGATTTGACGCACATTAACTTGGCACTGGAACGACATTGCTTTTTGACAGGAAATATTCTGTTCGCAGCATGGGTTTTAGTGGCAGATAAAGGCTTTCAGAACAGGGGGTCATTTAGAAGGGGATGGGGTCATGTTTCTGAAGGTATTATAAATAAAAAAAACGTCACCCAAATGTATAACAGTTACTTGCATGTCTTTTTAGGTTGACCAATAGAAAAGTTAACATGAGAATACAAAGACTTTAGTGTAATGCCAAGTATTCAGAGGGAATCAGGAAAAGTGAAGAAAGAAATTAAAAAGATCAATCTTTAAAATCTATGAAAGAAGGTTTCTGAAAGGTTTATGGCCATGGAAAAATGGTATTGACTATTGTTTCAACTAAACGTCACTGTTCCAGGAAGACATCGCACTGTCATCTTTATTGCAGTTGACTATATATTTGATGTGTATTGCGATGATTGGCGCGTAATCGGTATGCTGATTGAGTGCTGGATTAAGTGGGTGTGGCTTCGCTGGGACCGACCCTACTTGTCTTTACTGGAGGATTATCTCTCGTCGGATTATTGCAATTAGACTATGAATTTAGAACAGCAATCCACGTAATCCTTCGAGAGGTGTGAAGGCTTGGTGTACAAAAGCGGTGAATAGCTAATATGTGTGTGATGCGTAGGCTCAGCAGAAGGATTTACATTCTTAACGCAAATATGAAAACGTATATTACACATAACAGTCCCTTAAAAATACATATAAATCAATGATTATGAACGGTAGATTGAGGCCCTGAGGCTAGACCAAAAGCTCTAAAGAATTAGTTGATTAACCCATAGGCTAGTAGCTAGTCTTGAATCTTATATTATTACCTTCCTGAAATAGAGATTATCTATATATTAGATTACACGCATATCTAGTTCCCTGTCTTAGACCTTTCATATACGTGGGCGCTGAATGAAGTCCCCACAGCTTAAAAGGGTTAATGGCGTAGTAATAAGGGCTTGTACGATGCTCGTAGTAGTTTCTAATCTAACCATTTGAGCGTTTCTTTCAGTTGTGCCAATTGTCGGGGTGGTTTGGGTTGGTGTTTGTATTGATAATTCTCTCCAGCTCGCGATAAGACCCCTACTGAAACTGATTATCCCTATCGCGCCGAGCCACACCAGCCTCACTCAATACTCTAACGTTAAGCCATGAATGGTCCAACTTTCATTCTCAGAAAGAGTGAGTGTTGTTTTCCATTGTAATTAACTTCCAGTAACGTCAGTTCTGCAAGAAACGACTGTATGTTCTTAAATAACCAGATCTTAAAACTAGTGTTAACTCTCTATTCCATTCTTATTTTTATCATGTTTTTCCTTGGATGTTTTGAGGGATTTCAAGTTCCATATATTCTAGTTTTCTTCTCCTACAGACTCTATCTACATTGTTGTTTACAAGAAAGATTGCCTGTATGTATGTATATATATATATATATATATATATATATATATATATATATATATATATATATATATATATATATATATATATATATATATATATATATATATATATATATATATATATATATATATATATATATATATATATATAGGTCTTGCCCTATATACTTGACCCCTTTATTAAGATCCTATATATTTACTCCCACTGACACTTACCTAGAAATTTGATTTGGCAACACTCCCACAAACTTCCCATGAAGTGTCAAGGGTTATTTGTCACTTGTGGTCAGTCCAAAAGCGACGTGTTGTTGATTTCGCACTGTTTACATTCCACGATTTATAACACCCACCCATCAACATTGGCAAATAGAAGACATTATAAATCACGAAACTTATTCCCACAAAACGGAAAAATTAAAATTCCGGAATATCACCCAATAGTTTAGTATTAATGTATAGATAAACGTTATTCATCTCTTTGCTTGGTATGTAATGAATCACATCCTTGATGACACAGTGAACTCACCAGTAATGTAGGTGAGAACTGTCGATACTTGTAGCCCTCTAAGCCTCTGATTTATAGAGTTTTATTATATTTCTTAGCTGTCATGTGTAAATGTTTGCGTAGTGGGGCTTATGAGTAAGTGGTCTGCACTGGCAACTCGCAGTTGAGAGGTTTATTACTGTTGGGCTATTTGGTTATAGTGTTGGTCAGCCAGTCTGGGGGTCTGGAATACTCTAATACCCACAAAAGTCACGATTATTTTGTGGCGGGTGGGGTGTCTCCTCAAAGCGTATATGAGAACATATTTGTGAGGACTCAGGAGCTCAACTAAGCTACTTAATGCGTGCCTACAGCGCCCATATGATACGACACAATGCAAATGTTTTTCAATACAATACATTCAATACAATACATTGTACAAGGTACTACATAGTATCACGCAATTGTAAAGGAATAAAACTAATTATTTGAAATGGTGTATATGAATTCGTGCTGAGTATCCCCATTGGTTGGATGAATCCATAAGATTTATCTTTATAATAGTTACCTTTTAATCACAAGTGACCCTCAGTACAATGTCTCTGTCAAGGATTTGATGTCTACATCGATTTGGATTCGGATCTTTGAAGCTCATCCGCTGATAACGATGATCAGTCATTGATTAAAAAGCCGATTGATGATTCATCCCTTTAAATATTTCCACTACCCATGGTGGTTTCCATGGTTTCGCAATTACTTTGATGATTTCAATATTCTCCTAACGTTTTATCTATATAGATGATTTCCAAATCCCCATGTCATTGTATTTATAGAGATGGTTTCAATATCCCCTTAATGTTTTAGCTATTTATATGATTTCAGTATCCTCATACTTATTTATGTAGATGGTTTCAATATATCCTTACCATTGTCTTTCTCTTGTTTTTCAGACCAATCAGTGCCTTCATAAGTGAGTGATACAGTTGTGATACCCAGACACCCTAGGAGAACCCTATAAACACCCCGTCCATACCCACCCGTCAGAACCCATCTACCCTGTGGTAGTCTTACACATGGATTTCTATGGACGTCTCTAAGCCGCGTTGGAACGAGACAATCTTGCAAAGAAAAACCCTTCCGTTCTCCAGTGCAGCCACGGGATCTTGCCGAGAGTTCGCCGCGAGAGTTCAGCTTGCCAGCACCTGTGGATCCGAGAGTCGTGCTATGCCCCAGCTGCACCTACCTTTAGCATCAGCAGCAGGCGAGAATCATCAGCTTATACAACAAGACCCTGAAGACATTGAGGTGTTCCTCAACAGCCTAGAGCCCTCCTCTAACGTCAACAACGTCAGCACGTCATCTCCCGCGTCACAGACCACGCACAGTAGCGTCAGCACCAGTATGTTTCAGAATAGCATGCCAGCCATGTCGGTGCATAGCGCCCCACCCACCTACCACCCCGATGCCACAAATGCCTTCATGCACGCGGGGGGTAGCCCCGTGTACGTGCCCACCACCCGGGCGGTCCTACCCGTTCAGTACGGCAGCGCCCAACCCGCCGCGCAGACCCAGAACGTTTGGCAAATGCAGCCCGAGACAGCGTACACCGCAAGCACGACGCATCCGTCGATGTCGCCACGCTTTACGTTTCCGCCCACCCCCAGCCCGCCCATCTCCTCCCCCGCGGGCAGGACGGAGACGTACGGCACGGCCCTCGGGGTCCCAGGGCGCCCGGGCACCATCAGCCCCTATACCACGTACGTCAGCCCAGATATAACGCCCTGGAACTTCAACCAGTCAGTGGCTCTCCACTCCTCACCCCAGGGCCTGCAGAGACGACCCACCGCCGCAGGTAAGACACATCACTTTATGCAACATGTTTTATGCTACCCATATTTCCTCACTACTATCAAATGGTAGAAAACACACGTTTTGCGTTTTTGTTCTGAGAAATTTAAATGGAGGAATTTCAGTCAGATGTCATTCTAATTCATGGCTTATTTCCAAATGAGACAGAATACTTCTTAATCTATATACATTTAACTACGTCATTTATCTACTACTTGGATGATGTGGGAAATGGGTTCCAGCATCCACGAGTATAAACGCTACACAGTGCTTGCGTTGTGACTGAAAATACTTAGTTCTCTTAATTATAAAAGCAAGCACATCTCAAAGTATTATGCTTTTGTCTGCTTTAAAAGGACTTCCTCATTATCGATAAAATATAAATATGTCCTATTATTATAAAAATGTTGTTAATGATATTGATATATCAGTATAGTTAAGCAGTACGAATTCACAATGTAATGGTTGTTGTTTTGCTGTTCTAAGAAGTGCATATGTCTAAGTATAACATCACTGGTTCATCGCATCCTTGGAATGAACCATATCAAATACCACGTTCCTTCTGGCTTGTTTGTTTCACCTTCAAAGTAACCATGGAAAATACAAAAATTGTAACAAAATCACAGGAAATGTATCTTTACACAATATTTAAGATATCGTTGATACTCGGTACTTTTGTTGAATTTTCTGTTGTTTATCTAAAGTTTTATGGAATCAAAATGTTTATGGAATTAATTCCCTTTGGTGAGACAGATTAGCCTTAAGAACTCTTCCACTAAGAGGTTTATGGAAAATTAAGACGTTATGTAAATATATACAATTCCGCCGGTTTCTTTTATTTTGACCTATTCTGTATGATCAGTGGTGTCTTATTTTACTTGCCTATTATCTATATTATCTCTTTATAATCCGTCTTAATCCGTTCATCCGCTGAGCGATGGGTGGTCTGCTTACATTCCCTTCTACACTATATTCTACACGAAATATTGTTACGAAATTTTAGGAATTTCATTTTTAATTTAAAAAACTGCAAAATGAACTTTAGTCAAATCTATTTGAGGTAAAGGCATTTCTGGAACTTCATTCTCTTAAGGCGTTATTCATCCTTCTATAATATAGCAGGCATCAGATCACCCGAATTCCCAGGGCATGGACGGATACTAATACATGTATATAGCAAACTATAGAACGATTGTGTTAACTTGAAAAAGCGTCCCCCAAAAATATCTCCTCATTTTATGATTCCTTTGAAAAATATAGGAAACAAGTTTCCTCCCTTAGTCATTTGAATGAAGTCGAGATTGCCTACGAATATTAGCTAATGTGCTTTTACTCGAAAATATATATAGTTTAGTTTACTCATGAAAACACTTTCAGACGTACACAATATGCTCACGTGAAATATACAGTTAGATGAAATACCTTCTACGTATTAACATGTAACTGTCACATTCATCATCCTTATTTTGTATGAATTTTGTTGCAAGTTTCGTAAGATAGAGCAGACACATTCTTCCCATAATTCATTGCGCATTTTCTCAAACAATTTTACTTACGACTCCTTGCTATTTAAAAAAATCTCCCATGATTCACAGCGCGGCAAAATTGTAGAACTATGTCCGTGGTGTATAAATAACTCATAAAACGTGATTGTCTGTATATAAATCAATTAGCCGAATACCAAATGTGATGAGCCCATCTTAGATAACAACTATACTGTCATATAGGTAATTTGAAGGAAGTGTTTGTATCTTAGACACGGCCCCGAGTAATAAGGATGTCAGGATATTGTTTAACACGTTATTCGATAATCCCACATTCCCAAACAATAAGTTCTATGTGAGGCGGCTAGGGAAGACTTATTGTTGCTACCGCTAGAAAATAGATAAAATATGACCGTTCGGCTTATATTAGGAATAGTGATGGAAATATCAGGTAGCCTGGCAAGAAATTCAACAAAATTTAAAACATTCAATATTCCCTTGTTTAACAATCTTAACAATCTTTCTTAAACCATCTTACAAAAGGAAAATATCATTTCACTCATTAAAAATCTTTCATAATATGTTCTCTACATATGAACATTCTTTTCTGTATTTTTTCAATTTATTTTAGATTTTTTTTTCTCTGTATCTTTTCTAGTATGTCAAAGTTTCATTACATATCAATTCATAGATTTAGTTTTTGTATCTGAACACTAAACTACTGCTTAACTGCGGTAAAGGAGATACCTTGAAGAAGGGCAGTTATCTGATGACCAATCAGGCAATGAAAAACCATGTTTTAGCCTAGAACCTCCACCCCCCCCCCCCCCCCTCCTGTCCCCATCTTCACTCCAGGTCTATCTGACCTGCCCATCAGTATATAACCTACAGGTTTTATACTGTTAGTTTTGGCGCGAAAACAAATTACTTTGCACTTGACACCTACATAAAAATGTCAAGACGAATTCCCCCTGCTGATTTTCTAAGTAAAATATACAGTGCCACGAAAACTCGAGAAATTGCACAGCAGTTTTAGTAGTTTTTTGACCAGTTAACTTATGAGTTGTTTAACCATCTTCATGGGAGTCTCATAGTGTCAACACAGGGTTTAAGATATTGCTTGCTCGCTGTTTTTACTGTTTTCAAGTACCTACGGTGGCGCACACTGACATGTATATGACTTTATGGTGATTGGCCAATCAGAGCACAGATTAGCCGTAAGTGCTGAATTAGTCCCGCGAACAGTTTTCTGATTAAGTTTTTCTCTAAGATGACTGTATTTCTCGCAACACCTTTAACTACACTGATACTTTACAATATAGATAAGATTTTTGTAGTAGTTCTTCATATGGGAGAGATGATGTTTATCTCTTGGTTCTCATGGGAATGTAAGCGATATCTGACATTGTAGATATCATATATTAGTCAGGCTCTTAAAACACCTATTCGAAGTTTTGCATGTATACTGCATCATATGTGCTTTTACACACTATTGTGTCATTTAAGTGTTCTAAAAAGGAGAACACTTTTTTTTGGCCCTGGTGAATGCTACGACTGTATTATAAGTCAGGAATTACACATATGAGTTTCTATTATGGCAAGAATTATTTCCGTGTTTATTGAACTTGACCATAGTGATGGTCTCTGGATAATGTCATTTGACGATACACTCATTGTGAGCGATATACTCATACTTTGCAAATCAATATTCTGCGGGACTTGTATGCTACGTCTTAAGACATATGTTCTATCTACTGAAGTCTGTACTCATTTGTATCTAAATAGTAGTCAACCAATTCCTGTGTCTCAAGAAAATAGTCAACTTCTGAAAGTGTTCCATCGATAGAGGTGTTCACTTACGGAGGTTATTAAGAGGCCAAGTTCTACAGAGTATGTTAAACTAATTTTTGGTGGTACGGGCATGGTTACCAAATGGCATTATATT
Organism: Maea johnstoni; assembly: GCA_963942565.1. Classification (NCBI taxonomy): domain Eukaryota; kingdom Metazoa; phylum Annelida; class Polychaeta; order Spionida; family Magelonidae; genus Maea; species Maea johnstoni. Next base: position 6,259,580 of record OZ012700.1, on the reverse strand, counting down.
TGCTATAACATTTCCAGTTGTTTTGTTTAACAAGCTTCTTGGGATTTAAACTGTTCCCGGAAAATAGGATACTCTCTTTTTTCTCCGTCTTATCGTCTTTCCTGTCAATTCACGACAGATTCTGATAGGGCATAAGGGGTGGTCGTCTGCTCGGCTGTGACGTAGCATGATGCACGAGCTTGCCTTTAATTGCTGGTTTGATGAATGAAGGCGGCGAGCAGACGCAGATTGGTACTAGCGTTTGCGATACCAGTCTTGTAACTCACTACTCTGAGTGGTACCTACCACCCCAACCGAAACAGGGCTTATGATAAATTTATGTAAACATTTCTACCAAAACACAAAGATAGGGAAGACTGTTGAATTCGATTTTCAACCAATAGTGTTACTGCCAAATAAAACCAATATCGAGAATAAATCCATGATTTTCAAATTCTGTATTTTCCATTATGGTATTGGTGGGGTAAGCCCTTGTATGTGATACCCGTTTTGGGGGTTGGTGTGGGTTGCTTTCCCTGTGAAAGGCACCCTGGCTAACACCACCCCATCACAATCAATATCCAATTGCCGTATCTGGGCACAACCCTCCCTGTGCAATGTACCCGTGACAGCACCCCGCGGCCGCAATAACATGTAAACAAACCCCAGCAGAACACGGGTAGACATGCTAAATACCATTACCCTCTACAAGAACAGGGTTGTGTCTGTCGACCCGGCACCGGATGCGGTCGGATTGGGTTTGGGGGATCCCACTTAGGTGACATACTTCTGCCATGCCCGATTCGGGGTGTTTTGGGGGATGTTTTGGGTTTGATGCAAGTCTGGTTGGGGTTGGCTTGTGGGTGGTGTGTGGGATTGCCCTGCTTAATGCTCCTGGTCTCTACGCACTGATCCCTCGACCACCCGGGTTTTATGGGTACGCCAAGGGTACTCTAGTACTCTACTCTGCCAAATAAGTAATTGTGGGTAGAACTTCTCCATAATTATTGCGAACGGTGAAAAGGTTTAACAAAAACAACTGTATATCATGAACATCGTTTCTATATAGAATATTTCATGCCACCACATGCCTTAATTAATAAACATATATTTGCAGAATTATTTTAGATGTGTCTCGACTACACGTCATGAAATATCCTAAAACGACTCGGTTCGAAAGCAAGGATATACAAAATATATGAAGGTTATTAGAAAGTTATGCATTGTGCACTTATAAAGACAGATTTCTTTAGAATATGAAACAATATCCTACCATCACCGAAAAAGCTCTCTTAATGGCGCTGCGGGCATGGATAGGTTAAAACAATAGGTCATGTCGTTTATCGCTGTATGAATTGGTCAAGACAATTATCTTTGGATTAGGGTTCCACTATCGTTAGGATACACATTCTGGGCCAAGGTGCTTAGGTGTGCTTACCAACCAATCTGGTTGGTAAATAAAACTCTTCAATCATGAGTTATGGCCAATCTAGACCTTGAGAAATTTCGATTGTCCAGAAAGTTAATGACTACAAAACCTTGACCACGGATAATGGCAATTATAAGTTCTTAAGCTATGCGTCACATGTTATATAACATTTTCAGACACGAATAAGGGCCTGATTCAGCCTTAGCATATTAATCATGTTGAAATATTTGAATATTTAGATTCTCTGCCATAGCTTAATTATATAGAGGACATTTCAGTTTTACACTAGTAAACCAGTTTGTTTTCATTGATCGGTAAAACAATCCCGTTCCTATATTCTTATATATAAACATATATATATATATATATATATATATATATATATATATATATATATATATATATATATATATATATATATATATCAATGAAAGCATTATGTATTCTACACATACAGTAATGGGTGTGTACACCATTACAAGATGGCGTCCAAAAGTGACCTTCTGTTCGCTTAGTAAAATACCAGCATCACCAGGCAAGTGGAGTCCAGTTTATTACTGGCTTTTATTTGTCCACTTAATGTCAATATTTTCTCAGCTATTGTGGTCTTGCATTGGCGGAGAGGAGGTCTCGCTGTGTCAACAACCCTGCCAGGTCCTTACTACGGTGTTGCCGGGATTTGGCGCACTTATCTCGACGGCCATCTTGGATTATGTAATTCTAGGTGCTAATAAGTTAAAAAGTTTCCGTCACCATTTCGACATGCAGGAATATGAGTGAGACTAATAGGCCATTAAGGTCTAGAGGTGTATTTATTAAAACAAAACGATTTGGTAACAATATACTTAACATAGAGTTTATTATTGATGTATGTCAATGACTGTTCAATAATTCAGTATCACGAATAGGTAAACTGATTTGTGATTTGCATATGGAAGAATTCTGAAGAGAAAGAATTGTACTAAATAGCATTGGCTATCTTACAGTATAGTTATAATCCATTATAACTGGATGGCTATATTGCTGGTCCGATTATACACTCAATATCATTGTACCTAGAACATCTCGTAATTTCAATGAATGTTCAATTTTAGGTTTCGCTTTATTTAAGAGTTAGATACAACACCTTCTGTGAATATGGAATCTTAAACAAAAAGCGCCATGTTGGCTCAAATACTAGTCACGATATAAGAGAACAAAAAGCGCCATATTCCATGGTCTGAGGGGTGGGCTTAGGCCTGATTAAGGGTCAACTGCTAGATAAACAGACACTGGATCACGTGGCCATTAGAACTGGGTTACATGACCAATGGTCACCGAGATATCATCGTGATATATATATATATATATATATATATATATATATATATATATATATATATATATATATATAAACATATATATATATATATATATACATATACATAGATACATATATATATATATATATATATATATATATATATATATATATATATATATTCATTTATACATATATATTTATACATATATGTACATATATATCCCATGTTGTTCATTGGTGGTACTGGTGGTCATACAGGTGGTCAGTGTCCCATTGGATGCCACTATCAATAACACTGTTATCATAGAGAAAGTAGGTTTAATATCATTCTGCTAGTTGTGTCATTCATGTGAGAACCACACTTGTTGATAATATCAACCCCTTCCGTAGAGAAAATAAGCACGAAAGACTCAAATATTTAAAGAATACTTATTTATTGAAACAATTTAGATTGGTTAGAGCTATTACATGAAAAGTATGTATATATATATATATATATATATATATATATATATATATATATATATATATATATATATATATATATATATATATACATACTAGTTTATGCTGGGACTAAGAGGTCCAGATTGTTGTCTTGGAAGGAAGACAAGTATGGGGAACGTCGACTGTACTTTGTTGAAAGGCAGAGTGCAAGTGGATTTTTGTGTTCATTGCCCGCTCGGAGAGAAAGCAGGGTGTTTGCTTTATCTCGGAACACGAGTTCCGGCGAGACTCTACGAGTTTTGAACAACCGAATTCATTCATAGAGCGCCGCTCCGGAGGTAATGTAAGAAATTTAAGCATGACAAATATTGGCAGCGAAATGGAGCCACAATTACCGCTCCCGCTCGTCTGCTTAATCTCAAAGAGGCGGGAAAAGTGCGTGACGCCAGAAGAAGCAGACGACTTTTTGGCACTTGAGCCTTCTTTACCCGGACAGGCCCCTTCGTGTATGAGATCATTTCCTCGAACCGAATGAGTGTTTGTAGAAATATCTCAACAGAACTTGTGTGAGAATCTGTTGGCTTTTGCCCCCGAGGAAAATATATTATGATTTTATTTCATATTATGTGGAAATCATACTTTTCATTCTCAGAAAAAGTAACCATCCCTTTCTGATGTTGCAGACATCTTCACCTGCTTCTTTTCCTGGTGCGATTTGTCAAAACTAAAAGGTTGGTTCGGTTTTTAGAGCCAGTCTTTGAAGATTGGACAGAAGTAACACTATGGGGTGTACGTACCGCGCTTGTTTACACTTGCTCAAGTTGAATGCTAAACATTTTTTGAGATACAGATCTTGTAGAAGCGTCACGTGACTCTAAACAAACCATATGACAGGTTGCAAACTGAGAATTGAAAATTATAACTTACCGTGTTTCCATCGAGAATAGAAACTTTTTTCATTGGAGAATAAAATGTTTATTAGTTAACAAAGTTCAAGTTAACAGTCTTATTTTAAATTTGGAAAAAAATATCAGGTAGAAAACAATGAATACGGAGTGAAAATACGAATTGTACTCATTTGTCTGCATGTATATATTTACAAGGCAATTTTAATATATCATTCAAATGATATCAACATATCAACTATCTACTGATTATTATTGCAATCAGCGAAAATGCGTAACTTGTTACTTTTAATAGGGACAACTTTTGCAGAATATTTACACATTTCTTAGATCGCAAAACCAGAATCGTGCGAGACCCACGTCTGTCACGTGACCATACCCTCACAGCACGTGCTCGGGTATTGTTTGGCGGGCGCTGTGTTGAGACAAGGGAGGGTTGTCTTAGCGGGTCCCCAGCAACCATAATTCATATCCCCTACTCTGAGCTTATATTTCCACTGTGCGAACTCCCAAATCACAACACTCACTGAACCATGGCCGCGGTGTATCTTGGCAACGATAAAGACATCACTCTGGGAGACGGCTGTATGCCACACACTCAGTGAGGCGTGACGGGGCGGGAAAGGCCAGGGAGGGGGGGGGGGGGGGGTAGAGAGAGTTATGATGAACGTGGAACTCAAGAAGTCCTGTTTCTGCTCTTTGAGTTTCTAGTTTATTTAAGAGTTTGCTGAAAGGTCTCTGTCGTTCTCTGCTTTGCTTTTGGAGCTGTTTTAGGTTGGTTTCTGCATAAACGTGTTTTCTTTTATTTTTCCTATTTTTACCTTTAATTTTTTTTTCTTGATATTATCTTTTTTTCTTCCAATCCCATCTATCTTCTATCACATATTTTCTTCTTCTTTGCCTTCTTCTTTATTTTATTTTCCCTTTTCTTTTTCTTCTACTACTACTCTTACTACTACTACTACTACTACTACTAATACTACTAAATGTCCCTTTCTTCGTTTATTCTCTCTATCTTTCTTATCATGGAATTAGACATTCTCCGCAGTCGTTTTGTGGTTGATGTGTCAACTCTGTCTGGTACCCCCTCCCGTTTCTCCTCCCACCCTTTCATCTACCCGTCACTGGTTCCTTTCCCTCCTTCGCCAACTGTGGTTGAACTGTCCAGTCCATCTGGTCAAGTTTACTTAACCACCCCTCCCCTCCCTCCTCCTTATCATCCTATTCCCCCTCCCCCTTTCGTTCAAACAGATCTCGCTTGTTGGTTGCTGACCAGCTGTTTTGAAGGTCAAGCTGCCCGTCTGGTCTGGTTCCCTACTCCCCCACCCCATTGCACATGTCTGGTTCCCCTCTCACTCCTCACCCCCAGGGTCGTACACAGGATTTTGAAAATGAGAATCTAAAGAAAGATGCCTTAAAATTAGGGATGTTCACATTTTGAAGGCGATTCAAATGCAATATTTCAACAAGGGCGAATGTATATTTTCCCATTTAGAACATGAATATTTTCATATAGTAATAACATTTCATAGAAGTGAATTTTTACCTGTGTTAGTTTGAAATCGAGGTCTTAAGAAATCTATTGGCTTTTACATTAGGGTATGCTAATATGAGATTTCCATGTGATTTGGTGTCTAAATAACGTTCTGGAATACCCTTTCTTCTCATCCTACTACACCCCTCCCCTCCTCCCCTCTTTTCTTTTAAGCAGTCCCGTGTTGTGGTGGCTGACCAGCTGCTTGTGCAGGTCAAGACGGCGATCTGGTCTGGAGAATGTTTGGCAGGCGGAACAGGTTCACGTTACCATGACGACCAGAACAGGTTCCTTTTGGCACATAACGAGTGTAGACAAATGTCGCGTTACAGACCCTCTGGTATGTCTCGTTGATGTACATTTCAAAGCCTCGGCCTTTTGAGGGTTGCCTATAAGTCAAGCTTCTACCGGAAATGCCCTAAGCCCCTTTCCGCCAGTTCGCTTTTCTCAGAAATCGATGCAAAACATTCATTTTTTCTATTAATTCATCCCATTTCTCATGTTATTTTCTCGTAAACGTGTCACCTCTATGATATCAATAGGTATGTTTTCGTCTGCTATTTCATGACGTCACACATAAAAAGGCGGCCAGGATTCATTTTGCAATGGCTGATGAATTGCCCTTGGTCTGACAGCTTCTGCATTTTTCGCGATCATGTTTCCTAGAGCTTTCCCACTTTAAATCCGTGATTCATTTCAATGACATACTTTCACAAGGTCCCCATGGGCGAAGGAAGCATATATAACCAGCTTCTACTCCTGTTTAGTTATAGACTTATCTGTAAGTTTATAACCCCAATCTAAAATTAGAAATTTAAATCTAATTTGAATTGAATTTAAATCTAAAATTTTGGTTTTATAAGTGTTAGCATGCACTAAACATCTTGAATGTTATAGTAATGTACAGTGATTCTATTCCGCAGAAACTTGTAAGGATGCATTCAGGTCTACCAATAGCTAGTCAATGTTCCAGCACATAGTGTCATTTCTTTCAAATGTATCATTAGGCTTTCACGTTATTTCTATTTGTATTTGTATATTTATTGACTATGCCAGCAGACATAAAAATACAGTACAGCAGAACGAAAGAATATATCAACAAAATACTTATAGAACGAGAACAAAGAGGAGATATATAGCTCTCCTGGTTACAAGCATAAATCCACTAGGAGTGGTACAAATTAGTCAGCAGGATTGTTCTTATACTTCTCATCCGCACCAGTAATTGAATATTATTCTATCTAATGACAGTATAATGTCTTCACTAGTACTGGCACGCTTTATTTCCCCATTTGAGTGTTGCAATGTCTCTGAATACGAGCAGGCCGTGTTTCTTAGCTAAGTAGTCAATCTACAGGGCTAGATAAATGTTTATTCTCCTGGCTAACCTCTACCAGATGGCTTTGCACTTTCTTCCCTCCCGCGCAGTGAAGAGTTCTGATATGGCCGCCGCCATCTTGCTCTCCAGTCCCGGGAGGCGCAGAAGACTGTGGAAGGGAGCAGGAGTTGGTTTTGTTTACTCATTACACTGTAATTATCGTAGTTTACATTCGTTGACGCCTGCTGGTTGCTGCCAGAGAATACAATATGTCACCAGCAGCCATCTGACGGCTAATTAGTAAACGTTGTCGTAGTTGATGTAAATATTCACTATTTTCCTCACTCGCTGATAGTACAGTTATTTCCTTGTCGCAATTTAAAAGCTACTGGGTAAAACGATACAAAGTTGAATCGAGGTAGAACCCGGAGAAAACCACCAACTAACTTCTAGTCGAACGGTGCATCCACAACTTAGTTCTCACACTAAGCAGTCGCGGCTACTATTATGAGAACAGGGAATAAATGTGAAGCATGTACTAGACCTGTCACTGCTAGCCGCCTATTGTGAAACATACTCCACGGTAGCATTCCTCAGCTATCCAAGGCGCCCCCTGGTGAGCACGGGACAAACTGATCCTCCCCCTTCGACCCCAACTCCGGGGCAGTGGGCCCAGATGATCAGAATAAGATGTGTGAAAAACTGCTTCTCTTCTGAGTCAGTGCGTGACAATGCGGGTCAACCCCCATGTGTGAGTAGTTCAGCGTGGCGTGACATTTGCTGTGCAATTCCTTAGCTGTGAGTAATGGATGGTTATGATTGTCACTGGTCATACTCGTAGCGAGTCGTCGTCATCCCGTGTTATATAGCAACAGCTGTCAGTGGCAGCGAGATTTGGCTTCTACACTGTGTGTATATGATGGTCGTGTTGACTGATGTGTGCGATACCCCTGGACTACGTCCTGAATGCCGCACTGGACACATAGACCACCTTAGACTTGATCTATATTGACATACACTTATTGACACTGTCTATCATCTATGGTACAAGGCAACAATTAGACCAGACGGCAGCAATTGTTAAACTAGTGTAGTTTACAGCTTTTGATGGTTAAGGGCTCTGTCTGGATACGCTGGACACGCTGTCTCTATGTCACTAGCAGTGCTACGCTCTAGTTGGCCAACTCAGAGGAGAAGGTTAACAATTACCCAGACAATCCTAACTAACAGGCCAGTGAAATCGTTGTAGACTCAGAGCCTTGGATTTCCTATTGAAACCGAAGCCATGAAAAATTTCAGACTAAAGATACGTAGGTGTGTTGCAAATTTTCTGAATGAAATATTTTAAACTAAAACATCCAAAAATGTATTCATATTACAACAAGACATAGAGAACGGCGGCTCAAATACTACCTTTTTATAGCCATTCAAACGGCGTACGTTAGTTCCGAAAGCTGTTTTCAGTTTGTAGTATACGTATGTCTGTTTATTTAGGCACAGACGTTGAAGACGAGTCTCCAGTGTTCTGTTTTAAGGACTTGCAATTTGTTGTTTAACGCGCTTATCAGGAAATGGCCAACTGCATGCGGGCTGTGTATAAAAACCGGAGGACATTCTCAAGTACGGACAGGTGGCAACTATATCCCGGAATAAACGGAACGTCAGGAAATGCTATACCAAAAACTAAACCCATCATAACATGTTGGCTTAAGTGGACTTGGAAAACATAAAGTTTATTTTACAGGGGGCTTAAACTTTAAAGATGCCCGTAGTGGTTATATACATATCGCCCGGTGTTCCAGGGGCTTCGCATCAATCATAAAGGATTTTGACAAAGTGGCTTAGGAGAGATGGCACACGTTTCTAATGGCCAGAGCGTGCATCCGGTCCAAGCTGTAGGCTCTACTGCGCAGAGTGTATGCTTCTGTCTGTATCTTAACATATTATACACTTTCAAACAAATCTAAAATAATCATCATAAATAATAATAATATGGTAATAATAATATATATTGTTATTATTATTATTATTATCATTATTATTACAAAATAATGATAATGAAATTGCTATTTCATAGTGCTGTAATGGTGAATGTTCGAAGGCAAATGTTCGAAGTGGGTGAAAAGCTCTATAGAAAAGTCTTATTTGATAATATGCTCAATACATTCTAAAGAAAATGGCCACTCTAAATGTTCCTTTACGCATTATTATTTATGCATAGTTCCCAACACGTAGAGCTGTCAAATTTCACCTATCTCCGAAGTTATTTTATTTTCACAAGCTGCCCCCTATGACGTCCGCGCATTAGCGGGTATGGGTTACAGTCTGCGAGGGTGGCATCGGGTACGCCGGGGTAGTCTGGTGCCGCCCCTGTTGGCGTGAAACCATTATACCCACAGAGTAAACAGCCAGGGAACCCTACACGATTATTGAATCAGCGTGAGTCCACGGCAGGAGTGGACGATTATGTGGAGAGGCTCTCTTTAACCGTTTCACACCCTCATGGTCAGCATAGACACCACTAGGCCGCCTCCTAGTGCTTATATATATATATATATATATATATATATATATATATATATATATATATATATATATATATATATATATATATATATATATATATATATATATATATATATATATATATATATATATATATAAATACATAACTTGTTTCAATCAACAATTTTACTTTAAATAAACGACTCACAGTCACATTTCCCTTTGGACACATGGACACTTTTATTCCACAAGAAATGTGTATTGGATCATCCGGTGTCGTTCTAAATCTTATTGATCAGAAAAAAATGAACGCACTCGTTCAATTGAATTAAGAAAATGCCAGAAAAAATAACGACTCTCCATAAAGTTAACCTTATATGCAACAGTGAATTTTCCCTCGAGCAGACAAAGTGGGGACGATTATTTTTCTGAAATGCAATTTCCTCAACTAAAGATAAATAATCAATAATATTTTCATACAAATTTCTACATAATGAAAAAATGAGATAACCCGCCTATTCGATACAGAATTTTAGATTTATTGATGGAAGAAAATTTCGTTTCCTTTTCACGCGTATTAAGGTTATTAGATATATCCTTTTATGACTTTGAGGGGGAGTCGGGGGCGAGTTATCTGGAGGTAAGAATGGGTTTAAAATTAGATAATTCTAACCGGGTTAGGACCTGCGGTTTAAAAACGTTTAACCCCGTAAACCCAGAGTTAGGTAGTGCTTGGAAGACGTATATATTCATCTATGAAATGATAGTTATATTGTCAGTATGCTATACAATACATTACAGTTGCATTCTTTCTACGGTTGTATTATTTCAAAGATAATTTCAAGGAAACATCTAGTTATTGATGATTTAATTGTTAAACTTGTCATCAAATTATTCTCAGAAAATACTTGTGATATGCAATAATCTATACATTTTTTCAAACACAGAAACTATCTTGTCATGAATAGGTCTATGATTATATAAGCAAAATTAATACAATCATTCTCGCATGGCCATCGGGGCGTCCTGACCACTTTGGACCATACCCGTATCCCACAATGCTTCAGTAACCACAGCAGTATTCCCACATTAGCGTTTATTCGAGTCACATGTTTGCCCCAGAGAGTGGCGAAGGCTTGGAGCTAATTAGTGCGAAATGAGCGGCCTTACGGTTTGTATTTGTTAATTAACTCTTAGAAAACCACATGAGCTACTGAAAGCTTATGAAAGCTTCTGAAAGTCCACTGTTTTAATTAGTGGTAATTATTTCGGTAGCTTTGACATCTGGAACGGTCACCGTTGGCTGGGTATCCGGGCTCTCCGTCTAGTCTCGCTCATAATCGTTGTTTTTACATCTCTCCTCTTATCAAAGTGGCATTAATTAAAACTAACCCATCTCGGTCATTTATCAGCATATCCAAGCGAGGCTTTTATGTGATATGCAGTGGAAACCGTATGAGCGGCCACCTGTCTATCGCGGTCACGTGGTCACCTAGAAGCGAAATATTTTGCATTGTAATTGTTTCTAGCCATTTATTTGAAATCTGGATTCATTTCAACTCCTCAAAGGGTGAAGTAAAAACTTGATGCGAACGTAATTTCACGGAAAGTTCTTTTTCATTTTTGTCCAGTATATTTGGAAGAATCGTTGAGATGCGAACAATCCTTGATTTAAGGGTGCTCTCATTCTAGAGGTTTCACGTGCGTAACTCATGCATAGCCTAATGTGGCTGTGATCTCAAACGCGCTTGTCTCTAAGTAAAAATCAATGCAAAGCGCTCAGGCGACTGGCATGTTTTCCTGCTTTCTATATCCGCTTACCCATTTAAATCTAATAAGCAAAGAAAAACAGCCCTGTTCACCGGAGAACGCTGCGCCGACCAGCCCCAGAGGCTACCCGACTCGCTAAGAAAACAGCCCTGGGTAAGAGAAGCCAGCGTGTCTGTAGCCCGCACCGGGGCACAGACAAACTACAGGTCCGGGCTCCTATGACACTCTGAAAATATTGCCCTCGCGAGATCTGCTTACTGGGTCCCGGTGGGTAACTGATGGTCTGCGCTGAGATTGGGACCAAAGTCGGCGCGGAACAGACGATCTTCTGACTGTGTTGATGTGTTTATAATACACATGATACTTGTCTGACGAGCGGGAACATCATAGGTCGCCAGACGAACTGCTGCCTTCTGCCATAACATTCTCGGTGTTTATTATGGAGTTATGGTGCTTTGCGAGGAATGTTTTATATTTCGCGTGATGCGATCGTCAAAGCTGACATTTTAATTTGAGTTCTCGCGCTCGCGAGAGTACATTCGTGGGATATTTTCGGTTTCTTATTTTGCCAAAGAGAGCAAAATAAAGAGCATCCATGACCGATGAAAGAGTCTATATGAAATATCCCAAGGTTAGAATTTCTCTCGCTGTACCATATGCATTTTGTAGGTTTGCTGAGGGCTAAACTGCATTTTGGTGATGTGATCTTTTTTATGACTTTCACTTTTATGTAGTTTAAGCCATAAGTTCTCGACATTACAGTAGAAGAGTGTCGTTTCAATATGCATAGACCATTTAGTATGTATTGATTCCAAAAGGATGGGATATCCCATCGTTCGATAAATAGTTTTATAAAAAAAACTAGGGTATTTTCGTATTCGAAAGGCGTATTCCGTATCCGCAGTTTCGTATCTGTGAACATGTCGCCGCTCTGTCCGCGGAACAGCAATAAATATCAGTGATGACACCCCCACCCCACTGGGAAGGGCCCATCGTCATCATGCCCCTTAATTAAGTAGTGATTAAATTCGCATTATAATTGCACCGAGAAAACGCCCGAGGACAACACTCCTTAACCCATTCATGCTAAATACGAGCTCCTCCAGAAATTGTCGTCAGGGTCCATAATACTTCTTATAATAACTTTGGAAATAAAAATGATTTTGGAATATGTTTCAAGAAGACTAGATGCTGATGATCTGATTAACATTTCCGCTTCAAATATTTTTCCATATAATGCGTTTGCTTATAATATTTCAGCGAAATTGTCAGACTGCGTTTTGGCGCTATGAGCACTAATGGGTTAACAACCACCTAATGGTTCGAAGATCATTCGTGAAGCAACGCAGATTTGGATTACTGACAGGGTTTGACAAATCATACCAGAGTGGTCTGTCATCTACAGAGGTCTGTCTTGCGATCGTACTATAGTGTTGTTGGTAATAGCAGTAGTTTTCACGGCTCCTCTTACCAGTTAAGGTTTAGCTTAGAAAGGAGGACGATAAATAAATATACAATTCCAAAAATGCTGTTTAAGGCAAGAGAAGCTTACCGATTGTTTAGCCAGTTAAGCGCATTTAATTCATCAGAACATACTGTAGAACCTCTCTAAAGTGACCACCTTTGTGGACCGGCCAAGACTGGTCAATTTAGAGAGGTTGTCAACTTAGAGGGGTGTATTAGCATACTGTATATCAACATGTGGCGCCACTAGATTTGCTCAACATGTAGTTTCGTACAATGTGTATAGGCATATCCCTATGTACCTTACCAGTTCCTTAATCGCCAATGCCCTAACCCGCCTAAGGTCGTTTTATTATCCATATAATTGAATGGCATTAAAAACCTATCCCTTGTCAATGAAACCTTTCATCTTACTTTTTCTCATCTACAGAGTTTTGTTCTTAACATATCGGGGTGAATGATTGGTCAATTCTTCTAACTACTTAGCGGTGATTGGTTGGTCGTTGCTTCTGTTTTAGGTACTGTCAGTAACAAGACTTTTGATTGGTCGAATTTACTAACCTCAATAACGGTGATTGGTTGATCAGAGCTTCCATTCCAGGTACAACCAACCACCGTGTCTGTAACGAGGATTTTGATTGGTCAATTCTACTAACATCTTTACGGTGATTGGTTGGTCTGAGCTTGATTGCAGGTACCGGCCGCCCCGTCAGGAGCCACCCACTGACCATAGTCTTCTTATTGTTCATTATTCAGAGTGTGCCGACTATTTTATGGAGGGGCGGGAGTGCGTCAATTGTGGCGCCGTCTCCACCCCCCTCTGGCGGCGTGACGGGACGGGCCACTATCTCTGTAACGCCTGTGGGCTCTACCACAAAATGAACGGCGTCAATAGACCGCTTATTAAGCCACAACGACGGCTGGTAAGTGCTGATTTCTTCATTTTCCAAAATTTTAACAAAAATCTATTAATTTATTTTAGAAAGTTATTACCAACAAGATGGAGGTCTGGGGTACAGTGTATATGGGTACGGAACATACCCCAATGCGAATATACCCCAGCTTGATGGCGTCACCCGACCACTAATAAACAACAACAGGCGCCTGGTGAGTAGACGTCTTCACTCATACCACTACTTTTACTACTACTACTACTACTACTACTACTACTACTACTACTACTACTACTACTACTACTACTTCTTCTTCTTCTTCTTCTTCTTCTTCTTCTTCTACTACTTCTTCTACTACTTCTTCTACTACTACTACTACTACTTCAACTACTCCTACCTTTACTTCCACTCCTACCATTACTACTACTACTACTACTACTACTACTACTACTACTACTGCTAAAAGCACATAAAATGTGAGTGCGAGCGTAGCTTAAATTGCTTAAGTTACTCACGCTGTGATTCCATTCACTTGAGCAGTGTAGACTTCTTCTGTGAGAGGAGGTGTCGCTCGCTATTATTTGAGAATTTCCAAATAATAACTTAGACTTTACAGATATTTTCATATTTCTCTCACTCGTTAATACCGAAGAGCTCACTCTGCTAACTTGGCCTCTACTACTATTGCTCCTGTTGCTACTACTACACTACTACTACTACTACTACTACTACTACTACTACTACTACTACTACTACTACTACTACTACTACTACTACTACTACTAGTGAAGTGAGGACAAATAGGAAACACCTATAATGCAGGTTCATTACAAAGCCTATGTATATGACTCATATCACATATAAGTATGGATATGAATAGGTAAAAGATGTGTGTTGTAGCAGAAACGTATGTGTATGTGTTCTGTAGTACGTAATAATGTGAATAGGTAATCATATCCGATAAAAAAACATACCAAACAGTAGTTCTCTCATCGTTAATAATTAAGGAAATACTAGTATACAATCATTCATACTTTACTACAGCATCTTTTTGCATATTTTCGAGAAAGAATCTAACAAGAAAGAATAACGAGCACTTAAACTTCCGTAGATATTTGCTTGGTCTTACAAGCATAATCACGATTGCTTTCTAAGATAATCCATACCACTTCAATTGTAATACTTTATATTCATACCTTACTATGAAGATTGTTGTTACATAATTTGTGTTATAATATTACTCGACTACTTTAAAGATATGTAGTATTTTCATTCGAAAAAGTTAACATAAATATGCATATCCTACAGAAGAGAATTTCCTATGGCCAAATCCTTCCATCAAGGATGATATCATAGATTAAAGAAAATCCTTATTGAACTCTTTCCCTTTTTTTCTTCAGTCCGCATCCCGCCGCGTGGGACTGTCATGCGCAAACTGCCACACGTCGACCACCACCCTGTGGCGCCGTAACAATGAGGGCGAGCCCGTCTGCAACGCGTGTGGCCTCTACTACAAGCTGCACGGCGTCAACAGACCCCTGGCCATGAAGAAAGAGGGCATCCAGACCCGTAAGAGAAAACCCAAGAACCTCAACAAAAATAAGACCGTCATCAAAAGCGAACCACAAGGTAAGATTTGATAGTTATCAAAACGCCTAATACGTTTATCTTTTGGGGAGCATTGTCAAGTAATAAATGACTTTCGAGCTTCGAATATCGATTATCGTTACTTGCTTTCTCTGCCATATTAAGACTAATTCATGACTAGTAGTAACAGGTAGTCAAGAGAAGGGTGTTTAAGGTATATGGAATTGGCATATGGGATTGATCCGTGAATAAAGGGTCATTTTGGGACTCATGTATAATAGCCATCTCCAAAGTCTGAGTTAGAAATAACTCCGAAAACTACTTTAAATTGATTCTGAAATAATGACTTGCTTCATAACAAAATATAGCATACAAAATAGTTCATATTAGAAAAATCAAATAACTACAAACGTAACTGAATACTAGTATATGTTATATGTGTAATCCCTAGGAGTTAATCGGATGTATCTGATCATTTCTTTTGTATTTCTTGTAGATGTGAAGCCAATCTCTACCAGTCCCATGCAGGGCAGTGGCCAGCAGCAGCAGCAGCAGCAGCAACAGCAACAGCAGAGCCACAATAGCAATAGCCACAGTCCCTCGGGCCACCTCGGCAACGGCTCGCTGCACCACACCTCCATGATGCTGGCCACCACACCCAGGCCCAACGACCTCAATCTCAACACTCCGGAACACAGCCCGCAGATGACGTCACCAGGATCGCTGTCTACGTCATCACAATCTGTGTTCCCGTCACCGTCGCCGCCAAAGGCCGTGCAAGTGCACTTGGGTCACGAGGTCATCACGAGCAGTCACGGCATGCGCAGAGCGGTCACGGATTCGCCATCTTTGAGCGCCGTTTCTGTTGGCGCGAATTGACGCCAGACTTAGATTCATCACCTGAAAGACACTTCTTGCCGTGTGGTTTCTGGAGATCTGAAAAACAAAGTCTACAAGTGGATTAGAAAATTTACGTGTCCAGTAGATACTCAAATATCGAACCTAATGGGGTTCCCAAAGACGATATTTGAGGGTGTATATTGTTTGCACTTGCGGATGGATTTGTAAAGTGCCTTCAGTATTTTTTAGCAGTGATAGGTACATATCATCTGTTTATGGCAAAAAATAGTACTTACATTGACTATGTGGAAGATTAGAATAAGAAATTGTGTACCCTTTGTACGAATAGTTGTACTTCTGACTGATTGAGAGTGTAATTAACTATGGCTCATGCCAAATATGTATATTTATGGAACAGACTTTATAACCAGAGAGACAGAACCAGATAGTTGAAAACCAATTCCTCCACAAGAGAAAATGCATTCACAGTAAAGATTTCCTCGCTGCGTTCTGAATGCTCTAATTTCAGTTAACGACACATCTAATGATATTTAATTGTAATTTTTCTTATCCTTCAAAAATAGCTTGCTCTTGCCAATATATTATTTAATTCTTTATAATAATGTTGCCTTTGAAACTTGCCAAAAAGAGCATTTTATCCGAAACTCTAGTCAGTACGGTATCATAGTAGTTTATCTATCATTACATGTCAGTATGTCACGCTATGGCCCAGGAATGCACGTGTATTTTGTTGTGCCTTATAATGGGAATGTGATGTAATATCGCACAGCTTATCAGACCATTATGTATATGATAACCGAGCCACGTGCCTTATTTCTACTTGTCCTCTTCTTGCCAGTGGCACCATCACCACACGTGCCCTTCTTAGATCAACCCGTTCATGCCCAAAGTGCTCAAATGATCGCATATCTATGCGTTAGCTTATTAATGCTTTAGAGTTCAGATATTGTCGTTTGGATCTATGATACATTCGACAATAGCTTTGAAACTGAGAATGACCTCACAGAACATTTGAAGGAGAGTTGTAGGTAATGTTCTGAATAACATTTATACCTCAAAGATGTCTCCGCCTATGGTTTTGTCTGTAAGATTTCATCAAAATAGTCAGGCTGCTGCGAGCATAAATGGGTTAAATACCAACCACAAAATACCGGGAAATGGTCACAAATGGGTGCTTTGGGCGTGAATGGATACGGAATAAGTGTGCCTTAAGATTTTAAACACCAATGTATTGTATACATGCATATCATCATATTATAAGTCATTTTTTGCCAGGAATATTTGTGCAGTTTTACTAGTCAATTTGATGACCAATGGCAGACAACATGGCTTCACAAAAGTGCCTTTATAAGTATACTGTATCAGTTCTAGTCAGAGTTGTATTTTCATTTCATTTCTTGGATACACATCAGGTGTACATTTTTTGAACTAGTCGATTTAGTCAGAAGGGTGCCTAAGTCTTTGCTAAGTATATGCAACTATTTGTTATAATCATATGCGTTGTAAATAGTCTGGTATGATTTTTTTCTTTTTGGATTTGCATTTACTTTGACAGAAACATGTTATAATGACTGACTCTATGAAGTCATTTGATATGATTTGGTAGGTTGTATGTGTGTATTTATTCCAACATGTATGTGAAATTAAGTGGAATCGATATAACTTGTCCTGATTTAAGCCACCCATTAACAAACTAAAGTAAAGATGAAAATGCATAAATCTTTTTGATTGAGAATTACATTTGTTCTCGATAAAAAAAAATTTTGACCATATATTATCTGAAATATAAAGGTATTGAGTCCATCTCGAAAAGTCCGTGTGTGTTTATGCTACGTTTTATGCAACATATTCCCTTCTACCTCACTAAAGCCATATGCTGTATCACGTGATTGACAAAGGGTTTACCATAATGCCTTAACTTAGCCAAATATATTTAAGATGCGTTTAGCAAAGTTTGTACTTATTACTTGTGTATGTCTAGTCTTGATGACCTAATATTTAAAGAGGTGTAATAAATTTCATTATATTTTATCTAATATAAAAGGCGATCTTGATAGATAATGCAACATGGTTGTTGTATTGAAACTGACAAAAAAGTGCTGGACTAAGATTTAGTTATTTATACATGTTCAGCACATTTACGAGTGACGTCAGTGCATTTATTCCTGCGTAGTGCACATATTGTAGATTAGTGTAGGTACGGTTATTTAGGTTAGTCGAAATTGTGACCCATTAAACGATTTCAATGAGATCTCATTTCATTATCGAATTACTGGTCCTCGTGTATATTTAAAATGGGTCTTAATTCGACCTTTGCCATCTTGCCCACATTATAATTACCGCCATACTTTAACATATGTTGGTATGTTTATATCAATCAATACGAAATTATTGATATATCAGTAAATGGTATGCTAATTTCATTATATGTAAGTGCGCATGTCATTTGATACTCAAGATATAGCGCCCCCTATGGAAATATTTCTGAACTACCTACAGAAAGGTGAAATGTG
>OZ012700.1:6223572-6236072 GCA_963942565.1 Maea johnstoni | reverse complement strand
TAGTAGTAGTAGTAGTAGTAGTAGTAGTAGTAGTAGTAGTGGTAGTAGCAACAGCAGTCGTGTTAGTAGCAGTAGTAGTTGTAGTAGCAGTTCACCCCACTCAAAAAAGTGCCAATTTGAACCCCCCTTGAGGGGCCCCTGGACTCCCAGACCTGTCTGCGGAGGAATGTTACCTATGTAAGTATCGAGGCAGGGCAGGTGCCTGGCTTGACCGGCAGACTTGGGGCGCCAGACGGGGATTTTTTAAGAGCGGAGGATTCTGATCCTAATCACTCTTATCTTGGAGGCAAATGATGCGTGGGCTCGCTGCGGGCTATCTGATACTCATGTAAAGACGTGGTATAAGTATTATACCACTCGCCTGGTGTCTTATAGATTCTGGCTTTGGAAAAGGAAGAACCAGCCTTTGGTCACATTCAGATAAACAGGACATCAACACACACACGCACACACACACACACACACAGCATGTTTTAACTCCCACAAATTTCTTGCTATTTAATTGTAACCTAATGATTTTATTTGATTTTATTCGGTCTAGTAAGATGTGTATTACATAGCATTTGGCACACAAAAAATCATATATTACGGTGACTAGAAGGAGGGTCATTAACTGCTATGCAATTGAATTCTAACCAGACACAGGATATATACACTAAAAGTTAGAAACTTATTTCCATAGTGGTCCCAGATTAATCTTTCAGTTCTACTCATATGTTCTTCCTTAAAATCATTTGTACCGTTTAGACGTCGTCTATAGGTACACGGTGCCATAAAATGTGAATCGTCCTATACGAGAAAATGATAACATAGTTCAATTGAAAATATCGAAAATATTAAAAAGAACTATTCGGTTCGATAAGTATTGTCGCACGATTTGGGAAGGGTAGTGTACTACTACTACTTCTACTACTACTACTACTACTACTACTACTACTACTACTACTACTACTACTACTACTACTACTACTACTACTACTACTACTACCAATAATGATGATGATATGTTATAATATATTGATAATAATAATAATAATAATAATAATAATAATAATAATAATAATAAAGATAACATTAATAATAATAATAATAATAATAATAATAATAATAATAATAATAATAATAATAATAATAATAATAATAATAATACTAATACTACTAATAATAATAATGATAATAGTAATAATAATGATAATAATTATATACATATATATATATATACATATATATATATATATATATATATATATATATATATATATATATATATATATATACATATATATATATATACATATATATATATATATATATATACATATATATATATATATATATATACATATATATATATATACATATATATATATATATATATATATATATATATATATATATATATATATATATATATATATATATATATATATATATATATATATATATATATATATATATATATATATATATATATATATATATATATATATACTTATATTTATCTATGTATCGTTCCCCGGACTCATCAGCCGTGTGCTAAATGATGAGACCATAATAAGAGACGATAAGATGATGCGAGTGATGATGCCTTTATCAGGGAACTTTCAAGTCAACTCGCATCCAGCAAGAGGGATATCTACCGAGAACACGGCGACTACAGGCGGCAGATAAAATGCTGCGAATCCTCCGCATATCCCCCTCGCCTACCTTTATTGCTGTGTAAACTGTGGGCAGATTAAGCGCTCTGCGGGCACATACTCCCAGATGAGAGACACGACAGGCAGCACAGATAGTGGGTCTATATGCTATCTAGTAGTAGTAGTAGTAGTAGTAGTAGTAGTAGTAGTAGTAGTAGTAGCAGTAGCAGTAGCAGTAGTAGTAGTAGTAGTAGTAGTAGTAGTAGTAGTAGTAGTAGTAGTAGTAGTAATAGTGGTAGTAGCAACAGCAACAGTAGTAGAAGTTAATAAGTATGATGAAAATACTGATGTTGATGATGATGAGGATGATGATGGTGATGATGATGATGAAGGTGATGATGCTGAAGATGATGACAACAGCAAGAGCAAAATAATAACAATAGTATTGATAATAATTACGATAACAATGATGATAATAATAGTAATGATAATAATAATAATAACAATAATAATAATAATAATAATAATAATAATAATAATAATAATAATAATAATAATAATAATAATAATAGTAATAATAATAATGATAAAAATAATAAAATAATAATAATAATAATAATAATAATAATAATAATAATAATAATAATAATAATAATAATAATGATAATAACGATAATATTAATAATAGTAATAACAAAATCGTAATAACACCCCAGCACCATCTATTCATTAGGAATATCATCCCTGAACATGATCTAGGGGCAGGCTAGTAGTACTGATCTTCAGGGCGTAACACTCCGCGGGCCAGGGGAGGGGGAGGGGTGTTATTCGGGATGACATCAGGGTTAGGTAAGGCTGTCACGCCTGACGGGGATGGGACCTTCGCGGGAGGGAGGGGAGCAGAATTACGTACGATATCTGCAAAATTGGGAGATGTGGCCTGGTGCACACTGACTCACCTTGCAAACTGGGAGAGCGTGTCGTCCGCGCTACTGTCACTGTGATGATGATGATGATGATGATGATGATGATGATGTTGATGGTGAAGATGATGTTGATGGTGATGACTGCGACGGCGAAGATGACGATGATGATGATGATGATAATGCAACTATGTTGGTGCTTATGAGGATGAAGACAACTAGGAAGGTGATTAGGATGACAACTGCTAGGTTGTGGTGCTGCTGCTGCTGATGATGATGGTGATTACATTGGTGACTTAAACATAATGAACTACACCAACAACGACAACAACAACAGCAGCAGCAACAACAACTACAACAGCAACATCAACAACAAAAGCAGCAACGTCAAAAACAAAAGCACCAACAAAATAAATACATAAGACCAAAAACAAACAAGACAGAAAGCTTATAATTTCAGCTCAAAAAAGAAAAGAAAAAATAGACAGAAAAGGAAGACATAAATATCGAAAAGTAAAAACCAATTACAAAATCAAGAGAAATGTATCTATGAGAAGCATCCTGTCCATTGTCTATTTTTTTGGCGCGCCTTTAAGAGAGAGCGAGTAGTCTTGGCCTATGAGCGGGCAGTATGTACAGGGATAGGGGTAGTAGTATGTAGTAGTAGAGTAGTGGTATATCTTGTTGTTATTCTGCTGGCGGTGTGAGTTTGGGAAACCAGCCACCCCGGTTATCTCAGCGCGTCATGTTCTATTATGGATGCCCCCGAAAAAGGGGGCTATTAGTTAGTCGCGCTAGCCGATGCTTTATGACAGAGAAAGAACAGGGTTCAGGCGAGAGACAAATTACCAGCGCGGGGTGGGCCGGCACGGACATAAAACACGCTCCCCTCATCAGTATTATGGGATGTCTGCTGCCAAGAGGGGGTATTGCATTGCGGGGGTTGTGGCGAAGGGGCGTGCCCCCTCCCCCCTCAAATAAATCCGTCAGCGATCGGCGGGCTTCGCGGAGTCGTTAACCCGTTTGGCATACTGAAGGAGACAAAGGCTTGACACCAAAGCCATAACCCCCCTCCCCAATATATATATATATATATATATACATATATATATATATATATATATATATATATATATATATATATATATATATATATATATATATATATATATATATATATATATATATATATATATATATATATATATATATATATCCTCCATCAAATTATGTAGTGTGCTGGTTCGGGCTTATTATGCTGCATAGTTGGAAGGAGTTAATTGCGTCCAATCGGAACACATTGATTTAATTACTTATTGCTGATCTTCATTCTTTAGTTTACTAGTGTAAAATGTTATAGAACTTTTGTAAATTAAATACTTTCTACAGAGACACATAGTTGTGACGAGAGAAAAGGTAATGAGATGAAAATACAATAAAAACATGTAGCCTCAGAATAGCATACACTTAGGCCAAACACCGAAAACAGGAAACAGTTGCAATATAAGTTGAATAAAGCTAATATCTGTGGGCCGGAAAAAATACACTACAAAAGGTCTATATATCTCTCCTCCGCATTGAAAACCTGAGAAAAATGAACATTTTGTTTTACTCGTACAACACCGTTAAGCATTTTTCTTAACAAGCGTCGATTGAACAACTATGAATATGGGGACATTGGCCATATTTGAATCCCCCTTTTTGGTTTGGATTCAACCGAGTCAAGAACTGTTGGCGCCTGTTTGGGAGTCTTTCTCTTCCTGTTTCCTGGCCAACCTTTTGTCTATCATTCGACCTTCCAGTGTCCTAAGTTCTGACTTATGCCCACTAGCCAAAGGCAAAAGCATTTATTACATAGCAGTTATCATTTATAAGACAAATGTCTTAGTCCTATCAGTTTCTCTCTAAGGTTGAATAGTAATGTCATGATACCGGAGTCAGTCATCATTAAGAACAACTCCTCTCTCTCTCTCTCTCTCTCTCTCTCTCTCTCTCTCTCTCTCTCTCTCTCTCTCTCTCTCTCTCTCCTTGGAATCAATATCATCATCATCTTTCAATATGTTGTTTATCAACATCATGACATTGACAATTGTTGCCCATAATAAACAAATAATAACGGATTAAATTGGAAAGAAATTAGGATGTGGATACAATAGGATGTTTTCTAATTGATATACAATAAGACTAAATTTTCAAATTAGTTATTAAAATCATAAAAAAGATAAATCTAAATGCTGTTAATAGTGCATATAAAAGATTTTGAATTATATTTGACTGTTATAATTGACCAACTCTAATTTTGTAGATTAAAAAATATCAATCAATTCTTTTTAGAAATTCATAATGAAGATGTCCTAGATAGTGTCCCCTAAGCTTCTTTTGTCCTAAGCACTAACTTTTGTAAGGACACTATTTTGTCGTCAGTCGCGCATCGTATATCTCTCAGCGGTCCGGCCATTAATGTGTCCTCGCACCGGCAGACGGCGCCAAAAACCCTCCCTCCTCGACCGTTGTTGACAAATGAAACCCAAACATGCCCAAAACAAATAAACAAATCGCCGCGAACAAATAAGCATTCATTTAGCGGGGCGCACGGAAGCATAAATTCAGGGGACATTAAATTGTAGCAGCGCGCTCTCTGACCCAACATGCGTGTGGTGGAAAGACTGATCTTGGCACGTACACATACTACTATGCTGTTCTTTCAGTGCGTAGACCTCAGTGGCGAAATTGTCGGGCCAAAAAGGCCTTTACGATTTTAGTAATATTTTCCAACTAAAGCAAATCGAACCGAACTATGGAAATAAGTGTTTAACTTTTAGTGTATATATCCTGTGTCTATTGCATAGCAGTTAATGACTCTCCATCGAGCCACCTTTATATATGATTATATATGGCCTCAGGGAAGATCCTTACCATTGGACTGAGTTACCCTCTTTAAATAAAGATTATTATTATTATTTTGTATGTGCAAAATGCTATGTAATATACATCTTACTAGACCGAATAAAATGAAATAAAATCAATTACGTTTCCTCAAATGTTCCAATATTGCAGTCCTACTAAGTTATTGTCAAGTGTTTCGTGACATGAAGGTGATGCTTTTTAAAGAGAACTCTGAGATGTTGTATGAACGATGCCACGGTGGGAATAAGTTGGCGTGTGCTTACCCAAACTGACTCTGCTTGATTGGTGATCTGGGAGACAGAAACAGCGAATGGAGTCCATGGCTACCATCAAGGATATGCCAAAATAACAACAGCAGCAAAAGAAACAACAACAACAATAACAATATCAATATTATCATTATTATCATCATTATCAAGTTTAAATTTTTATTATTATCATCATTATTATTATTATTGTTATATTTTATTATCATTACTAGTAGTAGTAGTAGTAGTAGTAGTAGTAGTAGTAGTAGTAGTAGTAGTAGTAGTAGTATCATTATTATCATTATCATTATCATTATGATCATCATCAGTATTGTTATTGTTGTAATCATCATCATCATCATAATCACCATCATCATCATTGTATCTTTTAATACGGATTATATCCATTTCTTTTCAAAAGCGCACAATTGTTTCATAGAAAACCGCAACTGTTAGTGCCCCAATACAGTTATTTGTTTCATTTTTGTCAACATTTCGCATTTTTTTGTACTTTCTAACAAAATCTAGCGTAAAATTAGTGAAACAGAACTAGCGTTGAGCATGGAGGGAGAGGGGCCCTAGAGGTGCTGTCAACTGTGGATTACTACATTGTAGGTTGTGCTGCACCGAGTGTTATCAGTTTTATTATACTTATCTTAATGGGTGCTGGGGGTACGCAGAGGGTCCCTGCGACCCGGCGACCTGTCGCTACACGACACCTTTAATGTACAGATAAAAATGTGACAGGAATCCATCACCCGAGTTACATGATATGTCACATGCCCAATAGGTGGCGCTCGCTCGCACACGTCGAGTCACGTGTTATGACGTATACTTTTTGACGTTAAACGTTATCCTCCGTCAATGTGACCTTCTCAATACCCCGTTATATGAAATAGAAATCATATTACCACGGTATGCCTATCTGGATTACTTTAAAGTGATTCAGAATTTAATTCAAAGGGGTCTTCGCTATTCACGTTGCATCACCATTGCTACTTTCTTAGTTTAATTATCTTTGGTCTAAAATTATCAGAAATTTTCTTCCCACGTGATAATATCTATAACGCAAATATTACAGTGCCACTTTTTCCAAGTCTCATTAATTCTTGAATACCCCATCAAAGTAAAACCCTCACCAACCCACCTCTGTCGTAATGACAGACAACTCATGCGAAACCATGGCAACAGTGTCATAATTACAGAAGAATACTCCCGAAAAAGACAGCTTAACTCTTTTATCCCCATACCCTTCAGATAACAACATAACTCAGCTGGTATACCCTTTAACCCTCAATATTTGGAGGCTTATCAAAATAAAGTGTTCTATATGATATAAGCAACAAGCTGAAGTAAAACTTTGATTAACATCTATAGTTCTGTATAGTATTTTTGAATGTATGTTAGATGATCTTGGGAATATGCGGGTTAACATACCTTGGCCCTGAAAAACGTGGGGTGCGCTTTTAGCGGTCGGCCATTGAGACCATTGGCGCCAGTCTGGCGGGCCCGCGGAGTAATCTCCAGGGACCGAAGCACACACTGATCCCAACCTGACTGAGCGCGGGCCTCTGCTGCCAGCCGAGGCAAATTAATGACATTCATGCCTCGAGTTCTCCTTGACAAGTGTCGTCTGGAACTTTCAAACTTTTGCGAATAACTTCGGAAAAAATCGCAATTTTTAGAAATATTCGAAGTAGACTTGTTAGCTGGGTGTTCTCAAACAATTCTCCTTCAAATATTTTGTAATACATTCTTTTTATATACAGATATTACAAAAAGAGTCGTTTTTCTTCTTGAAATGCTGCAGGCATGAAAGGGTTAATAACATTTTTGAGCCGTCACACATGTTTGCGGCCGCGTCAGCCCTGCCCCCCCCCCTCTCCGCCCCTTCCTGCCCCCTCTCCCATTCCCAGGCTAATACGTCCCAACAAGTCCCCGGGGTCCACTTCAGGGAGACAAGTGCAGGGCTGGCAGCAACCAGAATCAAATTCCACCACAACTTCCGCCCCCTCGCCGCCATAACTAACCCCCTTTTTTCTAATCCAACTCGACAAATTACTTTTTGAAAGGATCCTCATGTGCAGAAACAGTAGTAGTAGTAGTAGTAGTAGTAGTAGTAGTAGTAGTAGTAGTAGTAGTAGTAGTAGTAGTAGTAGTAGTAGTAGTAGTAGTAGTAATAGTAGTAGTAGTAGTAGTAGTAGTAGTAGTAGTGTGTTAACTGGCTTGCAACAACAGAGGTTACAAAAAATCATACATGTATTTTCACCACAATTACAATTGAAAACAAATGTATACAGTGCCGTCTGTGCTTGTTCTGAATGCATTCTTTATATTACAAATTACATATGATCCAACTGATTCAGACAGAATAGCACATATCAAAAACAAACATGTTTGCTGTAAAGAAAAAAGTTCACACAAAGCACTCCTTCTACTCAAGATGGGAGATAGATTCTTCTAAAATTGAAAAAGAATAAGTACAGCGATTGGAATTTCTCAGAGCATTTTATTCACAGATTTTGTGATTAGTTCTTGCACCATGTTTTTGTCTTATATGTTTTTTTTTTGGCTTGTTTTCTTTATTCCGTTTTTAATACCTTGTGTTAGGACCAGTCAGATGCAGCGTTCGGTGTATGTTTAATGCTCTAGGCAGCTCGCCAATGGAGGTAGCCTCAGTGATTGGGAATATAAATGTGAAATAACAGGAATATATATATAAATATATGTATGTATGTATGTATGTATGTATGTATGTATGTATGTATGTATGTATGTATGTATGTATGTATGTATGTATGTATGTATGTATGTATGTATGTATGTATGTATGTTTGTTTGTATGTATATATATATATATATATATATATATGTATGTATGTATGTATGTATGTATGTATGTATGCATGCATGTATGTATGTATGTATGTATGTACGTATGCATGCATACATGCATGTATGTATGTATGTATGTATGTACGTACGTGCTCATGCACGCACGTATGTATGTATGTATGTATGTATTTAGGTATATATATATATATATATATATATATATATATATATATATATATATATATATATATATATATATATATAGATAGATAGATAGATAGATAGATAGATAGATAGATAGATGGATGGATGGATGGATGGATGGATGGATGGATGGATGGATGGATGGATGGATGGATGGATGGATGGATAGATAGATAGATAGGTAGGTAGGTAGATAGATAGATAGATAGATAGATAGATAGATAGATAGATAGATAGATAGATAGATGGATAGATAGATACATAGAGATAGATAGATAGATAGATAGATAGATATAGATAGATAGATTTAGATAGATATAGATAGATATGTAGATAGAATTGACACTGGACCAGCTCAATGGCTGACATCATGTCTCGTTAAGTTTGCATAAATTCTATTAAAACCTGAACCTTACAATTGTAAGTAACATGTGTTGCTCTGCCTCTCTGTGGCCAGCCTTCACCAAACTTCGCAACATATGGAAGAGAGTTTAAATACCCCGTCACCAGTCATACCCGTGTCCAACCTCATCCCTGATGCCCCTTACGGTCGCTCCCTCTCCTCCTTATCATCAACCCTTATCGGGTATACGGGTACCCCGTAACCCCATACCAATGAAGCGAAGCACAGCGCTGATTAGCCAATTGGGTTTATTTGAGGCACGTGAGTGCCTACCACCCAAACTTTATGAATGAAGTTTTATCAGGAAGGCGGCGATAAGTGAGGCGGCGCTACACGACTTGAGCTGCGCTTCAATGTCGGGGGAAATTCAACTCGTACGCCATTCATGTTGCTCCGAGTCCTCTCGGCGGAGTAGTTTTTAATCTGAACAATAGGTGGCGCTATATGTATCATGTGCACTGACAATCTTCAGCGATTCGTTTCAAATTGGTTTAACTTGTGAGATGCTTACATATGTTATAGCCTACAACACTTTTCTAATAATGAGATCCACTATGCCTGTCTAGGCAATCATCGAGCAGAGTACAGAAGATCCCATAGTTGCACACAAGCAGACATGTTTGGCCCTTTTCTATATACCGAATTTAAGAAACACCAGGTAGCTTAAAACATACATTTTGGGCATCACTTGTAAAAACATTTGCTTGTAATTTTGGCATAGTTATAGCCAGGAGTAGTGTGGACGGGGGGATAACATATCTTTTTCAATTTTGATTTTAGATGTTATGGAAACTGAAAGTTAGAAAATGCACTTTATCCCATTTTCAACAAAAAATATGTCGTAAAGATATATGGCTATGACATTTGAATGGAGAAATAAATTAACCGACAAGTGCTTTCTTTTACTTGATCTTTCCTCGGCATTTGTGAAATTTGAAGGTCCCGGTCCATAAATATGTATTCATGCTTTTTCATAGATGGGTTCTTTGCCAAGATTCACTCCCTGGTATACTATAGCCATACCCTCACAAGATCCGTTCATGAACTTCCTCACAGTAAACCATTTACCAAAATACCTTCGATGTTCAGAGTACTACATTTCCTTGTAACGCACACGGAGAACTACATGTATGTTACTAAATTAGATACATGTAATTATCATACCATTTTTATTCCCAATACCAATGATGGTTTGTTTATCCCACGTTATGTAAGCCCCCTAAGCCGTCGCTGTCTTCCCTGCGAGGTGGGTGAAGCCACAACCTTATACACACACAAACATCTACCCACATACTTATTACCTGAAACTATGATTACTTATAGTGTCAGCTTATTACACTTCAAACAGGACGGCCTAAGCAGGTGTGATCACAGGTACGGCACCGTTACCTTTATGATTAATACCACTTAGAGGTCCCGACAGAGAGGTGTGGCTTGATGTTTGGGGATCCACAGCTATCAAGTACCATCAGTGAACCAGGTAGGCTCTCTTGTAGTGGATGGATTGGAATTCACGCATCTTTTTGGATATCAATCTGCGAGTTCATTGTCTTTAAGACGGACACTAATTACCAAGTTGGAATATACCAGGTAGCTACTAAACACATGGTGATTGTGTTTTGTCCAGGGACCATCCTACTCAATTGCTGCTAGTGTATGTGTATGTATATTACCTGGTCAGTATTTAGAGAGGCTGACCAGTGCACAGGTAGCAGTCGGGACGACCACACCTGAGAAATTTCTTACATTACCTACAACAGTATTCATTGTTTCAATATTAGACCTGAACACGGAGTATCTATGATATTTTTTGTCAAAAGTCCATCACCAACTGATTTTACACTGCGAATTCATGACATTAAGTAATGATAATTCTGTTTAAATTTGAAGTTTCTGTATTTGTCTCTGGTAAAACGTTGTAACCGTACCAAGCTAACGTGCACCTAGTAGTACCAGTTCATGGTATAGTGCTGTGCACACAACATCCGGTCACCTATCACCAAAATCCTCCTACTGACCATTGGTCAAGCACTACACCTGTGCCAGTGGTCAGCTCAAGCCAAGCCAGCAGGAAAACACCGGCGCTCACACTCGCACCGTGCAGAGACAAGCTGTAAGTATGCCTTATGATTAGCTATTCATGATCTCTTACTCTACTGTGGGGAGATATCTATCTTTACAGAAGGACCTGTTTGTTTTAATCTATAGATATGATATGTGCAAGTGCGTGGTTTAAGTAACTGTTTTGCATCATTTGTATATCTGTGATGATCAGTGATAATTGCGGTGTCCAGGTGAGGTATATCAGTAGGTATAGTTATCCGCCGTCGTCTCACGTGTGTGCTTGCTCTGGACGGGGACACCATGAGAGACTGTACGAACAAGTCTGCTAGTACTTCCACGTAATTTTGAATAACACTTAGTAGTAATATTTATGAATTCTTATTTTTACATGGTGTTCCTGCTGTTTATTATTCCAAAGGCTGATGAGCTAGTTCATTAGCCTTGATTATACGATATCCACATTATGATTGGGAAGTCATGACTTCTACTGGTGACCATCCGTGTACAATAAATTGTTCATATGTATAATATGTATATATATATATATATATATATATATATATATATATATATATATATATATATATATATATATATATATATATATATATATATATATATATATATATATATATATCCGTGCACAATAACTTGTATATATATATATATATATGTATATATATATATATATATATATATATATATATATATATATATATATATATATATATATATATATATATATATATATATATATATATATATATATATATATATATATATATATATATATATATATATATATATATATATATATATCCTTTGGAAGAGAGTCTTCGACCTTCAGATTTTCAGAAGGTAAACATGAGAGAAGCCATGTGGTGGGGAATGCTGACATGAGCATATGAAATCCCTAAGCACACATTTCAATACATAAATGCCATAGCAACAGGGATTGGAGAATCAAACTTTACTCGGTAATTCAGGTTTGTATGTATCTTTGTTAATAAGATATCTGGTACATGCACAAGTAAAGATTTGACAAATATGACTACTAGTAAATTTTCTTCTCTTTTCTACGAGCAGTAAATAAGCTTGTATGGTATGGAAAGTCAAGATTTGCAATAATAGTGGATGTTGGATATGCTAGTTATGAAAGGCCATCGTCGAGTCCGAATTAATGGGCGCTGCCCTATAACATCTTGACCTTTGCCTAGATAACGCGACCTTTGGTCTAATTATTAAACACACAAACTCCAGCATGTGCTATACAGTTATT